>JAGWCC010000339.1:600000-1104256 GCA_022651775.1 Drusus annulatus
TGAAGTTCCACCACAAATCAACAGTTTTCATTTTTCATGTTTTTATTAATCAATGAGACGATAAGTGAAAGATGTTATTTGATTAAATCTGTCAATATGTAAGCCTTATTATTAATGTCTATAAGTGCTTATAGACATTAATAATTAGGCTTAAATACAATATCTTTCCAGTGTCACATCCAAAACATCCCCGTCTCCTACCACGTTGACATAATTTCAAGAAACACAATATAACGTCCCCTTATCCTACGAAATTCCATACAACCTTTCACAGTATCTAGGGGTTAATTTTAACATAACATTATGATAACCTGATCCTTTTGTGCTTTCGTTATTATTATATTCATAACAGGATTAACCGTCAGCGTTAAACAATCTACTGTTCAAAATTATGTCCATATTTTGATCATGTCGGAGTTGATCATATTCGAGGTGAATTTAATCGAGTTTTGAAACGTAGCGTTAGTTGAACCTAAAAACCATTATGATGGGTCATATTCAATAATATCAATAATGCTTGGATAATTTATAAAATATGGCAATTTTTGTGGAATATCACCTCAGCGACGCTTCTATAGCTTTTATTAATGTTTGTATTTATTAGAGTGTGACAAACGAGAGAATGCGGCTAACGGTAGGAGCTGAAATAAACTAGAAAACCTCACTCGAACAGCTTCGGCAATGCGGCGCAGTAAACAAAAGTAATCCGCAATCTTTAATTTTGTAGTTTTACTTGACTGCAGAGGGGTAGATACCCTAACTATCGCCCTGGTGAAAGATTACCATTCTGAATTGAAACGTTGCTTGAAATGACGGTACCCTTGTGTTGAAACCGAAGCTGCGAATGAACACCGTATGTGCTTTCAGCTTCAGATAAACTTAGAAATTTTGAACGGTAAACTATTAACTATACTACTTGATGTAAACGTCTAAATGTATCTTGTGGAAAGATAATGGAATGAAGGGAAAATGGAAAACCATTCACTCACCGATGTAGTTGAAGTTGAAGGTTATTGATTCTTCTTAAACAGTTTTATTTTTGACGAAACGAATCACAACAAAACACCACACTTAATTTATATTATTTGGAGAAGAACAACAAACTGACGAACGAGCCTGTTTTGATATTCATGCATTTCGAACAAGGTGTTATTGAATACAGAAATCGAATATAACGTGAAATGGTTGGATGGGTAGGAACTGGATAAAACACATGAAGGTCGGAAATCAACACCGTGTTTAATAGCCAGGTACTTCCTAACCTTTCTCTTCAAATCTTCTTCCGTCATTCCCCACCCTCTTTCCTCGCCTTACAACATGCCATTATTCATTGAAAAGATTAACTGGTTAAAAATTGTTGTGGGCGTGTCTGTAAGCTTAATGTTACTCATCAAATACAATTATTTGAAGAAATGGAAAAATAACTTTGTTTAAGACCACGAATATTATTTTAATTGTTATGTCAAACCTGTTTCGCTTAGACGAAGCATCATCAAGGTACAAAATTAAAAACACATAGTGTGCGGTTATAAATACATAAAGAGGGAGAAAAAAATATAAAACAAAAGAGAACAGTGAGAAAACAACAGAATAACATTTAAATTATAAACAAAGGAACAATGAGAAAGAGACAGATAATATGTAATAAAAAAGGCAAAACGTCAACTGTGAAAGTGAGTTTATAAAAAAATATACCTTATATTGGACTACTGGACAAATTTACTGATTATTGAGAATATGACCATTATTTTAATGGCTTTCTCTATTTATAGTGCTTCTAAATTATTTAATCTGTTGCCATGACCATTTTTGTGGACAATGTGAGCACCGGTGCTTTTATTAAAGATACGATCTTTTTCAATAAGATTATTGGCGAATCCTGAAAAACCGTTGTTATTTAAACATCTAGGATGTTCTTTGGTGTAATTATTTGAGTTAAATGAGATTTTTTTACCAAAGGTTTTGTTTATCCAAAACGTCCCTTCCGCAAACCTAAATTAAACCGGGATCTACTGTGTGTATTATTAACCCTTAATGTTTCTGATCCATTTTTCTCTGAGGATTTGAAACATAATTCTGTCATCTCGGGTGACAGTCCACAAATTTTCTGTCAGCGAGAACCCTTTAGCGGCCAGCCTAAGATTGTCTAAATCTGTTTCGTACATCGTATTTTTCTTATGATACCTTACAAGTGGTATTTTGTATCAAATTGTATACCGAATTAGAGTCCCGACTGTACGGAGCCAGTGGGACTATGGCTTTCCCAATAGGGGTATGTTGTGAGGCAGAAAGGGTAAGAAGGGAAGATGATGGGTAAGAAAAAAGTTGAAAAGCTTAAAAGGGTAGCTACTAGCTAATACAGATTATATCACAGCCGTCACTCTGTTTGAGTATGCGCCAAAATAAATTTGGTTTGACAAGAAATATATTGTATTGTATTATTGTCCTCGCTTTCTTTGTTGCAACATATTTACCCGAGTCTCAATTGCTCCCAACCGTCTAGAGCCATTGAGACTATGGCATCCCCAATTGGGGTATGTTGCGAGATTGAAGGTAGTGGGGAGGTAAAGGAGATGAGGAAGACGAAGGTTGGGAAGTACTTGGCTATTCAGATCTGGTCACCAAACACAACTAAAGCCATTTTATGCAACGTTTCGATTCTGAATAGTTGTCTTTCACCAGGGCGTTACTTACAGTATCTACCACTCTGGAGTGTGCTGCAAATACACAATATATATATATATATATATTATTTTAACTAACTAACCATAACACCGTTTCCCCGTAGGGGTATGCAGAGAGGACGGGCTGCCATACAACTCTGTCTCTTGGCACACACTCCTACCTTCATTAACATTCATACATCGTCTAATACATTCTCTTCTGGCCCGACTCAAGTTCTTGATTCACCTGATCGTGCCAAGTCTTTGTTGGGCGACCCCGACTTTGTCTTCCATTCACTTTCGCAACATTGCTTTATATTTTGGTCTTGAAATTTTTGGTAGCAGTCTAATTGATTTTTATCATTCTTTACGACTCTACCAAAACTTTGACTAGACCAGGGCTTGAATGTTCCGTCTTATGTTTATTTTGCCATATTTTTGTCATAGCTTCATTTATTATTATGTTTTTGCTATTCTTTTTCTGTTGCCTTTTTTTTCATTTCGTGTTTTATATATATTTTTTGTAATTGGACTTTAGACGGTTAATTTTTAAATAAATTAAATAAATATTTATAAAATGTGAAATAACACATATTAATCAAATTAAATTTATCAACGCACGCTGATTTTTGAACTTCCAGATTCAAAGTAAAGGATCTTAACCGTTTGGCCACAGAGGTTTTTAAAGTAAAGATATGCCCCTACATCACATGTTTTTCACAGACTTTTCAGCAAGCCGCCGTAAAGGTTTTTTCCTTTTTTTCGCATTCTTATTTATTTATGTAATTACATAATATATCATCTTATATTCTTATTGTCATTTCACATTATTTTTATTGTTTTTTTTTCTTTTTCAAAAAACTCGTAAATATGTATTATTATTTATATGGCAGAGTATTGCACCCATCGCTCTATTCTGCTAAAATATTTTAAAAATTGTACGATGAAAATAAAACAAAGTACTCCCACAGTTTAGCATCCCCATCAAATTTGCGGACTTATTTTCACATAAATCTATCTCCCATATACATTATGTAGAAGCTTTTGAGACAAACGTATCAGATAGGCCGAGATTATATTCAGCCTCCCTCAGGACCGAAACGCCCCTACATCATCCTCCCAACTCTGATTCTTCCAACTTGATTCACTTAATCTTCCAAAACACCGTACAGTTTGGCGATAAACTGTACAAATTTCGCGATGTTGAAGTATTTCTTTTCATGGCAACACCGGAAAAGATTCCGTTTCATTTTTTCACCGTCACAATTCAACGATCAGCGCCATATTTTATGGTCCCCGTCAAACTTTGATTCTAGTCCGGTTTTAGCTTTTGAAACAAATTGTGATCAGATAAAATGCATAACGGTAATTTATTTATTTATATCATAACGGACTATTGTCTAATTGAAAAAAAATACATTACACGAAATAGAAAAAAAGAGCAACAGAGAGAGAACAGCAGAAATATAATTTTATAATGAAGCAATGACAAAAGTGTACATTAGAAAGAACATTCAAATCAAAGCCTGAACAAGGTTTTGGTAGAGTCGTAAAGAATGACAAAAATCATTTACACTGGTACCAAAAATTTCAAAACGTTATTTTTTTTTTGTGTATTACAGACTGTATATGTCCATTTACAAAACACAAGAAAGTAACATAAAAGTAAATTAAGAGATATTGTTAACATGTCTCTTGAAATCTTCAAGGTTTACGTTGAAGATATCAAGAAACATGTTATTTAGTAATACCATACCTCGTGTCATGCTGTGCTGAGCCAACACTGTTGTTCTGCCATGTGGAATACACTGCAGATCGTGGTGTCGCCCCTGGCAGTAGTTGTTTGCAACAAACAACTTATAGCATTCCAGGAGGTATGGATTGTCAATCAAATTATATGTAGTTATGTTATTCATGTTTTTATGCTTATGCTTGTGTAATTTGAACCCTTGGCCTTTTGATGTGTAGTCTAAGATCTCAGCTACTTGACCACTTAGCATATTTTTACAAACCAACAACTGCTTTTTGAGAGTGGTAGATTTCAATATCGTTCTGATAAAAGACCACCATTCAAATTGAAACATTGCTTTAACTGTTTTTTTCGTATTTGGTGACCAGATCTGAATAGCCAGACACTTCCCAACCTTCTGCTTACCCATCTCTTCTTCATCTTCACAGCCTCACAACATACCCCGATTGAGAACGTCATGGTCCCACTTGGCTTTAGAAAATTGGGAACAGTGGGAACTTTTGTACGGTATTCACTTTTTTGTTATTATTTGACTGTTTCTCTACTATAAAAAAGTAATAAATTAAATTTAACCTAGGCAGTACAGTTAACTGACTCTTTACTGATCCTAAAATACACCCCTATTTTACTAATTAACTCGCTGCAATAATTTTAATTGGTTTACTTTAGCCGCTTCATACATTTCTAACTTAACAACTGTAAATAGGAGCCAGGGTTGGAGCCATTAATTTATGAGCAACTTCCAGCTTTAAGAGGACACACCATCTCGAAATAAATCGTTGATGACCGTTCTCCGAAAGATAATACTAATTTTTAAAATAGATCAAAACGCATTTGTATTCGTTCGTGTTTTATTAAATTACCGAAAAAAATAACAACCCTTTATTTACAGGTAGGTTAAGTCAAAATTTTAAAAGTATTAAAAAAATTGGCGCTGATGATATTCACAAAAAAAATTCTGTATCTATCCGCCGACTCTCGAGTAGCGACCAAATCAAAAACGGCCAAATGCAAAAAGGCGTGATGAACAAAACGAATATTCGCTGCAAGGCGTATAGGAGGGGCATAGGGTCGAGTTTTTTTTAGCAGACATTGAAGGCTTTTCTTTATATTATACTGTCGCCGGAAAGGCAAAAAGGCTAAAGCGCCTTCTTGGGAAGCTTACACCGGAGCACTTTAAAGTTTTTGTTTTTGTTTTTGTTTTACAATAAAATTCATAAGTCTTAAGTACCTGTTTGAATTTTGATTGAAAAAGTTAACTCGGGTAACTCAATGCTCTCGCTGAGCTACCTGAAGCGAGAAAAGGCTAAAACAAGTCCTTAACTTGTGTCGCTTGAGTCAAGCTTTCTCCCAAACAAAAGTCTTCAGAATCAAACGAGAGTCAGAGCATTCGATGCAGAAAAAAAGATTGATAAAAAACTACATATTTAACTAATTTGTGACCAAAGTGTCGCTTAAGCCCTTTTGCCTTTCCAGCGAGGATATCACCACTATCTCAACTGTTTCCCTAGTAATATATCGCGAAATAAGTTATTCATCGAATGGGAAGTAAGTTGTTCATCGAGGGTCAGTTTTTATTAATTATAAATATAAACTATTTTCATCCCGAATGCATCCAATTTTTTTGTTACAGGTAAATCTAAATTAATTCGAAGTGAATATCAGGAAAATCCTCGTTTTCAGAACGCTATGTTACCTTCAATAATTTATTGTTGTAATTTCGCAGCTGCGTAATTAGATGAAATTAAACAATTAAAGCAGTAATTATTTCTGCTGAAATTTATCTGCTTGTAATTCTGGAAAATTTTGGCTGAAATGCTACAGTCTGTTTTGGGTGAAATTTATAGCATTGTATTTTACACGTTTATTTATTTTATTCTGCTTTTTATACTAGCAGAGCTGGGTGGATTATGCGATACCCAATCTGACAATTGAAAGTTGAATCGAATCGCTTCGGATATCGACATTTTTGCGTCAGTGAAACTGCATTTAAACAGAAATAAAGCTTTAACGCTGTTTGCTTAACTCCTTCATATTATTTTGCCATTTTGTTTAGTCGTAAAATATTAGAAATTGAATATCCTTTTCATAACTAATTAACTTTTTTACTTCATCTCAGGACTTAACTCCATCGAAGTAATAATCATTTATTATTTCATAGTGATCTCACACAAACAAAGTATTGAATTCCGTAAGTCTAAACTTAATCTTTAAGCGCACAGTTTACTCCCGCGCTGAGCAAGCGGGTTTTTCACAGAGCATCGGACCATCCATTTCTTGTCTTAGTATATATGCTGTGTACTCTATTTTTTGTACAACTCATATGCATTTGTCTATATATTTAAAAAAATGCCTTGAAATCATATTTTGTAATGTTTTTTTTTTTAATTAATAAAAGAATTGAATTGAATTGAATAGTACTCGAGGTTAAATAATATTAAAAACATAAATAAATCCGAGGTAAATGACAAAAATAAAATAAATAATTACTTATGTACTAGCGTTGTGACCACTCCGAAAGAACTACTTCAAAGAACTACTTCTTTTGGCGGCAGTTCCTACTTCCTTCATTGTTAATTAAACAAATACTTCAATTGAAGTTGGCAGTTCATTTTAGCATTGTGACCGTTCCGTGTAAATTATGCGGCAGGTCAAACTTCATTCATTTCATTTCATTGAACAAATACTTAAATGGAAGTTAGATTAGTTGCGAAGTTGAACTTCAAAGCCCATAAAGAAGTACTTCAGTTAAAGTCCGGCTTCAAAGCACTTCGTTCTAAAGAAACGTGTTTTTTTGGGCGAGGAGCTGTTTCCAGTTCTTTGCACTTTCAAATCTCTACCGACAAGTACGTGTTTTTTTGACGAGGTACCAGTTCCAATTCTTTTCGTTTTCAAATCTCTACCGACTAGTACTTTTGTTTCGGCGAGGAACTTTTGTCGATTTGCTAGTACTTTTCGTTCACAAAACATTCAAGTTTTTCCCAACTCTTGTAAATACGTTCTTATATTTACGTTCCATGGTGTTCGATCCAGAAACTGCGATTCAGTTTTGGAAAGACTGAATGAATTTGAGTGGACTGTAAAACGATTATACTTAATGAATGATTTGATTTATTTGGGGACAGATAAGAAAGGTAAATTTATGCCAGCTTGTTCACCTGTTAGACCTCTGCAAGAGGGCACGAACTATATGCCCGGGCGATGAAAAGTTGAGTTGGGCGAGTCCTCCAGAGACGGATGCGAAGCGAGGCGCCATCCCTGGGGGGTCCGAGTGATTGTAGAAGACTAAGAAGGAGTCATAACGCGCCGCTCTTGACGTCCCAATCTTTGTGTTTTTGCCGGGTGGTGGGGGTTATCAGTTGTTCTACACACTTTAAGCAGTAATACAAACAGAACAAACTGGCAAAAGGGAAGGTAAGAACTGGACAAAAGGTATCAGGTTAGGACCCATCAAATTTTTGATTTTAGGATCCAACACATGGTAATAAAAAATAACTTAATCGGAGCGTGCTTCGGAGTTTTCTCCGAATCATCTGTATCCATCTTTCACCAAGAAAGAAGTTGAGCAACTCAGGTGCAGCCGCGACAATGACGTTGGTTGAGTTCAGTGTCCTGCCCCAGAAGCTGGCTAGTCGGTGGCGAAGTAAGGAGGGGAATGAAAACGGCATCCATGGTCGAGTGGTAAGACGCTCGACTACGAATCCAGAGGTCACGGGTTCAAATAACTGAATACCGCACAAGATTCCCAACTGCTCCCAACTGTCTAGAGCCAGTGAGACTATGGCATTCCCAATTGGGGTATGTTGTAAAGCTGAAGGTATTGGGGAGGGGAAAGAGATAGGAAATGGAAGGTTGGGAAGTACCTAGTGATTAAAGTATAATGAGAAAAGTTATGAGCTAACAGGAAATATATCTAATTTTGGACTACTTAAAAAAATTAACTGATCATTAAGAATATGTTCTCACAATTTGAATCGCATTCTTAATTTCTAGTGCTTCTAAATAATTTAATCTGTTGCCATTACCATTTTATGGAGAATATTAGCATCGGTGCTTTTATTGAAGGTATGATCTTTTTCAATAAGTTGATTGGCGATGATTTTCAATAAATTGACCGGTCGGTAGCTGAGATTCTTACAACGCGTGGGATTCCCACACGGGCGTCGTGCGTTCAATTCCTCCGCTGCCCAAGTCCTCCATCATTGCACAAACAAAATCTTCCGTTTCTTACGATGGCAGTTGGAGTTTTTCAAATATTGTCAGGTTATTCGTAGCCCGGGAATGTTTTTCTTTCTTGAAAAAAAAAATATTGAAAATATGATTCTTAAATTTTAGATTTTTACAAAAAATCTGGTCGCTATTATGGTGACTGTGAACGTGGCGATATGTTCTTTATAGGGGATGTTGATTGAAAGCGTCAATCTACCTAATTACTTAGGTGAGTTGGTCTAATCAACCCGTATTTTATGTTAGACTGTTCAAAAACGAATCCCCAAATCCTCATTTCGAAAAGACGCGAACGTTTGTCTTCCTCAACCGGGTCCCGACCTAATCCCAGTAACTTCTCAACAGTTGTTTGAGAATTGATTTCCCAGACTTTTAAACTTAAGACAACACAAGTTTCGGGCTTTTGGGAGGCTGTAAGGAGCTATTTCTCGAGACACCGGTTGAAGTTTTTCAATTTGCCGAACACGTTTCACGCGCGGGACCTCCGCATGGGGGATGTGAGGCGGACCCTTGTTGAGTAAACAATGGCATGAAATAGGGCACAAAAAAATACCAAATATCCGAAAGTAAGACTAAGGCTATGACAATATAAGAAGAAGGTTTGAGATGAGATCGTAAAAAAATTAAAGTGTTGAGAGTGCTTATCTGTTTAGATCTACTCACCAAACTGAACGGTAAAGTTTATTTATTTATTTATATACTCACAAACTATTCTCCAATCACATTAAATGGGGGAAAAAGAGCGACTGAGAAATAACAGCACACACAAAATATGTTAGTGAAGCAATGACAAAAATAGGACTGAAATATACATTAGAAAGAATATTCAAGTCAAGGTTTCCGTAGAGAATGTATCGTGAAGAATGACAAAAATCTTTTAGACTTGTACCGAAAATTTCAAGACCATGGCTTGAGTTAACAAGTATTGACATTTTGAACTCTGGAGAATAGTACCCACAGTTAGTAGAGTGATGATTGAGGAACAGCAATTAATTGATTCTAAGTCTACGGCAAGAGTTTTTATTTTTATTTTTCATAAAGCAATACCTTTTACATATTAGAAAAAAAAGTTTGAGCTTCAAGCAACTCAATATGAAAACTTATTAAACATTTTCAAGTACCGAAAATCTTTCTTGAAGCGTTAATGGATTTCACTAGCTTATCTGGGGCCCAGGAGTCGCGAAAAATATTCGAACTGTAGCTGTAGATCATTTTCTTGGGGTTATCTGTTAAATGGCTACAGGCTACTCGCAATACTTTAAAACACGATTTTACCTTACGTTTGTAATCAAAATACACAGCTTAATTTAATATGCATATTTAACGATTCTTGGCAAATATACACAAGCCTGTTTTACAAAGCAACAGGTCAATTTGCACTGAACAGATAATCTCTAGAAGTGTGATCTTTTATTGATTTTAATAAAAACTTACCTTAAATTGCTTGAAATCTGTCAACTATTGGTCCACAAACAGGTAAGTGAAAATTAAGAAATTATCAATATTTGATGAATGTTAATCATCATCGATTTCACCCAAAGTAAGATTAAATTGAGCTTAAACTGGGCACACAGAGACGCTCACAACTCATTTCTATCGGTTGATCACCTTAGTGGGTCTATCTTTGTCATTTTTCAAACAAGACACACCCATCTAGTCAATTCTATATAATTCAAAATGAAAATAAATTGACAGTCGTCTAACTTCCTACTCGTTTTGTTTACTCACATTTCACAATCACCCGCCCCTAGGCCTTCAGATTACAGCCTACAGCCTACAGCCTACAACCAACTGCCTACAACCCTTCGGAGGGTCTCAGGAGCTGATTTGAATTTAAAGGCTAAATTATTGATTTTATTCCAGACACTTTTTCTAAAACAAAACAGCGTTTGTGAAATATTGGCTTTTCAAGATTTAGTTAGGCCAACAAACTTGATTACATCCACTGAATAATGATAATCCTTTAAAGTTTGATTTGTATAGATTTAAAGAAGGAGTGGGAAGGAAATGAGATGGGAAAGAGGACGGTTAAAAAGTACTTTTGACATGACTAAAGCCAAATAAAGCGAAGTTTCAAACTAAATTATTCAATTATTAATGAAAATGAACTAATAACTTTGTATAAGACAACAAACTTTATTTTATTTTCATTTCGCTTAGCCTAAGCATCATCAGGGTACAAAATTATAATAAACAAAAAATATATAGTGTGTACTCATATATACAGAGGGATAATACAATATTTAAAAAATAAGGGAACAATAAGAAAATCATTTTAATTATAACAAAGGAATAGAGAGAATGAGACATATAATATGAAATGAAAGAGGCAAAACGTCAATAATTGAGAACGTTGTAAAAATAATGAGAAATTTTTTGAGTTTACGGGAAATATTCTTATTATTGGACTATTATACAAATTTAATTTATTATTAAAAAATGAATTTTAATTTCAATGGCTTTCTTTATTTCTAGTGCTTCTAAATTATTTAATCAGTTGCCGTGGCCATTTTATGGAGAATGTAAGCACCGGTGCTTTTATTGAATATAGGAGCTTTTTCATATAAATTAAAATAATATCTGTATTCTTATAGAAAGTAAATATTTCATTTTCATTAAATATGTCAAACTATGATTGCTTTCTGCGAAAATATATTCAATTATTATTTTTTTAAATCCTTTGACATTGTGCATTTGTCTATTTTATATTTAAAAAAAGCATTTTTATACCTTTATATGTTACTTAACCGTCGTGATATTTAGCTTCTTTTAAACATCTCTGATTGGTCGTATTATCACTTTTGTAGTATTTACATTTTTGTATTAAATATGATCTTCCGTTGCTTTTCTGTTTCTTCGTTGTTCTTTCTTTCTTTCGTTGATGTTTGTATTTCTCGGTAAAAATGATATCTTTTTGGCTTGATAAACATCCATTCTCGCCACTAGATGGTACTAACCGTATATCCAATGGCGTAGGGTTATTTATTATTGGCATTCTCTCTAACAGAAGACAATACATACAAGCAACTCTTCAAGCAACGCCGTTCTGCGACAGAGATTCCGCATCTCAAAGTTATAACCGAAGCTCTAAAACTTATCCATTCTCCATCTCGAGAGAGCGAGTAAGTTATTATCCGAAGTATGATATTCAAAGCAGAACACAAACCAATTTACGGAACTTTCAGAACTGCACCAGATTTTAGTTGAAGAACTGAAGAGTGCGAAGCAAGCTGATGAAGTATTTGTTCAAACGTTACCCTTAAATACTTTGCCAATCTTAAAATCGTTATGCCAGATTGGAAGAAATATTTAATATCGCCTCTATCTGTTTAACTCTCCCGATCATTTAAGATGTAATTGAAATATTAAAAAAAATTTATATATCTTAGATGTTTAAATAACCACGCTTTTTTCAAAATTCGCCTATCATCTTCTACCTTCAATAAAAGCACAGGTGCTCTTATTCTCCATAAAAAATGGTAATGGCAACGGATTAAATAATTTAAAAGCACTATAAATAAAGAAAGTCATATTATTAATATTCAATTAAATTTTTACAGTAGTCCAATATTAGGTTTATTTTTCATAAACTCATAAAATTTCTCATTATTCTTTTATCACCTTCTCAGTTGACGTTTTGCCTCTTTCAATTCATATTTTTCTGTCTCTTTCTTTCTGTTACTTTGTTAGAATTCAAATGTTATTCTATTGTTTTCTCACTGTTTTCTTATTTTAGGTTACATCATGTAGTGTTCTCCCTCTGTATGTATATATATTTATATATATATATATATATATATATATATATATATATATAACCGCGAACTGTATTTTTTTTTTTTTTTTTTACTTTGATGATGCTTAGGCTAAGCGAAACCGTTTTGTCATTTAAATTTAAATAAAATCTGTGGTCTTATACAAAGCTTTTTTCTTCATTTCATGCAATATTATTTATTTCAGTGAAATTATTGAACAGTCAAACGAAACAATTATTTTTCGAATAAACGCAATTATGGAGAAAAAAAAAGTAGAAATTCATCATTTAAATACCTTAGACAGACACGATAACCAATTTATAAATTCTTCATCGAAAGACTAACATTTTTGAAAATTTATCAGCTATTAGAACATAGAATTTTATCGAAAAATGTATTTACCGGTAGCAAAGGTGCATTTCCGATTGAGGACTATTTTTATTATAAATCTTAGATTGAATCGTATATGACGCAATAATATCACGTAAAATTGATCTTTGGTGTGGAGGCCAGCCCGGTAAGCCATCTTTTGAATTTGACCGTTTCAATAGCGACTAATGAAACTCCTTCTCTCTGGTTATTTCATATTTTCGGTCTGAAAGCACCATTTTTCATGCAAGGGAAAATCATTTTTCACGATTGTAATAAATTTCTGCGGACGTCCAACGAAATAATCCAGATGCTGGATATCGGATATTATCCGGAATTATGTCTTAGTATATTCAAAGCTATATTCAAGATTCCAAATCCGAGGGCTTCAATTTCCTGGACTCTGGAAAATACCGTCTGATTTAATACAACAGCATTATATCAATGATTCACAGATATGCATAAGATAATGTTTATTTATCAATTTATACACAAACGGACCATTGTTCAATTTTAAAAAAAACAACACGTAATGGGAAAAAATAGTGACAGAGAAAGAGAAAGATTTTAATGAAGCAATGACAATAATATAAAAGTTTGAAAGAACATTCCAAGTCAAAGGTTTTGGTAGAGTCTTAAAGAATGACAAAAATCATTCAGACTGGTACCAAAATTTTCAATACCATGGCTTCAGTTCAGTCTCGACATTCTGTACAGTAAAGAATCATATCCATAATTAGTAGAGTGATGATTGAGGAACAGCAATTCATTATTTCTGAGTCTACGACAAGGAATGATGAGCTGGATGACTTTTAACAAAGAAGGTGAATCAATAATACAATTAATAATTTTGAAAATGCAAATTAAATCGAAGTCATTCCTACGCTTCGTTCGATTTCATCGTATGAATAATCGCCTCTTTCTCGCCCTAATCTTCATGCGATTCCGCGTAAGATAAACGTTTATCTAAGAATTCATTCCTCAAAGTATAAAAAATGTGTGCAAAATGCTTGAAAGCGTAAAATATGTTTGATGAACTCTGTTAGTACGGCAATTATATGACGAGATGCCTAAACTGATATAAGAAATTTGACAAGATGCCTGAAACTATTAAAATTTTATGAAAATATACCTGAAATTGCAACGAATGTGTTATTTTTTCTGGAAGTATTATAGTACATTGTATTCACATAAAAAATAATTGGTTAGTGGCCGAGTTGTCTAAAGCATCGGGTTCCCACTCGGGTGTCGAGGATTTAGTATTCTACTAGCTATGTCCTCCATCATTGCATAGACAATATTTTCCACTTATAATGATGGCAGTGTTAATAATTCCGGAGGGTAAAGTGTAAGGATTTCGGAAGTGATTCTACATGTATCATAAAAAATCAATAACTTTGTTCGATATTCTAACGTTTTAAGGTACTTAAAGGCTCGATGACCTTCGTTGTGGAGTGGTTAGAGCCTTGACTATGAATCCAAAGGTCGCGGATTCAAATTCTGGCGTGCGCAAGTAAACTTTGTTCAGTGGCGCTTTCGCAGCTGCCTGACGTGTTTTAGTCTTTCTTGTTATTTTTCGTCAAATAAGTAGGATATTTCACAAATTATTTCTTTAAAATTAGACTAAAATAACCGTTGTTGTGTATAGGTAAAGTGGATAAACTCTTAATAATTTTAAAGTGACTAGTTTTAACGTAATTTCGATTTTTAAGAAAATATTTTAATATATTCGTAAAAAGCATTAACTTTGTGGCTTGCCATATTTATAAATAGAACATATATACTTTGTTTTTAACCACTTTTTTTTTCTTTTTTTTTTTTTTTTTTAAAGTGGTTAAAAACAAAGTATATATGTTCTATTTATAAATATTTTAATCTTTAAATATCAGTGTTTTAAATGCAGTGCCATAGCCCAGAATGGTCACTTGCTTTGACCCTTGTCCAGATGTGTCCCTTCGGCCGCCGGCCCGGGAACCGGCAGGGGGGGCGGGGGAGTGCCGATTTCGACCGACTGTTCCTGAACGTGAGCGAACCAGGCATCCAACAAATCACCCAAGTGACACCCTTACGACAGCCAGATGACATTTGCCCACGTTGGTCTAAATCTGTTGGGGCGGCTGCATTCCATCTTACATAAACATTACAATTTAACAGGATCTGTACAGCGCCCTTGAGGTGATTTTTCACAAAAACAGCGCTTTAAAAATCATCCAAATATTATTACGCTACAGATTTTCTGTTGGTACAACTACCACTTACCCCTAGACACCTTTTATCAATGTTTATGTGTACACGAAAGACAGAATCTGAAACTGATTTTTATACACAAAAAAATCTTTTTAGAAAAAGCGTATAATTATACTAAGTACTTCGTTTGCCCAGTAAAAGCCTATTTATGAAAACACAACGTCAAAGACACAGTACATACGCAGACACACCGTATACATGCATATACGCTGAAGAGATAAACTGATAGAAGTGTTTTGTGGGCGTGTCCGTGTATCCGACGTAAGCTTTATTTGTATTTATTTATTTATTTTATATTAGTTACTTTGTACATTTGAGTTTACAAGTAGCTAATTATTTCATTTTCTTTTTGACTTTATAATATTTTAACTTATAAACTACTTATTATTTTGATTTACATGCATTTTTACTAATTTTCACGGGTTATTTTGAATTTATTGACAGGCATAATTTTGATGGTTTGCGGCAGCGCATTATTTAATTAATTTTTTTACTAACAATGGAGATATTTGACTAAAATTGATGTTTAAAACAACAAAATGTAAGATAACATTGGAAATACATTTTTCTTTTAGTAAATACGTTAGAAGAGGTCGGGGACGCCCGAGGAAGACATGGCACAGTAGTGATTTAAATAATTGAATCGGGCCACTTTAAGAGTCATAATAACAGAAGAGTATGTATGAGTCGATGTATGAATGTGAATGAGGAAAGGAGTGTGTGCCAAGACAGAATTGTATGGTGGTCTGTCCTTGCTGCCTACTTCTTCAGGGAAACAACGTGATCGTTAGTAAGTTAGTTAGATAAATAATAAATTACCTATTTGTTATAAATCTTATAAAGAAAAACATTGATATTCACTTTGCAAATGCCGTAATATGCTTTTGTATCGTCATATTTTTAAAGGCATTTTTCTCTGTTTCATCATTTGGAGTTGGATGCTTTCTTCATAACTGCGTCCAATTTTCCTTACATTTGCTGAAATCAATCAAACATTTTCGAATATCGAACCTTTTTTGAGCGGACAGACAATTTCATGGGCCTGTCTGAAGGAAGGCTTTATGTAAATTTGCGACATAAATTTCCTTTCAAATCAGTACAGATCACACTTCTAGAGGTTCGCTGTTCAGTGTGCGTGTGGCACTTAAAAGAATTAATGATTAGTCAGCTGTATTTTTCATTACTGACATCACGCTGGACTTGAACGTATTACGAGAACACTGTACTTAGTGAATAAATTGGGAGCGACAGTGAGGGATGGACGGCAAAATGAATCACTAGCACAAGGCAATAAAAATCAAACTCGTATGCACATCGCATTCCGTTTAGTTCCTTTTGCCATACTTATTCTTTTTTTTTTGTATAGTTACTACCGCACAAGAGTCCCAACTGCTCCCGACCGTTAAGGGTCAGCACCCAAAAATAAACACTTTTTGGCTTTCTAATACAAGCAATACTACAAATAATTTAACTGTTAATTAAATACGGGTAGTTAGATAAATATCTAAAGTTTCCAGTGAATACAATTTTTAAACAGTTATCCTTTAAATTCTATTTGAAATGCATACTACAATTTTAGGTAAAACGTTAAAAAATGCCTTCCCTGGTTATCGAACTGCACATTTTACTGATATTTTGGTACGTTTTTCATAGAATTAAAAATATTTCAGTTAAAAATTTCATTCACTGGAAACCTTACATATTTTCATAACTATTCGTGTAGAATTTACAGATGAATCATTTGTAGTATTGCTTGTATTAGAAAGCTACGAAGTGACGTTTAGGGCCAATTTTGAGTGCTGAGGCTTAAGGCATCCTCAATTGGGGTATGTCGTGAGGTCAAAGGTAATGGGGAGGGGAAGGAGATGGGGAAGAGGAAGGTTTGAAAGTACCGGGCTATTCAGATCTGGTCACCAAACACGGCTAAAGACATTCCAATCAACCTTTTTTTGATTCTGAAAGGCGGTCTTTCACCAGGGCGATACTTAGAGTATCTGCAAATCGACTAGTTTTATCGACTGAAGATACAAATCGATAGAAGTGTGTTATTGGCGTGCCGTGTTTCCGAAGTAAGCTATTTTTTCCTTACCTTTGGTAAAATTGATCAAATATTTTCAAATACCGAAATTCTTTATTCAGCAGATAAACAATTTTTGTGGCCTGTTTGGGGCCTAGGAGTCGAAAAGACTGTTTATTGGCAACACGTAGGTCACGCTTCTAGGATGTGTTTAGTGAGTAAAAAAAAAAGTCTTTTTTTTAAACGGACCCCATTCGAAGTGCAAAGAGCTCACTACGATTTTAAGCTAGATGACGTAACAATAGTATTTGACCTCTCACAATGGCTCTGAAATCGGGGACAATTGACGTCATGCGCGTTTTTATTTGTTCGTTTTTATTTTTTCAAAAGAAATGTATGAAACAAATACAGTTAAACTTATTTATTTAAAATCAAAGTTGTTAAATCTGAATTTTTTTTTAGAGCAATAATATTTTTTACCGGAGTTACTAATATCATGTGTGTTCTTGGAGTATACATTTGGAGAGAGAGCTCAATATTTTTACCCAACCTATACAAATTTACGATAAATTACTTTCTCAGGCTTTTCGCGTCGTAAACCGCGAAAGAGAAAGAGACAAAACAAGTTGTCACATAATATCGCACCACTTTTAGGTATGTCAGCATGTTTTCCGTCTCCCGCGTCTCTGGTGACTCCTCCCATTATGTTTTGCAATGCGACATAACTCAACGATTTTTTAGGTTATATCCTATATTTTTGTTGATAACAATACTGCGAAAAAGTGGTTATACAATTAAATGTTACATTATAAAAAGGTGTGCCCAGGAAAACCCTAGCCACGCCTGAGTTATAAAAAAATCAACAAACCTGACAACAATGTTTTGCAAAGCTATTTCTCCTGGTATATTATTGCTTTGAGATATCATCTATAAAAGTAAGGTAAAAGTGACCTTACTTCAGAAACGCCCATGACACACTTCTATCCGATTTTCTCTTCAGTGTTCCTTTCTTAATATTTATAGCTCAACCTAGTAACCTTGAAAACATGCGAGCTCCATAGTTGATGAAGCGCCGAATCAGACTGAATGTTAAAACGTTTCTCGTGTTACGAAACAGATGTCGCATTCTGAAATGGCAAAACATCCCTTAGTTTGAACAAAGAACGGTATATATACTTCCTGGTATATTATTGAGTGAGGGTATATCTATGTAGCGGTTATATGATGTTACGTTCTCCCTTTTTAACATTAACGAACTACAACCTGAACTAGTTAATAAATTTATTCTTTGCTAAACAGACGTGTTTTCATTGTGTACTTCTCTACTACGGATTCCTTAAAGTAACAAATAATATTTTATTCTCTCTTCTTCATTTAAATTAAATTAAAACCTTAGAATAAGAATATGTATGGAGAGAGAGCTAAAACTAAATTTTAAAACTGCTAGGCTTTATTCTTCGAAATGCCAGTGAATTTAAAAATATTTCTACATTGAAAATCCTGTACTCTTCATTAGTTCGAAGCCAAGTCGAATATAATTCTTCTGTCTGGTCCCCTCACTTTAAAATCCACTCTGATTCCATTGAAAAATTGCAACATAAATTTCTAAGATACATTAACTACAAACTCGGTCTACCTATTGAAACCATAAATTATAATTATTTAATGAAATAATTAAAATTACTAACACTTTCAGACAGGAGGCTTGTTTCCGACTTGACTTTTATTTTTAAAATTGTTAATGGTATTATGGACAGCCCTGATTTACTTAGCTTAAATACCTTTTATGTACCTAACAGATCCACTCGATCCAAAATTATTTTTAAATGTAACAATAATATCAGACTGAGTCATTTAAATACTCGCTTGTACCTAGATTGCATGCAGTGAGTAATTCTATCGCTGAAATAGTAGATATATTCAACTGCACTGAATCTAGTTACAAGAAGGCTATAATAGCATACCTCTTTAAAAAATACTAGTGATAACTTGCATTATATTAATAATTTCTATCGACTTAATCATGTTTTTTAGGGTGCTAATCAGTGTTATTTTTTATGTCACTATTATTTTATGTTTTATGTCATATGTTATGTAAAAGCCCATGAGGACGTATATAATCAAATAAATAAATAAATAAATATTTTTACCCAACCTATACAAATTTGCGGTAAATCACTTTCTCCGGGTTTTTACTATATATTCAATGAGAGAGAAGAGACAAGAAAAGTCTTCACATAATATTGCAGCATTCTAAGTATGTAAGAATGTTCTCCGTCCGCGCTAACTTCACATCATCGAGTCGCATAAATTACGTCAACAGATTTGGAGGTAATTTCCAATTTTTGTGTTGGTTAAAAGACTTGCAGTAGTTATACAAATTAATCAAACATGTTGGTAAATCAAATACTTGAATCGGGTCATGTGAAGAGTCAGAATAACAGAAGAGTATGTATGAGACGATGTATGAATGTAAATGAAGCAAGGAGTGTGTGCCAAGACAGAGTTATATGGCGGTCCGTCCTCTCTGCCTACCCTTGCGGGGAAACGGCGTGATGGTTAGTTAGTTAGTTATGTTGGTGATATTTGCTATGCGTGAATGTTCAAATAAGACCAAACAGTGATTATAAAACATCACCTTTCAGAGGTATTTCAACAGTTTTAAATATTTTTGACCGAACTTTAAAATTTTCACATTTTTAATGATATAAAGACATAAAATCAACAAAAACCTTCCATACTGTACTGATATATTGTTTTGTTTAATGTGTTCAAACTTGTTTATTAAAAACGCCGAATTTCATGTGGGCAGTAACTAATTGGCTATCCGACATTATTTATTATATTCTTCTATCGAGTCAGTATAAGGTCAACTATACTAACTTCACTGTTTCGCAAAGGTACCTCTCTGTGTTTATTCTTTCTCCAAGATTAGAACAATAAAAATCTTGTTTCTATGGCAACTGCTAAAACTTGGCCAGCTTTATAAAGTAAAAGCATAAGGTTCAACTTTTTCACTTTGTACAAAAACAAACCGTCAAATTTGCATACAAACATGGAAATTTTACTTTTGATCACAGCTGCCTCACGCTCTTTGTAAATAATTTGCAAAACTTTTATCTTTTAAGATAAAAACAGAAAGTTAAAAAGTTTTCGCTGTCGGAGCAAAAAGTTATTCCGAATTTACTAAGATTTAGTGGCGGTTTTCATATTAACTCTATCACCATTAACTATATACTAAACTTCTTTAAGCCGATTTTACCAGGTTACATTAAGACTCTCAAATCTTAGGCCCCTTGTTTGTTTTTAATTCCTCACAAGAGTCTTAGCTGCTTCCAACTGTCTGGGGCCAGTTGGGCTATGACACCCCCAATTGGGGTATTTTTTAGGACTGAAGGTAGTGAGGAGGATAAGCACATAGGAAAGGGGAAGGTTGAGAAGAACCTCTCTCTGCAGACCTTGTAAACAAACATGGCTAAGGCCATTTCAAGGAACGTTTCGATTCTGAATGGTGGTCTTTCCCAAGGGCCGTACTGAGAGTATCTTCCACTCCGGATTATTTCATTGAGTAAACTTACTGACTAACCATCAAGCCGTTTCCCGCAGGGTAGGCAGAGAGGATGGACTACCATACAACTCTGTCTTGGCACACCCTTCTTTCTTCATTCACATTCATAAATGGTCTTATAAACATTATTCTGACTCTTAAAGGCTGATTCACACCAACGTCCGGTTCCGCTCGGTGCCAATATTGTTCCGCAAGAGAGCTTATTGATATGGTATGAATATCGATCAAGGAGTATGTGCCAAGACAAAGTTGTGTGGCAGTATATCCTTCTTCCCACCCTTGTGATATTTAACTACTTAGTTAGTTAAATAATTATTTTGAATTGTAAAAATACTAGCATCGCAGAATTTTTTTTTATCAAAAACCATTTTTTTATCACTAAATAATATTATTATCAATTATTAATTATTAAAAATATTATTTGTTGATAAAAAAATGGTTTTAAAAAAAAATCTGCGTTGTAAGTATTTTTACACTTCAAAATAATTATTTAACTAAATAAGTAGTTAAATGTCACAAGGGTGGGCAGAAGGATATACTGCCATACAACTTTGTCTTGGCATATACTCCTTGATTGATATTCAAACCATATCAATAAGCTCTCTTGCGGAACAATATCGGCACTGAGCGGAACCGGACGTTGGTGTGAATCAGCCTTTAGATGGCCCGATTCAAGTATTTGATTCACTTGATCGTGCCATGTTTTCCTCAGGCGTCCCCGACTTCTTCTTCCATTCACTTTCACAAGCAAGAAAAAAATAAGCTCACTACGGGCACACTGACACACCGACAACACCCTTTTTGTAAAGAAATATTTCCGCTACCACATAAAAAAAAAGAATAAAATAATAATGATTTTCGAAAATCCCATAATTTTTACGGGGACAATGCGTTATTTGTGACCCAAGAGAGAAAAAACATTACTCAACAATTTACAAAAAACTACAAAGCAACCCAACTTTTCGTATTAAAAAATGACCTGAAAAACAAAATTGAGAAAGAACCCCTATTCAGAACAGAGGGTGGTAATAACAGTAAATAATGCAAGCCCCGACAAAATAACAGAGATAGCGGATGTGAAATGACTCAACTTTAGCTGTGTATGAATTTCTGTTTACACAAATCCGTTTTCTTAATCGTTCTTCGCTTCCCATGCAAAATAATATGGTCTCATATAGAGGAAGTAGCAAATTAATTATTCAGTCGGACTAGAATTGTTATGTTTCATCGTTTGTTAATTTACTTGTTTATTTATTTACGCGTATAATATTTGGATTTCGAACGTTAAACATGGTTGAAATGAAATATGATTTCATGGTTTTGACTTTTGGAGCTTGTTTTGATACATTTTTAGATTGTGTGCATTTCATATAAAACAGCGAGATAAGTTTGGAGTATTTGATAGTAAGTAGCGTTGTGACCGCTTTGAAAGAACTACTTCAAAGAACTACTTCTTTTGGCAACAGTTCTTCCTTCATTCATTATTCATTGAACAAATACTTCTATTGAAGTTAACAGTTCATTTTAGCGTTCATTCATTTCAATAACTTCGTTTCATTGAACAAATACTTCAAATGAAGTCGGTACTTCATTTTAGCGTTCTTTCATTTCATCAACTTCGTTTCATTGAACAAATACTTCAAATAAAGTTGGTACTTCATTTTAGCGTTAATTCCTTTCATTAACTTCGTTTAATTTAACAAAAACTTGAGGTAAAAAAAGAGTCTACAAAGAAGTACTTCAAAGTCTGATTTCAACCAGTTTCAGTTCTTTCCACTTTCAAAGCGCTACCGACTAGTACGTGTTTTTTGTGGCGAGGAACCAGTTCCAGTTTCAGTTCTTTTCTATTTGAAATCTCTACCGACTAGTTCTTTTTATTTTGGGAAGGAACCGGTTCCAGTTCTTTTCACATACAAAGCGCTACCGACTGGCATGTGCCTTTTTGGCAAGGAACCGGTTCTAAAAAGAACTGAATAAATAACCGGATAAATTCAAATATCTTTTTCGCAAGTTCGACTTCAATTTAAGTGTTCGCTGCGAAGGATTCATTTTAAAGAACTAGCAATTCGTGAAGCATTCACAAAACATTGAAGTTTTTCCCGACGCTAATAGTAAGCATTCGACACTCCAGTATTTATTTATTATTAAACTAACGGGCTATTGTCCAATTACAAAAAAGAATACATAACACGAAATGGGGAAAAAGAGCAACAGAGAAAGAACAGCACATTTACAAAAATAGGACAAAATATACATTAGAAAGAACATTCAAATCAAAGCCTAGGTCAAGCCAAAGTTTTAGTAAACTCGTAAAGAATGATAAAAATCATTTAGACTGCTACCAAAAATTTCAAGACATTGGCTTGAGTTAACAAGTCTTGAGATTCTGGACAGTGGAGAATGATTCCCATAAGTAGTATAGTGATGATTGAGGAGCAGCATAACTTTTGCATTATTTGTTTTTTTTTTTCAAGCAAGTAGTATGTGAAGGGTTTGTGGATGAATTTGGCACGGTATATTTTTTTATTAAAAAAATGTATATTTAAAGGGCTTGTTAAAGTGTGGTAAAAGTACGCCTCTTTAAAGAGGCACAAAATAGAGAATGACGGGTTCGTGAGTCCCAAGGATTCACTTACCTTTTTAAATGCCCACCCGGTTAGGTTCAGTCGATAGAACGAATCTTTCTCCGTGTTTGAAATTCGCTTATTTTGGTTTAGAGAGGACCTTCTTCTTCTTCGTTAAAAATGGGGGTTACAAAAGGGACCCATACTTGCAGGGTTTAAGGAATTTTAACAATAATACACTCTAGATGCTCTCTCGTATTATATTTGAGAATATTGATTCTACGCCCAGGAAAAGCTTGATTAACTTGGTGGATAACGTTAGAATTGGGTACTCGTAGAGACAAACTATTATACTAAATTGTTCAATTATCACCGATACTGGAAAATGCGTGGATCCTGCGCGCTGAGAATCCTTCTGTCTCGTCTGATAGCCGAGAAATCTCGCTAGTTCGTTCCTCGATGACGGCTGCCGGGGATCGTAGCGACTCGGATTATCCATCGCAATATTTAATGCAATTTGCTATTTCACCATAGGCGGTAATTACTGTATTGACTCTAAAAAACGTTAACTGCACTATTCGGCGTCTTGAAGGTAGAAACTTGAGTTCTTGAAGGTCTAAACTTGAATCTTTAAAGGTCTACACTTGAATGATCCTCGTGGCCGTTTCAGCCCGGGTCCGTTCGCCGTTATGCCCCCACTTTTTGACTTTTCAGTGGGGCAAACAGACAAAACATTACACCATAATAAATAGATTTTTAACTAGCGGGAAAATTCAAAATCGCACTGGATCGAATTTATCGTGCTTCATAACACATCCCCTTCCCTTTAATGAAAAAACGCCGTGAAACGAAGGCTTTTTCTGTTTAAACCCTTTATAGAAAACCTATGACAAAAAAACTAAAATTCAACGTAGTCCACTCAGAGGTTCGGCATTAAAAACCTGGGCAAAAGGTTACATAGTACATATTACAATTACAAGTTAAAATAAAATTACATATTACATATAAGGAACAGGGTATAACAGAAGTATAGTACAAAATACAAGTTTCAACAAAATGGTACATGTTAACAGTTTACATATCAAAAACATGGCCTAACAGAAATGTACAAAATTTACAAATAAAGAAAGGATCCACCAAGCGAAAGAAAAAATAGTTTTATTTAACACATTTTCGAGAGTATGGCCGAAGACGCATTATTTTGAAAGGAAAGGGTACTAAGATAACGTTAAAGTATCTTTAGCTACAACTAAAAAAAAATCCCTAAAGCTTTGTCGCAATAGGCGATTAAACCATTGTTGCTTCTCTCTCTATATGGTATTGTTGCATCCAGTAATACGATTTACGGTAAAAATACGTGTTTTAGTAAAACACACAGTACGAATACATATAATACGAATACAAACAACGTTCCTATGATCACAATTCACTGCGAAAGAACTTGTTTTTATTTATTTATATATATAAATATATATGGTAAGAATACATACAATACTAATACATATAATAAGTATACAAACAATGTTCCTATGATCGCAATTCACTGCGAAAGAACATGTTTTTTATCTTTTGTTTATAATATATACAATAAAAATACATAAAATACTAATACATATAATAAGTATACAAACAATGTTCCTATGATCGCAATTCACTGCGAAAGAACTTGTTTTTTATCTTTTGTTTATAATATATACAATAAAAAAATTTCCACTCATTAATAGAGCAAGTGCCAAAGGCGCCACCTTTATTTTTTAAGGCTGAATAAGGAAACCTTCAAACCTTCTATATAGAAGTATCTGTGTCTTTTTTGACTATAATAATAAATAAATAAAAATAATAATAATAATCATCAATAATCAACAATCAATAATCTATAACTCACTGTCATCGTTCCCGACGCAGACTTCTTGTTATTTTCATAACTCACTGTCATCGTTCCCGACGCAGACTTCTTGTTATACTCATAACTCACTGTCATCGTTTCCGACGCAGACTTCTTGTTATCTCCATCTCATATTTTGGTCGTTTTACCGACACAAACAATTGATAATAATACACTCGCATAGTTACATGGTGTTAGTATTAGAACACTCGCATAGTTACATGGTGTTAGTATTAGAACACTCGCATAGTTACATGGTGTTAGTATTAGAACACTCGCATAGTTACATGGTGTTAGTAATAGTACACTCGCATAGTTACATGGTGTTAGTAATAGTACACTCGCATAGTTACATGGGGTTAGTAATAGTACACTCGCATAGTTATATATTAAGAAATAATAGCATATAATTGATCCTTCTCTGCAGTAACACAGTGATCCAGATAGAATATAGACAAAAATAATAAAATCGCAACAATCCATATAACAAAACAACAACCGTTCAACCGTCCACTACGGCAACTATACACAATGGATCCAGGTCAGTACTTACACTGCGATCCTGATAGGACATGGAAATAATATCTTGTAAAATCAATTTAATTCAAATTATATACATATTCTTCACACTTTCAATATGAAGCACCTCAATATAACAAATGGTATTTCCACCGTAACAAGTTAACAAACTCATTCAGAAGACTATTTCACTTCGTCCGGGTAAACCATGAAAATTGGTATAAATATTGGTATAGGATTTTGTATAAAATCCTTTAAAACCATCGACGATCCTATTAACTTGATCGCGACCATGATCCATTCAAAGGGTGGTATTTCACCAAGGCGATACTGAGAGTATTTACTCTTCGAGTTCTATCCCTTATACTAAACTAGTATTTAATTTTAGCAAGAAATGTATTGTTTACGTTATGCTTGAGTGATATCATTACTTCTTCTTTTCAAATAAACATAAATACTGTTAAAAGCTACATACTCGTACATGCTTGTGTTATTTTAAAATATTAACAAAGATTTATTTCAAAATCTTGTTATCTTTACCACTTTCCGGAAAAAAACGTTCTGGTTTACATTATAACAAGAATCTACAACATTCTTTAAGAAAACACAGAACAAAAGAAATCGTTAAAAAAAAATTCCAAACATAGTATGGAAATTCGAATCAATAGTAATTATCAACTTATATTCTAGAGGTACAATAATTATTTCACCAACTCAATTGACAATTACTAGTTGCCAGCAATTACTGCCTCGACACAGGTCACACAGCCATAAGAAGTTTAAACTAACGATTATACTAGGGGAAACTTAAATTGTTAGCTTATTGACTTAAAAAAACTTAACCCAAACAACTGGTTAAGGGGTAACTCAATCCAAAAACCTATTTATAGAAGACAACTCAAATTAACAGGCAGCTCGGTGAAAACTTAATCCACTCACCTACTTACAGGAGACAACTTAAATTATCGATTTGTTTATGGAAAAATTAATCCAATAACTTATTTTATAACAGACAAATCAAATTAGCAACTAGTTAATGAAAAACTTGATTCAATAACTTATTTATAGGAAACAGCTTAAATTAACAACTGGTTATGGAAAACTCAATTAAATTACCTATTTACAGGGAACAACTTAAATTTAATAGCCAGATGATGAAAAACTTAATTCATCAAATTATTTATAGAAAACAACTCAATCCAATAACTTATTTATAGGAGACAACTCAAATCAACAACTAGTTTATGGAAAACTCAATTTAATCACCCTTTTACAGGGGACAGCCTAAATTTAATGGCCAGTCTATGAAAAACTTAATTCATCAACTTATTTATAGAAAACAACTCAATCCAATAACTTATTTATAGGAGACAACTCAAATCAACAACTAGTTTATGGAAAACTCAATTTAATCACCCATTTACAGGGGACAGCTTAAATTTAATAGCCAGTCTATGAAAAACTTAATTCATCAACTTATTTATAGAAAACAACTCAATTCATTAACTTATTTATAGGAGATAACTCAAATTAATAACTGGTTTATGGAAAACTTACTTTTAATTACACTAATTATGTAGGTAATTGTTCGTATTATTGCTAATTTTCATCCCACAAACTGAAATCTATACGTTAGGGAATATTTTTTTTTTTTAAGCGTCATTCATAATGACAAGCTTACTTTCCCAAAAATATCAAATCAAAAACTTAATTTCGAACCAAACTGGAAATAAGGTACTTTCATCCATTAGCGATAGCCTGATGATCATTTTCACAAACACAAAATTCAATCTATAAATTGCTATTGTTAAGCATCGTTGAGATAATCCTTCCGAAAACTGCACTATATAAATTTATAAAATATTATTTTTTCACAGTTGAAGATAATATACAACAACGGTCTAATCGAACCCACTACTTTTATCGTCAACGTTTTATGCAAAAATAATCGTTTAAATTAACTAACCATCGGTGGTTTCGCCACGAGGGTATGTAGAGAAGACGACCCGTTATCATTGACCAAGTACGTATTTTAGCCACGGCGTATCAAATCTAAAATTGGTCCCTAAATATTCATTTACTATTTAGGCCTTTTACATACCCTGACTCGATTATCTAATTATTAGTGTATTTACTAAATAAATCCGATGGTATTTGTAAACTAATTCCTATTTTTCCTCATTTGTAGTAGAGTCAAGGAGTCTATGCTGACAATTATGCTCGTCTGAAATCATTTTCAGGATTTCGTAATCGTAAATAAATTTAATTTAGCCATAGATAAATTCAGTTTTAATACAATAGTGGGGAATTTAAAACGGTAAATTAAAGAAACCGGTATAGGTGAATATCGTTTCAAAACACGAGTATAATTATTTGGCCCGAAAGGGTTTCTTGAAGTTTAAGAACAAAAAGCAAAAACCCTGACAACAATTTCGTAACAAATACTTTGTTGAAATACTCCTCTGCTCTGATGAGATGTATTTATAAACTAAGGGACTATTATATTCCAATCATTAAAAAAAAACAACACGAAATGGGGAAAAAAAAGTAATTCACTGCAAGTGCCTCATATAAACGGACCAATTCCCCTCCTCTTCAACTACAGGTATTTCAAATATCTATTCAAAGGATTGCGCAATCACGACGCAAATCAACCTCGTGTCTTTTTTGAAATTATGGCGTAACTTACGTATAGACATAAAATACAAGACACGTCCTATTCATACAAATCTTACGAAAATGTAGCACCACTAAATGTTTCACCCGGGTATGAAAAGGATAGCCATTCAACGAACATGTGTGTGCGGAAGAAATAGCTATATGAAACGTGCTTCGAAGGTATGCCACGTTGACTTAGTTTAATGCAACCAGACGCATTGCATCAGTAACGTATCTACTTTTGAAATTATGGCGAAACTTACTATACGAATCTACCACGTGTCTCTATTTTTATACTATTGCGCAACAAACAATACGAATATGCGACGTGTCTATTTATTTCTTAATATTGCGCAATCGAGGATGAGAATCAACTACGTAATTTTTCACTACGTAAACACAAATTTTTGGAAAAAAATACATTATTACAGCTTATATTCAATAGACAGTTTACAGGCATATGTTTACATTAAAGAAAAAGAAGACTCTCTCAAAACCAAGCCCTTACGTTGGAAAGCGCCAGTGTTAAATCGCGCTAAAAGTCCGCCTCTTTAAAGAGGCACAAAATAGAGAATGACGGGTTCGTGAGTCCCAAGGATTCACTTACCTTTTTAAATGCCCACCCGGTTAGGTTCAGTCGATAGAACGAATCTTTCTCCGTGTTTGAAATTCGCTTATTTTGGTTTAGAGAGGACCTTCTTCTTCTTCGTTAAAAATGGGGGTTACAAAAGGGACCCATACTTGCAGGGTTTAAGGAATTTTAACAATAATACACTCTAGATGCTCTCTCGTATTATATTTGAGAATATTGATTCTACGCCCAGGAAAAGCTTGATTAACTTGGTGGATAACGTTAGAATTGGGTACTCGTAGAGACAAACTATTATACTAAATTGTTCAATTATCACCGATACTGGAAAATGCGTGGATCCTGCGCGCTGAGAATCCTTCTGTCTCGTCTGATAGCCGAGAAATCTCGCTAGTTCGTTCCTCGATGACGGCTGCCGGGGATCGTAGCGACTCGGATTATCCATCGCAATATTTAATGCAATTTGCTATTTCACCATAGGCGGTAATTACTGTATTGACTCTAAAAAACGTTAACTGCACTATTCGGCGTCTTGAAGGTAGAAACTTGAGTTCTTGAAGGTCTAAACTTGAATCTTTAAAGGTCTACACTTGAATGATCCTCGTGGCCGTTTCAGCCCGGGTCCGTTCGCCGTTATGCCCCCACTTTTTGACTTTTCAGTGGGGCAAACAGACAAAACATTACACCATAATAAATAGATTTTTAACTAGCGGGAAAATTCAAAATCGCACTGGATCGAATTTATCGTGCTTCATAACAGGCTATAATCATTCCCGGAAAATATTTGGAAAACTCTAACTACTATCATAATAAGCTTAAATAATGAGTGATTCAGTTAGTAGTGGAATTGAACTCATCACGCCTGGGTGCAAAACCTGACTCATTTTTTGACTCGGCTGCTCTCTGTTGGACTCGACCATTTTTTTCTATTTAAAATTTCTCTTGTCCAGAACTAATACAATTTATTTTTTCCTTAACTGTAACAGTTTATTTGGCCCAGAACTGTTACAATTGCTTTTGTCCAGAAATTTTACAGCTTTTCTTGTCCAAAACTGTCACAGTTTTTTTTTATTAATTTGTATGGAGCTGTTACAATTTTCCAGAACTCTCTACAGTTTCCCTTGTCCAGAATTATTACATCTTCTCTTGTCCAGAAATTTTACAGCTTCTCTCTTTGTTCAAAATTGTCATATTTTTTGCTGTTGTTATTTAGAACTGTTGCAATTTCGCTTATCCAGAACACTTACAGCTTAGCGTGCCCAGAAATTTTCACCTTATTTTGTCCAGAACTGTTATAGTTTTTACTATCTAGAATTCTCTACAGTTTTTCTTGTTCGAAACTGTTACAGTTTGTCTTGTTCAGAACTGTATCAGTTTATATTGCTCAGAACTCTAAAGTTTATTTTGTTCAAAACTGTTACAGTTTTTTTTTAAATCTAGAACTGTCTACCCACAAAATTAAAACAATGAACCATTGTTTAATCCAGAAGGATGCCAGTCACCCTGTCATTTGGAATTAACGAATATTAATGTAATATATTAAAAAATAATTTAACCATCAACCATTATGAAACTAGAGCCAGATATTTTTTTTTATAAGGTTTCCCTTTGAAATAAACTTTAGTCTGTTCATTATTCCTCACAAATTACTTTCAATATTGAGGCTTCTCCCCTCTTTAGAGAAGATTTCCATCAACCGTCATTTTAAAGACATCTTCTCTTTGATCATTAATCAAAAGCTTAAGTACTTTTGAATAAAACTTGGTGGCAAAGAGGCGCTATAAAAAAATGGAAAATACAAGTATATATTAGGCGTTCAGCTTTGCTGGTTTTGAGGTTTTATTCTAAAAAACCGGTTACACATTTACGATTCAAAGTATTGTCCATAGCTGGCCACTATTTTCTCTCATCTTTCGGGCAGCGTACGAATCTCGCGTTGAAAAAACTGGTCGTCTATTGAAGCGATCCACGAATCGATCCAATTTTTACTTCTTCATGAGACCGGAAGTGCTGGTCAGCCAGGTCGTGTGCCATTGATCGAAACAAATGATAGCCAGAGAGAGCAACGTCTGAAAAATACGGCGGGTGGGGTAGGTTTTCCCATTTCAACGTTTCCAAGTATGTTTTGACCACTTTAGCAACATGGGGTCGAGCATTGTCATGCTGCACCTCCCGCAAATAACTTGAATTCGGCCCGTAAACTAACAATCGAGAACATCTTTATGGTGCAGACACAAATGGACTAATGTTTCTATGCGGTTATGTTGGCAGATGCCTAAGTTTATTGCTTGACGTCTATGATCAATTTATTTCGACCACTTCTTACAGCTAAAGCCATCTATAGGAAAACATCGAAAGCAAAGATATATACATATCTGTTAATTATTTATACAGAACACGTCTGCTTTTCTGAATATTACATTACTAGATATGATAACACTGCGCGATTTCAAAATAAAGTTAACAAAGAAAGACGAATGTTGGTCATGAAGCGCTTTCTTCTCTTTCACTGCCTAATTCTTACACGTATAAAAAATATACATTCACGTAAATATCGCACAGGAGTCATAACTTCTCGAAGCTAGTGGGACAATGACATCCCCGCTTGAAGTATATCACGAGGCTTAAGGGAGTAGGGACGGGAAGGAGGTACAGACAGCAAGATTGGAAAGTAGGTTGTTCTGTTCAGATCTGGTCACTAAATACGGCTTTAGTCATTTTGAGCAGCTTTTCGATTTTAAATGGTGGTATTTCACCAGGGCGGTACTGATAGTATGTACCACTCCGAAAATGCGCCAAATATTATTTTACACTAGTTGTTACCCGTAAAAATCACGGAATGTAACTTGACTTGCCAAGAAGAAATATTAGTATTTTTTTCGTGCTCATATTGTGATTAAATAATTTAGAAGGTAGAAATTAAGAAAACCATACAAATTTAAAGTCGTATTCTTAATAATCAGTTAAATTTTCCTAGTAGTCCAATATTAGGCATAACATAAAGTTTCTCATTTTTATTTAATCATCTTCTCAGTTGACGTTTTGCCTATTTCATTTTATATTATCTGTCTTTTTCTATCTGTTATTTTTTTTTAATTTAAATGTTATTCTTTTGTTTTCGTACTGTTCTCTTATTTTATTTTATATTGTGTTCTCGCTCTGTATGCACGAGTACATATAACCTCACATTATGTATTACGTAAGTTTAATTTAATACCTTGATGATGCTTAGGCTAAGCGAAACCGGTCGGTCATAAAAATTAAAATTTAATCTGTTGTCCTATACAAAGTTATTATTTCAATCAATATAAGTTACCTTACTCCGCCCATTTCAAATATAGAATAATGTCTGCTAGAAAAAACATTATAGATTGGTACTTTATGGAGGTATTTGAAAATATAATTTATTAATTTTGTTAAATTCATTTAACCTCAGTTCCCAATTCGAAAAATTCGCACTTGTACGGTCGTACGGACGAAAATTCTACAAAGCTTTTACTGTCATTTTGAAACTGTCACAATTATGTAAATCTACGTAAAAAATTGCCGGCTCTTTCCATAATTGAAATAAAAATTGTTTTCTTTTTATTGTTCCTTCCCGCTTCAAAAATATGAAAAAAATGCAGTAATTACAGATATTTATCTTAATGCTAGGCTCGAGTAACATTTAATACAAACAAATGAGACGATACGGCTTTCACACAATATAAAATTAATTGAAGATGATAATCAAACCAGTGTTTGGGTGTTTGAAATATTGTGGGTAATGAAGCTATCCAGTTACAAATTATCTTCAAAATATAACTACCGACTTCAAGGTCTAGAAAACAATTGTTGGTCTTTTTTTGGACGGTTGAAAATGAGAATCTTACGAATTTTTGTAATAAATCAACCGCCTCTTTTTTTTAGGACGAGGAGCCGAATTAAATTTTCAAGATAATTATTCAAATAAACGCTGTTTTGCACAATTTTCACAGTCCAGCAAATTCAAAAAATAAAGCTTTTTAGAACGTTATGAGATACGAACGAAAATTTATTTTATTTTATGTACAGTTCCAAGACTTTTAAGGTATTAGAGTGACTTATACCTTTTTGAATTAATATAATACAGAGACGAAAATACCAAAATTTTCAATGTTTCCAAACTGAAGAACAGACCTTCTTTCTGAATGGTATTCTTTAATTATGTTATTGTGTTGGCGTAATTTAGTTGCTAAACAAATCAAACTTCGACAAACGATGCGAACGCGATGACTTAAGGCAAATCTTTCATGAGTTCTACTAAAGGTGCACAAATAAAGGTGCATCTCATACTTCTATTGAAAATGAATTAAAATTTAATTTCTTTCGATTGTAGGCTGCCATCTTTTGCGGTCATGGCCATTGTTCTTTTTAGTTTCTGGTTTTTTTCTTGTTTCGTATGTGTGTTTTATATTATTTATTTTATTTAAATATTTAATAAAATATAAAGATTAATGCTTCAAAGTTAATTCCAATTTTAATAATAAGAATGTGTTTACCTAAAACGATGTAAAAGACATGAAATTTTCACATAAAAGCCATCCGGTTAGCCCTGGGAACCCCAAAATTAATTCGGGTTTAACAATTACACTGAATCTTAAGTCTTTTAGAATTCCTCCATGTGGTAGTCTACCAAAATAAGGCTTCCATCAATAACCTCCACCAGTATGACGTATTTGTTTCACACAGGAGGCCTTAAGGGAAATAATTTCTCTCAAGACATATGTCATCTTTGAAGATGCTGTGTGAAGGGACTTTTTGAAGAAAAGAAGGAGTGAACCTGGGTCTTGAAAAGGCTTATGTTGAAGAAGGGAGGAAACACAGACTTTGGCAAATAAGAACGAGTCGTAAAAGCGACCCGTTCTCATGTATCGAATATCAACGGTGTACAAATGTTGAGCGCGCTTTTTGCGAGTTTCCCGACTATGCACCGGTGCCGAACGGATCAATGACGCAAGTTCCTCGGAGCATCTTCCATTGAAATACCGGTAGAAGAAAGACAGCATTCCCACCTGACGTCTGTGCTCCAAATATTGCAATCCGTTTGTTAAGATAGGAGAATCTATCAAACGGACCGCCCGTTTCTGCTCAGAGTCAAGGGTTTTTAGATTAAATTGACCTTATTTCGGACATGTGCCTACAACACACTTATATTTATAAATTAATCTTTTCAGTAGGGTTGACAAAGTCCCACTGAATCAGGACAGTTCGACCTCTTGCGTAGCTTTCACATACAGAATACAAAAACAGATAAAATATGAAAATCTATGCAATCACTGAAGGGAGGGTGCACTAAGTTTTATTTTGTTTATAGTGAATACCGCACAAGAGTCCCAACTGCTCCCAACCGTCTAGAGCCGGTGGGACTATGGCATCCCCAATTGGGGCGTGTTGTGAGGCTGAAGGAAGTGGGGAGGGAAAAGAGATGGGGAAGATGAAGGTTAAGAAGTACCTGGCTATTCAGAAACGGCTAAAGCCATTCCAATTTGACGGCCTGCATGGTCGAGTGGTAAGACGCTCGACTACGAATCCAGAGGTCGCGGGTTCGAACCCGGCGTGGGCAAATAATTTTTTTTTAAATATGTGTCATAACACATTTAATTGAAATGAAATAAAATAAAGTATATTTGTGGCACGTTCCAGAGTGGTAGATACTAAGAGATAAGTATCGCCCTGGTGAAAGACAACCATTCAGAATTGAAACGTTGCTTGAAATGGCTTTAGCCGTGTTTGGTGACCAGATCTGAATAGCCAAGTATTTCCCAACCTTCCCCTTCCTCATCTCTTTCCCCTCCCCACTACCTTCAACTTCACAACATACCCCTATCGAGGATGCCATATTCTCACTGACTCTAGACGGTTGGGAGCAGTTGAGACTCTTGTGCGGTATTCATGTAAAAAAAAATAAAAAATTAAGCAACATCTCGATTCTGAATAGCGGTCTTTCACCAGGGCGAAACTTAGAGTGTCGACCACCCTGGAACGTGCCGCAAATATACCATACATTATTTTTTATAAATTAAATGTGAAATTGCACATAATAATGAAATAATATTTATTTGCGCCCGTCGAGATTTGAACCCGTGACCTCTGGAGTCGTAGTCGAGCGTCTTAAGCACTCGACCACGAAGTCCGTCTGAACACTGGTGTCGATGTATTATGACACATAATTAAATAAGAGTCAAGGGTTTTGCAACCAAAAAAAAAACTTAAAAAAATCCTCTTAAACGACAAGTAATGTTTTCACGAACACTAATTTCTAGCGTTGTGACCGCTTTGAAAGAACTGCTTCAAAGAACTACTTCTTTTGGCAACAGTTCGTACTTCATTCATTGTTCATTGAACAAATACTTCAATTGAAGTCGGTAGTTCATTATAGCGTTCATTCATTTTAATAACTTCATTTCATTGAACAAATATTTCAATTGAAGGTGGTAGTTCATTTTAGCCTTCATTCATTTTAATAACTTCATTCCATTGAAAGAAGTACTTCAATTTGACATTTCAAAATGAAGGAACCAGTTCCTTTCATTTTGAAATGTCTACTGACTAGTACGTGATTTTTGTGGCGATAAACCGGTTCCAGTGCTTTTCACTGTGAAATCTCTACCGACTAGCATGTGGTTTTTCGACGAGGAACCGGTTTCAGTGCTTTCCAGTTTCAAAGAGCTACCGACTAGTACGTAATTTTGTTGGCGAGGAACCAGTTCCAGTGCTTTTGGTTTTCAAAACTTTACCGACTAGTACTATGTAATTTGGCAAGAACAAACAAGCGGATAAATCCAAATCTCATTTTTCGCGAGTTCGACTTCAATTGAAGGGTTCACTTCGAAGGGTTCATTTTAAAGAACTAACAATTCGTGAAGCATTCACAAAACATTGAAGTTTTTCCCAACGCTACTAATTTCTAAAATCAAATTTCAATTTTGAAAGCAATGTCTGTATGCCTATGTATCAAAAGAGATATAGAGTGGTATCAATCCTACCTATCCATATATATTCTTACTCCAAGGTTATTACAAATACACTTAGAGTATATAGAGTGGTATCAATCCAAGGCAGCGTAGTCAGTTTTTCATGATTTTCAGCTGACTCGGAGGACCTGGGGGCGGCTTAGACCAAGGCTAGGGTATTTATACATCCACTCATATCACATATCGACAACATGTTTATGTTTATTCGTATCACCACTTTTTCACAGTATTGATATCAACAAAAATAAATCATCTAACCTAAAAAACCGTTTAGTTGTGTCAAGTTTAGTGGCACAATAAAAAATGTGGGCGGAGTCTCGCCGTAACCCAGGAGCCCAAGATAATTGTAACAGTACATAAAAGCGGAGTATTATATTTGTCGTCTCTTTCTCTCTCATGGTGTTCGACGTAAAAACCCGGAGAAAGTGATTTATCGCAAGTTTGTATCGGTTGGGTAAAAATATATAGCTCTCTCTCCATACATTGTTTCTCCAAGAGTACTATTCACATCCTCTATGCGTGTAGTAAAAATCTTAAACAATGTTAAATAATACTTATCTCGTGTGACACAAATCGTACCAATTCGTTCCTCCCTTTATACTACGTATTTACTGTACATCCCTTTTGAACAACGGGTTTAGCGGTTGTCGATTTCACAAAGGTCATAAACGTTGTTGAAGTTTTTCCATTTCGTTATCTGGATGTCTACGTTTCAACCTTTTTATTTCAAAAGTATTGCCTTTTGATCGGAAAACATAGATTGTTTTTACGGCGGTTTTATTTTTATTTGGAGGGCAAAGTAGTATTGTTAGCATCGGTGGCTGTCCGGGTCCGTGGATATCACGTTGAACTGGCAGCTACCACCCCGTATAAAACGCAATCTGTTAATTGGGAATCATTCTACGGAAGTGAATTACAAATAGCACGTGCAGAGATATTGCCACATTAGCGTAAAGAGTTACGATTATTCTGTGGGACTTACAGTTTTTGTTTGGAGTTGTTTTAGCACGGCTTTGATTCGATCCAAATGTCCATATCGAAACATTATTTATTAAATAATAATGATTTTAATAATACCAAATTTTTAACTTACACCTGACCGGTTTTACCTAATGACGGGAATCTTCAGACTGATACAACTTTAAGTAAGTCTTTGGAATATATACTAATCACATTCTCAGTTGACATTTTGCCTCTTTCATTTCATATTGTCTGTCTTTTTTTCTATGTTCCTTTGTTGTAATTTTATGTGTTATTTTATTTTTTTCTCATTGGTTCTCTTATTTTATTTTATATTTTGTTCTCCCTCTGTATGTATATATATATAGCCGCACACTTTGTATTTTATATTTAGAATAAATAAATTAACTGATATATTACAATATATAAATTTTCGTAGAAAGCAATTGTGATTTGGCATATTCAATAAAATAAACTAACTTTGTAAAATATCAGATATTTTAGTGCTCATATTCTTCACAAAAATGGTCGTGGCCACAGATTAAATAATTAAGAAGCACTATACATAAAGAAAGCCATTAAAGTCATATTCTTAATGATCAGTTAAATTTTTCCAGCGGTTCAATACTAAGTACATTTCCCGCTAACCCTTAAAAATTTCTCAATATTCTTAATAAAATACGTCGGTCATAAAAATTAAAATTAAATCTGTGGTCTTATACAATGTTACAATTTCATTTTAATTCAGTAAATTTATTTGCATACGCTGGGATTTGAACCTCTTTGTATTCGTAGTCGAATTTTAACCACTCGGCGTTCTGGCACACGGACACGCCCACTACGAGCTTCTATCGGTTTGTCTCTTCAGTGAAGTACGCACTTAGCAAGATATCTTTCTTTCTGCACTTCAAACGAACGACCTATTCTTTGTGTTACAGCTCGGTTGTTCCAAACATGCCAGATAAAACGGATGCTATAAAGGCAGCTGAACCTCACTGTAGTTGGCGAGGTAGTAAACGAGGGAAGTATTTGTGTTCGTTGGTAAGGGGTTATTGTTTTTTTAAGGTCGCGATTTCTCTACGTCTCCGACTTTTTCTCTACCATCCCAGCCTTGGAGTAGGAATATCTATGGAGAGAGAGCCAAATATTTTAACTAACCCATTAAAAACTTACGATAAATCTCTTTCCCCGGGTTTTTACGTCGCAAACCGTGATAGAGAAAGAGACAAGACAAATTGTCACACAACATCGCACCACTTTTAGGTATGTTAGTATGTTTTTTGTCTCCGGTGACTCACTACGTTTTGTAATGCGACATAACTCAACTGTTTTTTTTTCTCCGTAAACTCCTGAATTTAAATTCAACAGTCACGTAAAAGCATTTTTCCACCCACATGAGGTGACAAAGTAAGGCACATAGCGCCGTTCTATTGGTATAAGGAACAAGAGTTAGAGTCAGTTACTTTAAATGATTCATGACTTAATGATAAATAAGAATCTAGAAAATGAAAAAAAAAATGAGGTTATATCCTATATTTTTTCTTATAGCAAAATAGGATCAAGAAAGGGACGCTAAGATGGTTTGGGCATTTAGAGCGAATGAACGAAGAAAGGAGTGTGAAAAGAATAAATGATGCGAAAGTGAATGGAAGAAGAAGTCGAGGACGCCCGAGAAAGACATGGTACGATCAAGTAAATCAAATACTTGAATCGGGTCATGTGAAGAGTCAGAATAACAGAAGAGTATGTATGAGACGATGTATGAATGAAAATGAAGCAAGGAGTGTGTGCCAAGACAGAGTAATATGGTGGTCCGTCCTCCTCTGCCTACCCCTGCGGGGAAACGGCATGATGGTTGGTTAGTTAGTTTACTGTGATAAAGTGGTTATACAAATAAACAAAACATAATGTCGAAATGTGCTACGAATGGATGTAAAAAGGTGTGTCCACGAAAAACCTAGCCACGCCCGAGTCAGGAAAAAATCTAACAATCCTGACTACACTGTTTCGCACAGTTATCCCTCCTGGTATATTATTGCTCTGAGCTTCCAGAAAATATTAAACATATATCTTCTACAGTTAGGATATAAAAAAATATTATCGATTATTGCCAATCGTCGATAATATTTTTTTTATGTACATATCCGTTTTTAAATTACATGTTACCTTTATGGTCAAAATTATTCTCACACAATTTTTTAAATTTAACTAACTAACCACCACGCCGTTTCCTCGCAGTGGTAGGCAGAGGACGGACCGCCACACAACCCTGTCTTGGCACACACTCCTCGCTTCATTCATATTCATCCATCGTCACATACACACTCTTCCTATTACGGCCGTTCTGAGAGACAGTAACGCTTGACATGTCGCTGTACCGCCTCTTTTTTCATACATATTTGATTCACTTGATCGTGCCATGTCTTCATCGGGCGTCCCCGACTTCTTCTTCCATTCACTTTCGCGTCATATATTTTTTTCACACTTCTTTGTTCGTTCATTCAATCTACATGGCCAAACCATCTAAGCGTCCCTTTCTTGATTTTATTAATTACGTTTAAATCAGCCTTGTATTCTTTCCAGATATCCACATTTTTAACACGGTCATCCATGGTCTTACGTAAATATGCCTCAGGGATCTAATTTCTACAGCATCCAGTCATCTTTTATCCTTCCTCTGCCAGTTCCATGCCTCACTGCCTTACATCAGGGTTAATAAAGGCACCCCATCGTGGACTGCTAGTTTCACTTTTTTGGACATTTTATTTGCGCTAACTGCGTTGAGTCCATAATGGAGTTTCCTGCATTTACTCTTCTTTCAATGTCCTTATCAGCCTCTTCCTCGTGAACACACTTCCTTATTCAGTCATTCTTTACGACTCTACCAAAACTTTGACTAGACCATGGCTCGAATGTTCTCTCTTATGTTTATTTTCCCTATTTTTGTCATCGCTTCATTTATTATTATGTATATGCTATTCCTTCTCTGTTGCTCTTTTTTCCATTTCGTGTTTTATTTTATTTTTCTAATTGGACTTTTATAAATAAATTACACAAACTCATCCACTTGCTCCAAATATTCATCATTCACAACTATATTGCACGCTGTTCTCGTACTCTCTTTTTCAAAACCCATGATTTTTAACTTCTTACATTCATCATTAACTCATTTTGCATAAGTTTCTTACACGAATTTTAATTAGAAATCAGGACAGTGAGTAAGAAGTATATTGCTGCAGACGAGCCCTTGCAGAGATGAAAATGATTTAAAACCATTTTTTAACTTCAGTGTTACTTTTTCCCTCTGCTTACTATATAGTCGATATAGTAGATTTATGGTCGCTAGATTATCATCACGGGGAGATTTAAATCAACACGTCTTTTAGGGCTTCCGTGGTCGAGTAGTAATATGCTTGACTACGAATCCAGAGGTCACGGGTTCAACCCGGCGGGCTTAAATAAATTTTATTCAATTGACATGTGTCATAACACATTATAATTCATTTACAATAAAATATAGTATATTTGCGGCACGTTCCAAAATGGTAGATTCTGGTGAAAAGACCACCATTCAGAATCGAAACGTTGTTTGAAATGACTCTAGCCATGTTTGGTGACCAGATCTGAATAGCCAGCTACTTTCCAACTTTCCTCTTCCACTTTTCCTTCCTCGCCCCACTACCTTCAGCCTCACAATATACCCTAATTGGGAATTCCATGGTCTCAAAAAAAATACATTCTATCAAGACAGATAATAAAAAGTCTATCGCTACAGACTGACGAGAATGACTTCAAAATATAAAGAAATTAGCATTTTTTCGTGTTTTATTTTATTATTTCCACTGTGTTATCTGAATAATTACATCGCTTATTCAAATAAATGTTAAAATTTTGTTACTCGACAGAATTTTTTATGATAAATTCAAAACATTCGCAGAATTTTATGACTATATTAGGTTTAATAAAAAGATACCTAAATATACAAAATTAATCGACCGGTCGGTAGCTGAGTGGACAAACGCGTCGGATTCCCACCCGGAGATCGTGCGTTCAATTCCTTTGCTGGCTAAGTCCTCCATCACTGCACAAACAACATCTTCCGCTTCTCATGATGGCAATAGGAGTTTTTCAAATATTGTCCGGTTATTCGTAACCTGGGAATGTTTGTCTTTCTTTTAAAAAAAATCAAATCAACTGATCGACTAATTTACGGCAAGGGAATTATATTAACGGAATATTTTTTCACTGCTAGCAAGTTACTTATATTCAAGATATTATATCTTACTTAAGAGTACATAGAGAAATATCTATCCAAGGCAGTGAAGTCAGTTTTTTACTAGTTTTTGATGATTTTAACCTGACTCGGCGCACCTGGGCGTGGCTAAGACTAAGGCTACGGTATTTATACATTTATTCAAATCACATATCGACATAATGTTTTTGTTTATTCGTATGGTCACTTTTTCACTGTATTTTTATCAACAAAAATATAGCATATAACCTAAAAAACCGTTTAGTTGTGTCAAGTTTAGTGGCATAATAAAAAATGTGGGCGGAGTCTCGCGGTGACCCAGGAGCTTAATATCATTGCGACAGTATATAGAAGCGGTCTATGAATTTTTTTGTCTCTTTCTCTCTCATGGTGTACGACGTGAAACCCGGAGAAAGTGATTTATCGCAATTTTGTGAAGGTTGGGTAAAAATAATTAGCTCTCCCTCCATATATTGTTACTTCAAGTATTATATAGTGTTCTAAAAATATTTTAAACGTCTCTGTAACTTAAAATAAAATCATTTTTACAAAAACACTTTAAGGTCTGCTCAAAGGCAAATGTAATGTCAAGAAAAGCACGTTTTTAAAATATCTTGAATAAATGGTTTTCGAAAGAGTTTATCATTAAACTAACTACGTACAAAACGCTCCAAGGTTTTCCTCGAGGCTTTTGTTCATATTAACAAATGCTGTGCAGAAGTTTTGTTAAAATAATGTACAAAGTGAATATGGGTTTTGAAAAATCCTAATAAGGAGTGGCAAACAACACCTCATTGCAATAAAATTCAACCGTGCACTTTGCACAAATGTTAGGTACACATTTGGCGTGTCTCTCAGCTTACCAACCCCGATGCTCGAAGAGATCAATGAAGCTGTATTAAAGTTTTGCAAAACCTTCCATTAAAATACTAATTGAAATTTCTATCTTAAAAAATAAATTACAGTGAATACCGCACAAGAGTCCCAACTGCTCCCAACCGTCTGGAGCCAGTGAGACTATGGCAACTCAATACTCAATTGGGTATGTTGTGAGGCTGAAAGTAGTGAGGAAGGGAAGAGGAAGGTTGGGAAGTACCTGGCTATTCAGATCTGGTCATTTAGCGCGGCTAAAGCCATTTCGAGCAACGTTACGATTCTAAATGTGGTCTTTCACCAGGGCGATTGTTAGAGTATCTACCACTTAGGAATGTGGCGCAAATATACAATATATAATTTTGAAATTATAATTCATTTCAATGCTTTTTTATTTTGAAATGAATTATTGAAATAATATCAATTATCCTCAACGTAAATATGAAACAGAAAAAATAACGGTCGCGACCGAGACTCGAACTCGGAACCTTAAAAGTTAATTCTAATTTAATATTTATTCTCGACTTTGTAAAAAGTCAAAGATCTTTCGTGAAATAAAAATGGATGGATTATCTAAGACACCATCTAGGTATGTAATATGTGATCGGGTAGAGCTTTGTATACCGTACAAAGATGGCAGCCAAATCGGAAGGATTAAAAAAAAATAGATTAATAATTTTCAAATAAAGTATGAGATCGATCAAAAGTGCTGGTGTCTTATAAGATCTCGGTGGCTCAATTGGCAGAAGCGTTATTCCCGGATAGAGTACAGGTTCCGAGTTCGAGTCTCGGTCGCGACTGCTAATTTTTTTTCATATTAACGTAGAGGATATTGATATTATTTCAATAATTTATTTATTTTTTTATTATCTGATGTCCCTGTTTTAAAGATTACTAAAGATCTATTAGGATAGAGGTAGCAGTACATTTATTTCGGTTTTTCTTACTTAAATGAATGAAACCATCGTTAATAACATTCCGTCCGATCCCCGAGGCAGCAATGCAGCAAAATACCCAATCTAATCCAGTTTACTTGATTTTTCCAGGAGTTGGTGGCCTCCACCCCTAGCCAGCGCAACTGGCGCGGCATCCTCATAGCCTTGCTGGTCATCGCGGCTGTCCTCGGGCTGATCGTCTTCAGCATCGCGCTGCTGTCGCCGGTTGGCGAGGGCGCAGAGACCCGCGGCAGGAGACCCTCGCTCGAGCTGGTGCTGTCGGACAGGCTGCGGTACCGCCCCTTCAATGGAACGTGGATTGGGGGTGAGTGCCAACATGATTGTATTTGAGGGGTTTCACTCGTAGCGCTACATCCTAGGGTGAGTTTTGAACCCTTCCTTTGCAGGAGTGAGGAATGCTCTTCACTGACTACAGTTCCTCGCCAAAAGTGTTGTAAAGATTGAAAAGAGAGTCAAAACTTTTGGTTTCTTGTCATTCGGTATTCTTTCTATACACTATTATCAACTTCGAGTATATGTAAATGTAGACTTGGTGTGGCCAAACTTTTGATCACTACGGGCGACCAGCTTTTTAAATTATTGGCGGCGGTCTACGAACATCGTATGTATTAAGTGATCATAAGAAAAGCAGTAATTTAAAGCCAAAAATAACTTTTAATATTAAATTAACATAGATGTTTCTACTCTCCTGGTACAAGAACGTATGGAAGCAGAAAAACACTTTAATTTTCTTCAGAACCCGACTTGGGTAACTGAAGAAATTGTTAACTTAATTGGTAACTGAAGAGGAATGTTTGGGTGTACCTGGATATTCAGATCTTATCTCTAAGCGAGGCTGTTCTGGATGGCAGGTCTTTCATCAGGGCGATGGAATCTACAACGCTGGAACGTGCCGTAAATATCCTGCTTTATTCAAATTCTTGACGGCCTCCATGGTCGAGTGGTAAGACGCTCGACTACGAATCCAAAGGTCGCGGGTTCAAACCCGGCGTGCGCCAATTACTTTTATTTAGTTAATATGTGTCATAACACATTTAATTCATGTAAAAATAATAAAAAGTATATTTGCACAAGCACGTTCCAGAGTGGTAGATACTCTAAAGTATCACCCTGGTGAAAGACCACCATTCAGAATCGAAACGTTGCTTGAAATGGCTTTAGCCGTGTTTGAGTGACCAGATCTGAATAGCCAGGTACTTCCCAACCTTCCCTTCCATAAAATCGTCCTGATCCCCCCCCACTACCTTCAAGCCTCACAACATATCCTATTTGGGAATGCCATAGTCTCACTGGTTCTAGACGGTTGGGAGCAGATGAGACTCTTGTGCGGTATTCACGTAAAAAAAAAAAAAAGAATGTGCAAAACATGTTATTTTAATAAAAAATTATTTGCGTATTACGTTAAAGTATTTACATCGGGATGAGCCATTGTGGTATTATTCTATTTTCTGTTATATTTGCGTACGGAAAACGATGTAATAATGAAGTCAATGTGATTTATTAGACCGGTTTGCACTACTGTTGGTAAGGTATAATTTACAATTCACAGAAACGGTACATATTGCATATACAATATAGAAAAGTTGTGCATTGAAAATATATAGTAACCAACTCGCAGACACTTTTGGCAACGTTTTGAAAATAGCCTTTTCAAAAGAGAGATAATTTCCTTTTGTAAATATTGGCAAATACTTCATACTGCTCGCGTGTTGTCACCGATCTTAAGAGTTACATGTATCAGAGTGCCAAATCAATCATGTCCGTCCAACCGGAGATGCGAACGTTGTCCTGCGAAACGGGAAGTCGTCAATGCCTTCCGATTGAAGCCTCCAGTCGGTCTGGTGACCGGATACACAGAACAGATAATCCCTAGAAGTGGAATCTTTACCTATTTGAAAGAAAACTAATGTTGTCAATTTACATATTACCTTTCGAATTCAAGGCTGCGGACAGTTCAAAGAATTCGATTTTCTGTTCGAGAAATGATTTATTAATTTATAAATTGACGGACTAAAAGTCCAATTATAAATAAAAAGACATATAAAACACGAAATGGAAAAAAAATAACAGAGAAAGAATAGCACATACATAATAATAAATTAAGCGATGACAAAAATAGGACCAAATAAACATAAGAGAGAACATTCAAGCCATGGTCTAGTCCAAAATTTTGGTAGAGTCGTAAAGAATGACGAAAAAATCATTTAGACTGCTACCAAAAATTTCAAGACCATGGCTTGATTTAACAAGTCTTGACATTCTGGACATTATACCAAATATAAACGATGTCGATATTTAAAAATGTTTGATCAATTCATCCCGGACTAACGGAAAATCGATCTTACTTTTCGCATACAGACTCGCCCACATCATATCTTTATTGATACTATATCGTCGCTGTAAAGGCAAAATGGCTTAAGCGAAACTTTGGTCGAAAAATTAGTTGAATATGCAGTTTTGAACAGATCTTTCTTTTATGCATCGAATGCTTTGACTCGTTTGATTCTGAAGACTATTGTGGCCCTTCAGCCATCTCAAATATTTTTACCATTTGGGAGAAGTCTTGACTCAAGCGACACAAGTTTGAAGGAAAAAAACTTTAAGGTGCCCTGGTGTAAATTTTCCCAAATGACGCTTCAGCCCTTTTGTCTTTCCAGCGACAATGTGATCTCTTTTGACTTCTTCCTCCGTTCATCTTTACTACATGTCCAAACCATATAAGCGTCCGTTTCTTAATATTGCTCATTACACTTACAGCAGCCTTGCATTCGTTTCGGGTCTTCAAAATTGCAGTACGGGCAATGAGGTAAAGTGCCACAAAATAGCACATTCAATTTTGAAAAAATTGCGGGTATCAGCCTAGAAAGCTTGATTCAAGCGACACAAGTTTGAGACTTTTCTAGCTTTGTGTCACTGCAGGTAATTTAATGAGAGTATTGAGTTACCTGAGTTACTCAACTTAATTAATTTCTCTGGTATATTCTTCCCAACATGGCGCTTCAGCCTTACCTTTCCAGTGACGATAGGTAGGTGACCTCCACCTCAATTTCCTAAACAATGATGCAATCTGCAGATTTCGAATATTCCGACGTACAAGTTTTATTACATTCGAATCGTATGAACCAATTAATTATTCAGTTCAGATAAGATTCGGAATAACGTTGGAGGGTGATGTGTATTTCCTTCTATCTGAAACATGTACAATAGTCGAACATTATATCGCCCTATCTTAAGTGTCTCGAGTAACACTAGAAATAATGTGATAGCTTAAACCCAAGCCGTAATACACTCTCCGTTTAGTTCGCTATCGGAAACTCGTATGAACTTCTACTAGCGTTATTGCCGCAGCAGGGTCATAGCGGAAATTTAATGGCTTATTCAAGAAGAAGATACATTGCTAGAAAGGAATTGTTTTATTTCTTATAATGCTCTTACTAGACTTTTATTCATTTTTAATGGTGAATGCAGGAAACTCCATTAATGGAGGACTGAACGATGTTGGCGCAAGTAAAAAATTGTCCAAATAAGCGAAACTAGCAGTCCACAATGGAGTACTTATACCAAACCTGATATTACCATGAGACATGGAACTGGCAGAGAAAGGATGAGAATACATTCTCTACCGAAACCTCGACTTGAATATTCTTTCTAATGTATATTTTTGTCCTATTTTTGTCGTTGCTTCACTAAAATATTATGTACGTGCTGTTCTTTTCTGTTGCTCTTTTTTCCCCATATAATGTAATTGGAAAATAGTTCGTGAATATATAAATAAATTAATAAGCTTTACCGTTCAGTTTGGTCGAGTAGATCTAAATAGCTAAGCACTCTCAACACCTTCATTTTTTTTACGACCTCATCCCAACCCTTCTTCTTATATTGCGATAGCCTTAGTCCCATTTTCGGGTATTTGAAACTGTTTTGTGCCCTATTGCATGCCATTGTTTACTCAACAACGTCCGCCTTAAAAAAAATAATCATTAATTCTAGCGTTGGGAAAAAATTGTTTTGTGAATGCTTCACGAGTTGCTAGTTCCTTAAAATGAACCCTTCACAGTGAAGACTTCAATTGAAGTCGAACTCGCAAGAAAGAGATTTGAATTTATCCGGTTATTTGTTCAGTTACTTTTGGAACCGGTTCCTCGCCAAAAAAGCACGTAGTAGTCGGTAGAGATTTGAAAACGAAAAGGACTAGAACTGGTTCCTCGCCGAAAACAGACACGTACTAGTCGGTAGAGATTTGAAAGTGAAAAGAACTGGAACTGGTTCCTCGCCAACAAAATCACGTACTAGTCAGTACTGGAACCGGTTCCTTGCAACAATAAAAAGTACTAGTCGCTAGGGATTTGAAAACGAAAAGAACTGAAACTGGTTCCTCGCCACAACAAAAGACAAAGGTGAAGATACTGGAACCGGTTCCTTGTTCCTTGCCAAATTAAAAATCACGTTCCTTTAGATCGAAGTACTTTGAAGTTGGACTTCAATTGAAGTACTTGTAATGAAGTACTTCTTTATAGGTTTTGAAGTTCACCTTCACAACTATACTGCTGCAAATTGAAGTAGTTCTTTGTAATCTAACTTCCATTGAAGTATTTGTTCAATGAAATGAAGTGTTGATGAAATGAATGAACGCTAAAATGAACTACCAACTTCAATTGAAGTATTTGTTCAATGAACAATGAATGAAGTAGGAACTGTTGCCAAAAGAAGTAGTTCTTTGAAGTAGTTCTTTCAAAGCTGTCATAACGCTAATTAATTCCTTTAAACACATTTTAAAGGAATGAGAAACAGATGAACGGCCTTCATTACTGGCGTCAAAATTCACGTACAAGTATTGCGCAATATTATTCAATCAAAGATTCAACCTGTACATAAAACAAACTGAAATACATAATAATCTTGCTTAACCTTCGCGATCGCTCCGCAAGCGTTGTTTCAATGTCGCTATACCAGTATTTTAATCGATAGAGAAAGACAACATGCGCCAACGAAATGCCGAAGAACAAAAGAATACCTAGGTAATGAAAAAAATCTCATCCATTATTAGATTAATCTCTTTCAATCGACGGAATCTTGGAGGAGCACAGCATCTCTAAAACGTTGAGAGAATGCAGCAAAAAATCGTAGAGTTTAGAGTACCAAAATGTACCGTGGAGTTCGCAAGTGGTGCTTTTGCACAGAGTGTTAATATTTTTCATGTAGTGAGTCTTACTTAAATTCTATTGTTTTATTTTTTTTATACATATATACGAGTATATTTAATTTTTTTTTTTTTAATGCTCTGATTTTAGAATAGAGTTTTTTATTTGTACCCTTTGAAAACGAACACGATTTTAACCTTGAACTAACAATATATGGAGAGAGAGCTAATTCTTTTTACCCAACCCATACGGATTTGGGATAAATCACTTTCTCCGGCTTTTTGCGTCGTACACCATGAGAAAGAAAGAGACAACAAATTTACCCGAATTATCACACCGTTTTAAAGTATTGTTAGAATGTTCTTCGTGTGTCGCGTCTCTGTTGACTTCGCCCATACGTTATGATACGCGAAATAAATTGACATAACTCAACGGTTCATTAGGTTACATGTTATTTTATTTTTTTCAACAATACTGTGAAAAAGTGATTATGCGAATAAACAAAAACGTTATGTCGACATGTGCTATGAATAGATGTATAAATACCCTAGCCCAAGTCCTAGCCACGCCCGTGTCTAGCCGAGTCCGGCAAACCTTGTGAAAACTAACTACAGGTCTCTCTACAGCGCGCTCTCTCTTGTATATTATTGCTCTGAGATTTGAACAAGCGTAAAGAGCTCGATACGATTTTAAACCAGATGACGTCAGAATCGTAGTCAATCTCTTCACAACGCTCCACAATAGCACTGCGATTGGGGTCGAATGACGTCAGAAGTGTTTTCGTCTCTCGGTTTAACGTCTGCAGAATCTTACCCAGTAGGACGAGGAGCAAAATACCATAGTGAGATTTTTTATTTAACTTAGCGCACGCTCAGTTCGGATTGGTAGCAGAGCACGTCTTTATTAAAGACGTGTCCTCACCGGTCCACTCTACATTATAATTAACGATGATGACGATAATTAACCCTAAACGCCATTATCCGTAATGGGCATTCAAAAGGTAATGGACACAGCGCCAACACTACTGGGAGATCAGGAATAACGTGATAAGTGGCCTCTTAGGTTTTTGTTACGCGGATATTGCTAATGCGGGAGTACAGTATGTTTCGGATACAAATAGAAGCTGGTTTTTTTTAAATAAAAATTTTGTTACGACAAAATTTACAGATTGTAAACGTTGTAATATAGTTAGTGAAAATGAAATAATAACTTTGCATAAGACCGGTTTCGCTTAGCCATCATCAGGGTACAAAATTGAACTTTACAGAAAAACATAGTATGTGGTTATATATACTCGTACATTCAGAGGGAGAACACAATTTAAAATAAAATGGAAGAAAACAGTTAGAAAACAAAATAATAATAATATCAATAACAAAGGAACAGAGAGAAAGAGACAGATTATATGAAATGAATGAGGCAAAATGTCAACTGAAAAGGTGATAAAAGAATAATGAGAAATTTTATTAGTGTACTGGAAAAACCCAATATTAGACCACTGGACAATTTTAACTGATTTTGAAAAATATGACAATTAATTTTAATGACTTTCTTTATTTCTAGTGCTTCTTAATTATTTAATATGTTGCCATGACCATTTTTATGAAGAATATGATCAACGGCGCTTTTATTGAACGAATGATCTTTTTTTTAAAAGTGATTTATAATGCTTAGGCTAAGCGAAACCGGTCGGTCATAAAAAAAAATTTAATGTAGTCATTTTTAATTAATATGTAAAATTACAAAGTGACTTTTTACGAAAATATTATAATATTGCTTTAAAAATATATATATATATAAATAACATGCTTAACATGAAACACATACATTGAGAAAAATGAACAAAATGTCTGCTTCATATAAAATTGTTTTCATATCAAAGATAAAGAACTTAGCTAAAGTTTGTTTGAAACATTATTTAAATAAACATCGTTTGTTTAATGTCAAGGTGTTGCATAATATATATGTTGTACGTCGATGAAACCTTGTACTGATTTTAAATTTAATCATAAAATATTGTAAAAATAAGATGTGATTTTTTTCATTATTCAGGCACTTAAGCAGTTAGCTGTGACTAAACGGTTTTTTTCTAGAAGTGATTAAAAAAGAAACTAGAGTCCTGGCTGCTTCCAACAGTCTGGAGCCAGTGGAACTATGGCATCTTCTATCGGGGTATATTGTGAGACTGAAGGTAGTGGGGAGGGGAAGATCTGGTCACCAAACACGGCTAAAGCCATTTCAAGCAACGTTTCCAATCTGAATGGCGATCTTTCAGCAGGGCAATATTTAGAGTATCTACCACTCTAAAACGTGCCGCAAATATACTATATATTAATTATAATGTTAATAACACATTTGTTTGCGCTCTCCGGGATTTGAACCCGTGACCTCTGGATTTGTAGCCGGGCGTCTTGACCGCTCAACCGCAGAGGCCGTCAACTACCTTGGAAATGTGATGAAACGTAAAATTAAATTAAAAAATAAGTTGACAGATTTGGCGAAAGTGGAAAACGAGGTAAAATTTTAAATTATATAAATTTTCCAACCAATAAAACGCTTCTTGACCGATATTTTTTTGTTATTATTTAATGTTTATTCTTCCAAGGCAGCTGAGGCAAAGTTTTTCCCCAAATAACTCTCATTTAATTATAAATAATTGCCGAAGTTGTTTCAAAGATCGTAAAAAGATACAAATATTGTGTGACCCTCGGAGTAAGAATATCTATGGAGAGAGAGCTAATTTGTTTTACCCAACCTAAACAAATTTGCGATAAATTACTTTCTACGGGTTTTTACGTCGTATACCGTGAGAGAGAAAGAGACAACAAAATTTTGGCAAAATTTCACACCGCTTCAAAGTATTGTAACCATGTTCTTTGACCGTGCGTCTCACGGGACTCCGCCCACACGCTTTGGTGTGCAACTAAACTGAACATAACTCAACGGTTTTTTAGGTTATATGGTTTATTACTTTTAAAAGAATACTGTGAAAAAGTGGTTATACAAATAATCAAAAACATTGTGTCGACATGCGCCATGAATGGATGTATAAATACCGTTAGCCTAGTCTTAGCCACACCCAGGTCCAACCGAGTCAGTAAAACCTAGTAAAAACTGACTACAGCGTTACCTGTTGTAAATTATTGCTCTAAGGTGTGACCTATATATTTAATGATTAAAACAGTAATAATATTAAATAATAAAAATAAAAAGTACTAAATCCAACCAGACTAAATCCGTGCATAGGTTACTTTATGTGTACAATAAATACGGCTTCTTGCATATTGGATTGGCTTCTCAGTGCTTCAAAGTGCAGGGAGACTTGAAGGTGTCTCGTGTTTCGCTAAAGCTCAGCTTTGTAAATGCACTCACAAACATCATGCAATTCACTCGCAATATTGGCTCACAAACACTGAAGAGAAATGCCGATAAGAAGTGTGTCGTGGGCGTGTCCATGTAGCCCGAAGTAAGCTCAATTTTTCCTTACATTTCATGAAATTGATCTATCGTTTTTAAATCTCAAAAATCTTTCTTGAACGTGTAATTAACTTCACTGGCTTCTCTGGAGTCTAGGGGTTGGAAGGTTTTTTCGTAAATTGGCTAAATCGGTTTTTTTATATCGGTATAGGACACCCTTCTAGGGATTATTTATTCAGTGCTCACGACGGAAAACACGAATATTTCCGAATATTCATTGACCCTTAAATGCATTCCTTGACAAGGGGGTTAAAATCAAATCTTTCCTGAGTGTATTGACTATCACAGCTAAATTTGACCCGAAAATAGTACTCACGAAGATGTATTGCTTGCATACAACATGTTTATTCGACTTCCAAAAAGACAGTTTAAAAAATAACACTGTAATTTTTTTCGAATAACTGTAAGAACGCTTGCCGTCCCTTTTTCAGAAAGTAGGCTGTTTTTGATGACGTTTTACAGAGACATTACTGTTGTAAGTGCACATATATGCACCAATACACACAATCTTATGTTAACTCAAATTGCAAGGCCTATAATCGATTTATTTTTTCTATCTTTTTATGTGCAGAGTTGTCCCAACTACCCAGAGCTAGAGGAACTATAGTGTTCTCGGATGGGGTATGTTGTGAGGCTGTAGGGAATTGGGAGGAGAATAGGAGGGTTGGGAAAAACCTGGCTATTCAGACCAAGCCACTAAGCACGGCTAAATCCACTTCAAGCAATATTCTATTCTGAATTATTTTCACCGGGGCGATACTGAGAGTATATACCACTAAAAAAAAACACATTAAGGCTACTTTCCTCTAACGATCGCAATCATATTTTATTCGGAAAACAATTCGTAAAAAACACTAAAACACAGAACAGAAAATCCCTAGAAATATGGCCTACACAAATTCGATTTACATTAATACCTTTTAGCTACTGGCCCCCATACAGAGGCTCAAGGAATTAATTATTCAAATAATATCAATAATCAATAACACACATATGAAACAGAAAAAGCCAGAAAATAAAAAGACAATGGTCAAAACCAATACTCAAACTCAAATCCTTTTATTTACCTGGGAGTAATATTTGGATCCGAGTTCGAGTCTCGGTTGTGACCATTGTCTTTTTATTTTCTGGCTTTTTCTGTTTCATATTTTTATTGATGTTATTTAAAAAAAAAAAAAATTAAATAAGCGTTGATACCTTAAAGTTTATTCTTATTTCAAAATTAATCATTTGTTCAAGAAAAAAAAATGTATTTGAAAATTTATATCAATTTCTTGAGTAATCAAAAATTAAGCTTACTTCGGACACACAGACACGCCTTCAAGCAACTTCTGTCAGTATATATTTTCAGTGTTCCGGAAGCATTAAGAAATGCCATTTCAATACAAAAGTAGTGCTTCAATATCGGAATAAAGCCAATGGAAAACTGTGATCGTAGAATTGCAAATGAAGTAATTTGGGCTAAGTTAGTTTTACTTTCCAAACTAGCGGATGCTTGGGATATGAAAATAAAACGTAATTTACTTAGAACCGATACTATAATGGCCCGATAAATGTGATTGCTATCTAACTGCAAGATATTCACTACCTCCAAGAAAGGAAATAATTGGATTATGAACTTTATCTAGTAACAGACAGCTACCATAGAATAGACAGTTTTTAATATCGATGGCTGAAAGTGCTAATTTGTTTTTTTCTGGAGTTCCACAAGGTACTATCTTGGGACCGGTATTATTTTATTTATTTATATTATATACGCCTTTAGGGTCTTTAAAATAATAGTGTCATATAAAATAATAGTTACAAATAAATAACATTGAGTAAATGATTAGCACACTAAAACATAAATAAATGAATAGAGATATTACAATGAAATGAATAAACATCAGTATTTTTGGAAGAGGTATGGTATTATAATCGTAACCTTCTTTTAACTTGATTCAGTGCAGTTGATTTTTTGTTTTTTTGATAAACGCCAATTGGACTTATACATGAAGAGTTTAATTATTTTTTTATTGTTTATTAACAATATCGGCTCAAATATCACTCATTATTTATATTTATTGTTTCTTGATGACCTAAAAATCTACTCTAAAATGAAAAACCTTATCGACTGCGTCCTTTCGCAAATTAATATCGACTCCATCGCAAATTGGGCAAAACAAACTGTCTTAGCTCAGTACGGCAAAACGTTATTTCGTTTCATCCACAAATAACCGTTTCTGTGTGAGTATTTAATCAACGACAACAGGTTCCATTGCCTGACTCAGATAAAAGATCTGGAGATTACTTTCGACAGCACAGTTCCATTTCTCCAGCGTGTAAATGACTAATGCAGCAGAGCATATAATCTGCTAGGCTTTGTCATTCGCAATTCTCAGTCATTCCGAAACTAATTAGAATCTAAACTATTTTACAACTAACTGGCGCTAAGAGTGTTGGAGTTGAACTGTATAATTTTGGCTTCGTATGAAACATTTTGCATCATGAGCATTAAAAGAGTATTTTAAGAGTTTTATTTTTTATTGTTTATGTTGACTTGAACTCTACACAATAATTATAATATATTATTACGGTTTTCCATATTAGATTATTCACAAAACAAATAGCCGGATATATTATACAGGTATGCATACATTCGATTTCCCACTCCGTGTAAATATAAAACTCCTGTGTATAGTAAGTATAAAAGATTAATTTTAATATTGGAATAAACTTTAGAGCATTAATGTTTATTTACAATAAAATATTTAAAAAATATTAATAATCTAAAACACAATTATGAAACAGAAAAAAGCCAGAAACCAAAAAGAACAATGGTCATGACCGAGGCTTGAACTCGGAACCTCTACTCTTTGGATGGCAGGAAAAAAACAGCCTCAAATCGGAAGAAATTCTATATTATTGAAATTATATATATTAATTGATAATTTTCAATAGAAGTATGAGATCGTTTAAAAATGCCGCTTTCTAATGAGGTCTTGATGGCTTAGTTGGCAGAGTGTTACTCCCGGATAGAGTACAGGTTCCAAATTCGTGTCTCGGTCATGACCATTGTTCTTTTTAGTTTCTGGCTTTTTTCTGTTTCATAATTGTGTTTTAGATTATTAATATTATTTAAATATTTTTTAATAAATAAGCATTGATGCTTTCAAGTGTATTCCAATTTTTATATTAATATTATATATTTACATATAAATATTAACTCCACAAAAGAGGCTCTGATGGAAATAATTACATCTTTGGTGAAGCTGTGTGGAGAGTAGGAATGAGTTAACCTTGGTCTTGAACAGGGCCCTGTTTTAAAAGGTACGAAACAAAGAGGCTGGCAAATCATTCTACAACCGAGCTGTTTAATAAAACAACGAAAGGTAGAAGCAACCCGTTCGCTTGCGATATGAAGGTACTTACTAGTAATGCTTTCTTTATAATATTGTTCACTAGTGTGGAGAGTTTGCAAAATCAAGTTTCCCTTCGGGTAACACATCCACTGCCGATTGTAAATGTTCTATCATCACTCCCTCAATACACAAAGTAGTATCGATTATTCAATCTCCCTTGAAAAATGTCGATTATCTTTCAGTCGCATCACTATGCCGACAGTTTGCTGACGTCAGCTAGAACTACATTTATTTTTAAACGTGATTCCGTCATTCAAATAAATTGTCGTAAATCAGTTCCTTCACTGATGGAATAGATAAATCATGAACTAGATTGTAATGCCACCACTAAAACAAATATTGTGGAAAAAAGTTTATTTGATTAATTTTACAAGAGCAATTATTGAATCATTAAATAGCAAAAATGACTGAATTTATTTTACATACTTGAGGTGATTTTTCACAAAAAAGGCGCTTTACAAATTATCCAAATATTATTTTTATTTATTATATATACGTATAGTTCAAACTTTATAGATAATTTGTCCTTAAACTAACTATGATTCATTAGGTACGTATCCTCATTTCCTGCGAATCAGTCCCTAGAGGCCAATCAACTACAATAGCAGTCCAATGAAATTATCACTGCCTTGAAGTGCACTGCGATCTGTAGTGCATAGCGCTAGGTTTTAGAACTTTAAAACACATTCGTTCACTAAGCATGAAAATTCCAAAGTTAAAAAGTTGACGTTGTAGAAACACGTGCATTCTTTCAAAAACAATTTTTAATATTATATTTTGGAATTGATATATTTTCGAAATATTACCCGGCTTCTAGGGGTAATAAGTTGGTTTTTCGCCTGGGAAGGATTAGAAGCTTGTGTTGGCGGCCTCGTGCGATATTATGCGGAATATAAAATCGGGTCATAGCCAGGATATCAGATATTAGCAAGAAACCATTTAGAGCTTTATACGCCATGAACAGAGGTGTAAAACTCCTCTTAGAACTAAAGCTGCAAATATATTTAAAATTCCATAGATAAACGCTGTTAAAACCAGCCATAGAGAAAAATATACTCTCTCATGTAGGTGTATCGTAGAACTGTCACGCGTCACTTGAAGTCGTATACTATGTCTAAACAAATTGCATAAATAATTGTCAAAATGTCCTCGTGTGGGATACGAAAGTGTTTCCGTCTCATTGCTCAAAGCGCTAGTAAAAGCCAAGGAATAACATTTCATTAGCAAGTACACGCAAACTACTTTTTATTTGAATTAACTCGATTATTTCCACTGTTTCCCAAAGATTTACGCGCCATTAGAGAGAGTGAGACGGTGAACCTAGCAACACATATGTATGATAAAGAAAAACTACTGGCAGTAGGTCGTCTTTTACGGCGTTTCCTATTTGTTGATGCAGGATGTAGTATTCGACGCAATGTTTTAGTACGAAACGCCACCCGGTCTCATATCTACGAGTATTTCGTCCGTACACACATATTCTTTAAATTTTTATATTTGTAATATTTCTAATTTTGAAACTTTTAATTCGTAGTGGAACTCTATTTTAATGATTTAATGATACCAAATTTTCAACTTTTTTCCAATGTTTTTTTTATTAAGACCTGACCGGTCTCACCTTCTGATGGGTATCTTCGGACTGGGTACCAGTTAAAAATTTAGTATTGTTAAATCATTTCTATTTTATATACGTAAAAAGCATTTATTTTGTGGCTTGCCATATTTATAAATAAAACAGATAAACTTTGTTTACCATAAAACCACTTTATTATTCAATATTATGTCGACTGGTTTCGAAAGCAGCCTTCCATCATCAGGACAATATTTTTGTCACACTTGACCCATGTTTGAACGAAACATTTACTAGGAACGTGAGTGTGTCTGTTACTTTCCACATTTTGTGTAAATATTCTAAGACAATACATGTGTATATTGTTTGTAATGTCATTGGTGGTAGCCATTTTCGTCACAACGTTCTTGGTTAGAGTCCATGTTTGCGCTTGGATCATTAAAACTGCAAGTATACACTTATTCAATTCTATTGGCCAAGTGTTGGTGAATCTTTCTGTCTTTTGGCATATATATGGTATATATTTATAAGTTTTCTGAAGGTGACCCATCCAACTCTCAATTTCGCTGGTCTGGTTTTCTTTACTTTGTTCAGAACTTGATTCAAGTATATCATGCACAGTTTTACACTTTATTGGCGGATTTTTAAAGCTATAACTTTCAACAATAGTTATTTATTTATATACTAACAGACTATTGTCGAATAACAAAAAAAATACTTCAAAAGAAATGGAGAAAATAGAACATCACATACATAATATTATATAAGCTTAAACCAGGTTTTGGTAGAGTCGTAAAGAATGACAAAAATCATTTAGACTGGTAACAAAAATTCCAAGGCCATGGCATGAGTTATCAAGTCTCAACATTCTGGACAGTGGTTAATGATACCCATATTTAGTAGAGTGATGATTAAGGAACAGAAATTCATTTTTTATAAGTCTACAGCAAGGAATGCTAAGCTGGATGAGTCGCAGCCTCCGTGGTCGAGTGGTAAGACGCTCGACTACGAATCCAAAGGTCGCGGTTTCAAACCCGGCGGACGCCAATAACTTTTACTTAATGAATATGTGTCATAACACATTTAATTCATATAAAATAATATAAAGTTTATTTGCGGCACGCTCCAGAGTGGTAGATACACTAAGCATCGCCCTGGTGAAAGACCACCATTCAGAATCGAAACGTTTCTTTAAAATGGCTTTACCCGTGTTTGGTGACCAGATCTGAATAGCCAGGTACTTCCCAACCTTCCTCTCCCCCATCTTCTTCCCTTCGCCACTACCTTCAGCCTCACGACATACCCCGATTGAGGATGCCATAGGCTCACTGGTTCTAGACGGTTGGGAGCAATTGGGACTCGGGAAAATATATTGCAACAAAGCAATCGAGGTCAATAATACAAAACAATATATTTCTTGTTACCAAATTTATCTTGGCGCATGCTCAAACAGAGTGACGACTGTGATATAATCTGTATTAGCTAGTAGCTAGTAGCTACCCGGCTGCGGGAACATGCTGCCAGTCCATAAGCCTCATGAACTCCAGCGGGGTATTTTCGTCAGAGGGATTTATGGTAATACACGTTCATTCGAAAGCTCGCCGATGCCGCGGAGGGCCGTTAGCGATTCGTTGAAATGAACGGCAATAAAGCTCCGAAATCCGCGATTAACCCGCCCATTAAACAGCCAATTCCATCCAGATATCGACAGCAAAATATGGAACCATCCTCCCTCGCGAACGTTCTCAGTACCGGATCTTTGCTTTGTTTTCTTCGTTGTGATTTTTTTCCATCTATCTACACAGAGGTTTGTTTTTTGTGAATACCGCACAAGAGTAATGAATTCCCAAAGCCAGTAAGACTATGGAATCCCTAATTCAAAAAGCAGACGAGAAAGAGAAAGGTTGAGAAAATTCGCACAATTAGAGTTGACCCAAACAACACAAACTGAGGATTGTGTACATGGCCTGTTCAAAAGAAAGGTGAATTTTATAAGTGGTACAAGCGCTTCACAGAAGGCCGAGAAGATGTTAATGACGATGAGCGTCCTGGAGTTGTGGAAAAACAAATCATGGATTTTATTCTTTGATCCATTTTTTTCAAAAGTAAAAAATCTAAGAACACACAAAAACGTGACTAACCTTTCCAGTTGTCAAAAACAAACCACTAATCCAAAATGGCTGACAATGCTAACATATGATAAACATATGGGTACCAACATAACAACAACAAAAAAAATCGATAATTGAATGTACACAGCCCGCGAAAATTCAAAATTCACCTTTCCTTTTGAACAGGCCTCGTATATTGATACGCATCATCGCTGGAAAGGCAAAAGGCCTTAAGCGACACTTTCATGAAAAATAAGTTGAATATGCAGTTTCGATCAGTTTCTTTTTCTAAGCCGAAAGCTTCGACTCTCGTTTGATTCTGAAGACTGTTGTGGCCCTTCAGCCATCTTAAATATAATTACCAATTGGGAGAAGGCTCGACTTAAGCGACGCGAGTTTGGACTCTTTTTTCGCTTTTTGTCGCTTCAGATAACTCAGTGAGAGCATTGAGTTACCTGAGTTAACTTTATTTATCATAATCCAACCAGGTACTACAGAAATTATGAATTTTACTGTAAAAAATAAACTTTTAAGGGCTCTAGTGTAAACTTCCCAAAATGGCGCTTCAGCCCTTTTGCCTTTCCGGTGACGATATGAATTCATTTCCGATAGTGATGTCCTTGCGGTGCGTCACTGAGAAACAGCCTTTTGTTTTATTAACGCCTGTTTTTTTTAACAAAATAAGGGCAACAAGTGTGTACTCGTACATTCGAAAACAAAACATTAAAATATAAGAGACGACAAGTTTTTTACATTTACCTATTTGTAAAAATGGGGAGGGGAAAGAGATGGATAAGAAAAAGGTTGGGAGGTACCTGGCTATTCAGATCTGATCACCAAACACGGCTAGCGTCACCAAGCGTTTTCAAGCAACTTTTCGATTCTGAAAGACGGTCTTTCGCCAAGGCGATACTGGGAGTATCTTCCACTCTAGAACGTGCCGTAAATATGATTTATATTATTTTCAATTAATTTATTGTGAAATGACACACATTTATTCATTTTAATTTGTTTGCGCGCGCTGGGATTCGAATCCGCGACCTCTGAATTTGTGATAATAATTTCATATTCCTAACCACTCGATCACGAAGGCCGTCTATAAAGCTCCATTTAATATTAATTTAGAAATAATATTTAATATTCAAATAATATTATGTTTTGGTAATTTCGGATCTGTTCATGCGGCCTTAAACGTGCCATATTACGTTTACGAAAATATTGATTTGATGTATTTCGCGTATAAGCCTAAAATCAAACCCTGGTTAATGGCTGACAATTCTCTCATAATCCAATTTAATATATTATAATTTATTGGTTATTTGAATAAAAATGATTTCACCACGTTAAACATCTTAATTAACATCTCAAATATTATGTTAGGTGGGTACCAATAAAGCTATCTTGGGGTGATATTTTTAAAATAATGCGCTACATAAATTAAGTATCATAAAATATGACGATTTTCCACGTCTTCGCCGGAAAGGCAAAAAGGCTGAAGTGCCATTTTGGAAAGCTTTTTGAAATATATTTTTTTATTTTACCATAAAATTCGTTAGTCTTCAGTATCTGGTTGGATTTTGAAAAATAAAGTTGACTTAGTTAACTCAATGCTCTCACTTAGTTACCTGAAGCGATAAAAAGCTTTTAAAAACGTCTCACACTTGTGTCGATTGAGTCAAGCCTTCTCCCAAATGGTAAACATATTTTAGATGGCTGAAGGGCCACAAAAGTCTTCAGAACCAAACTAGAGGCAGAGCATTCGATGCAGAAAAAATAACTTATCAAAACTGCATATTTAACTCACTTTTGCTTAAAGTATCGCTTAAGTCCTTTTACCTTCCAGCGACGATATTATCTTTGCTAGAAAACAATTTTATATTGTTATATTGTTTAAGTTAGCGCTAAACAACAATGCGATTCTTGAATATGTTATTGTTAATATTATTGTAAACATTTCCAAAAAAAATACACTGATCTTATAGTAAATACAGCACCAGTCTCAGCCGTCTGGAACCAGTGAGACTATGGCATCCCCAATCAGGGTATGTTTTAAGGCTGAAGGTAGTGGAGAGAGGAAGGAGATGGGGAAGGGTAAGGTTGAAAAATACCTGGCTATTCAGATCCATCACCAAACACGGCTAAAGCCATTTCAGGCAACGTTTCGATTCTGAACGATGGTCTTTCACCAGGGTCACACTAACAGTCTCAACCACTCTAGAACGTGCCGCAAATACTCGTTTACTATATATATTATTACTCGCCGAGATTTGAACCCGTGACCTGTGAAGTCGCAGCTGGACGTCTTAACCACTTAACCACGGAGGCCGCCGTAACACTGGTGTCTGTGGTCCGAATAGCAAAAACACAATTCTTATGTTTTTGTATAAAACTATTTCGAGAAGATATTTTTTTAAATCTACGATAAAATCTGGTGGGGATATCTCAAAGCTGAAAAGTTTGACCCTAGAAAAATTTTATCTCGTTTCAGGCGTTTTTAAACTTTACATAAACCCTTTTTTATGACGTCATATTCCTAGAAAACCTTTTTTGCCACGAAAGGGATGATTTAGTTTGGCAAAAGGTCTGAGTTTTTTTAAGCGTTATTGCTAAATATATCTCGGTTCTCATTTGTAGACGCGTCACGTAGAATAATACAAAATTTTGCTGGTCTAAAAATAATAATAATATTTGGATAATTTGTAAGGCGCCGTTTTTTTGAAAAATCACCTCAGGACGCTGTACAAATCTCAATTATTAGGCTCTATCTTATTACTAAGTACATATTATGTATGGAGTACCAATATTTATTTATGTTATGTACAGCCATAATATAGAGGAGCATACTTACCTGGCGGGTCACTTTATATATCTATTTATTCCTAGCTTAAGATACATCAAGATAAAGCTCAAAGCTTAAAACTCAAAGCACAAAGCTCGAAGCTCGGAGCTTAAAGCTCAAAGCTGTTCAAAACTGCTCAGCGCTTAAAGCTCAAAGCACGAACCTTAAATTTAAAGCTTAAAGCTCAAAGCTCGAAGCTTAAAAGCTTAAAACTCAAAGCACAAAGCTCGATGCTCGGAGCTTAAAGTTCGAAGCTCGGAGCTTAAAGCTCAATGCTGTTCGAAGCTGCTTAAAGCTCAAAGCTTGACCTTAAAACTCGACACCTAAAGCTCAAAGCTTAAAAGCTTAAAGCTCGAAGCTAAAAGCTGTTCAAAGCTTAAAGCTCATAGCTGTTCAAAGCTTAAGGCTTAAAGTTGCTCAAAGCTTAAGGCTTAACGCTGTTCAACGCTTAAAGCTCAAAACCTCAAAGCTCTACTCTTAAAGCTCAAAGCTCCGAGAGTGTGATTTATATCCTTAACTGAATGACCAGTGAAGTGTGACATGTGACAGAATTCAATTTTATTTCTTCTTTTTTTATTAGAAATAAAATACAATTTTCACTCCAAATATACCCATAAATCGCTTTGTAAAGTCTGTCGGGTACGTCTTACGACACCCTGTATAATATAGAACATGTGTGACATAGTACGAGTATTTTGTTTTATTGCTGACAGGAAGGGGTGTACAATTACATTAAAATATACATTCGTGTGGTTTTACTACCTTTTGGGAGACGGGTTACATAGTAATGAGTGGGATCTACCTGTGGAATCTCTATACAATATCTATTTTTGTCAGCTTTATTTTTAACAGTTGGTTATTTCTGTTTTTTCCCGTCTCGGTTGCTTCTTGTGTTTTAAAACAGGTGTATTAGCATTTATCGTTTAGTGAAATATTTTACTATAATAGGTACAAATCAGGTAAAAATTAAATAAGGGGAAATAAGTTTTAGAAAGGAAAAACTAACTTTGTATATGACCACAGATTTTATGTTAATTTTTATAACCGACCGGTTTGGCTTAGCCGGTATATATATGAAATGAAACAAATAACTTTCTAAAAGACCACAGATTTTATTTTAATTTTATATTCCTTTGTTATAATTTTAATATTATTCTTTTGTTTTCTCACTGTTCTCTTATATTATTTTATATTGTGTTCTCCCTCTGTATGTTTATATAACCGCACACTGTATTTTTTTGTTTAGTTTACTTTTGTACCCTGATGATGCTTAGGCTAAGCGAAACCGGTCGGTCATAAAAAATAAAATAATATCCGTGGTCTTGTACAAAGTTATTTTTTCATTTATTGTTCTATATGAATACGGTATTCGCATTAAAAACAATATTAAAATCTTCAACAAGGTGTCCGGAGTAAAGTTCAGTAACTACTGGAGATGATTCTACATAAAAGTACAAAAGATTGATAACTTTTTTCAGTATCCCATCGTTTCAAGGTACTTTTTAGGTGATAATGTTTATTGGTACATTTGAAAAATAACATATTAGGCAGTGTCAGATACCGCCACAGTTATTTTTGTTAAACGAAATCTACATCTTTACTAGACCTAGTGTCGTTAGATTCCGCCTGAGTTGTCAGAGTGCGCTTACGTTGCCTATATTCGCGGCTGTACTCCGTTGGTTTCTCGTAAATTTTCAAACATTTTCAAATTCACTGCCTCGTATCTTTTTATTTTAATCCAGATATACACTTTGAGCCTAAAGTGTATTGTTACATATACAGTCTTCTTTAAAAAATACATTAATTCACTTGGATCGGAAAATTATTCTTTGAGATATGTATCATTTTCGGGAAGTCGAAAATCGTGGATTTACTTTCCGCGTAAGCAGTTCGGGTTGTTTGGTCGCCACGAATGTAAAAGCAGTATTTACATAAATTCTTTGTAGAAATACTACAATAACAATGTTTTCTTTGGAACAAGATGGCACCGCTACGTCTATTCTCAGCCGGGTTATTGAAGTTTGAAATTACTTTGACATCAACTGTCGCTCATTTAGGGCGATTGCTTCTTCGTACCTGGCATCGAGTTTAAAGACGTTTCACGTCAAGAATTTTATTGAAAGGAAAAAACAACATTTTATTTTTCCCTTGTACCTTATATGAACACTTATTGTCTTTTACAGCACTTTACCCTCGGATACCTCAAGTGCTTACTTGTCTGATATCAATCTGCCTAATGCCGTTCCGAATTTCCACAGACTAAGGTTCAGGCAAAGTTTCAAGCTTCGTCACATTTGACATCGTCGGAATTCAATAATTAGTGCCGTTTTACGACATTTGAGCGGTTAAACACCGACCGTCGATCCAATTCAGCTTTTGAACAATTTTTTTTCGGTCAGAAAGCATATCCTCGAAATAAAAAGAGTGCAAAAGAAGTTTATGCATTACTTATACATGAGGGAGTATACATATTACTTATTTGTATGCTAGACTTTCACACCCTGCAAGCCCGCCGGAAGATGTTTCTGGGTAAACATTTTTATAAGTTGATTTCTGGAGGTATTTATAACCCATATAAACTAAAGGGGGTCAACTTTTTTGGCCCAAGTAAGTGTATTTGTGCGAGGCACGAAAGTCAGAACTTCCTCATACAAAAAACACGCCAATATATAAAGCGATGGAACTATTCAATGAAGCTGCATCTCCCTTAGATATATTTAGATGCACATATAAAGAGTTCTGTTACTATCTCTTGAAGTATGTACAAGAGTGAACATTAGGTACATAACGATCTACATTCTTTTAAATAAAATATTTTTTTACACACACTTGCCAATTCAACGATTATCTCATAACATGTATACAAGAGTACATCTATCTTCAATTTGTATGCATATAACTCCTTCGGATTTATAATACCTTATCCATATGTGGGGTGTAAACAAACGTTTAGTTTTTTTTTATTACACTATGTATGTATCTACAATATTTTTATATCATTCATCTCTTAGTGTACCATATTTGGTGAACAACTGGTTCTTTGAAATCTCTGTTAAATAAATAAAAAACGGCCATGTTTTTAAGCTTTTTTAATTTTTTTTTATATGAATACCGCACAAGAGTCTTAACTGCTCCTAACCGTCTAGAGCCAGTGAGACCATGGCATCCCCAAAATAGGGTATGTTTTAAGGCTGAAGGTAGTGGGGAGGGGAAGGAGATTGGAAAGAGGAAGGTTTGGAAGTACCTGGCTATTCAGATCTGATCACCAAACACGGCTAAAGCCATTTCAAGCAACGTTTCGATTCTGAATGGTGGTCTTTCACCAGGGCGATACTTAGAGTATCTACCACTCTGGAACGTGCTGCAAATATACTTTTTAGTATTTTTATATGAATCAAATGTGTTATGATACATATTAATTAAATAAAAGTTATGGGTGCACGCCGGGTTTGAACCCGCGATTTTCGGATTCGTAGTCGAGCGTCTTACCACTCGACCATGGAGGCCGTCAAAAGCTTGGAAAAGCCTGTAATTAAATTCGTTCAAAAGATACCATTAGTTAAAATTGTGACGATGTTTAGTGTGACGAAGGTTTGACCAACCCACCCCAACCTAAGATTAGCGTCATGTATAAATTATGAACCGGAGAATAGTAATTAACGGGTTTTAACTTTGGTGACAGCGCAGCGCTAAGTCGCGACTGGATTAGAAATGAGCGCCTCGAACCAACTAGTTATTTGAAAGACAAATCACACTTGGGACATTGTTTAAGCTTCCTTGTAAAGGATTCATTGGATTCACCGAGAAACAAACTGACAGAAGTGTGTTGTGGGCGTATTCGTGTGCCAGAATCCAGTTAAAATTTTCCTCACTTCTGATAAAATTGATTAAAAAAAATTAAAAATCAAAATTCTTTCTTGAGCAGATAATCAATCTAATTGGCCTGTCTGGGGCCTAGGAGACTAAAAGTTTTATGTATTGTAAATTGACGACATCACTTTTCTTTCAAATATGTGTAGACACTGAAGATGTAAATCGATAGAAGTGTGATGTGGGCGTGTCCGTGTACCCGAAGTAAGCATAAAAATTTTCACTTCTGGTGAAAATGCTTACAATAATGTTAACATTGTATTTATATAACGCAGTTTTGTGATATTCCACCTTACATTTGAAATGTTCTATATGCTTAAAATTGCTATTATTTTTTAGCAGGTAAACAAATTCATTTGCCTGTCTAAGGCTTTAAAGTAGAAAGGTCGTGGCGCTTTCGCAGTTGCCTGACGTTTTTTAGTCTTTCTTGTTTTTTTTCGCCAAATAAGTAGGATATTTCACAAATTACTTCTTTAAAATTACACTAAAATTACCGTTGTTGTATATAGGTTAAGTGAATAAACACTTAATAATTTTAAAGTGACTAGTTTTGACGTAATTTCGATTTTTGAGAAAATATTTTAATCTTTAAATATCAGTGTTTTAAATGCAGTACCATAGCCCAGAATGGTCACTTGCTTTGACCCTTGTCCAGATGTGTCCCTTCGACCGCCGGCCCGGAAACCGGCAGGGGGGGCGGGGGAGTGCCGATCTCGACCGACTGTTCCCGAACGCGAGCGAACCAGGCATTCAACAAATCACCCAAGTGACACCCTTATGACAGCCAGATGACATTTGCCCACGTTGGTCTAAATCTGTTGGGGCGGCCGCATTCCATCTTACATAAACATTACAATTTAACAAGATCTGTACAGCGCCCATGAGTTGATTTTTCACAAAAACGGCGCTATAAAAATCATCCAAATATTATTATTATTATTATCAAATCAATTTTCTTTCGATCAGTATAGATAACACTTCTAGGGTTGATCTGTTCAGTGATAGTTTTATCGAACTTTGCAGTTGGCACTATCGCGTCGACATATGAGAATGTATAATATAGGTAGATCAAAAACCATTTACTGAAGGTGGTTAAACGATTTGTAAGGCTGGGTTGTTTCAACGACCGCCATATTTGACAATGTCACAAATCAACGATCGGCGCCGTTTTACGTTCACTGACATTTTGACGATTTCCGTTAACGGCCGATTCTCAACCAGTTTATTGAATTTATAGTTGTGTTGTTTGGCCGTTTTTATATGAATACCGCACAAGAGTCCCAACTGCTCCCAACCGTCTGGAGCCAGTGAGACTATGGCATCCTCAATTGGGGTATTTTGTGATGTTGAAGGTAGAGGAAAGGCCAATTAGATTGGGAAAAGGAAGATGGAGAATCACTTGGATATTCAGATTTGAATAGCCAGATACTTCCCAACCTTCCTCATTCCCATCTTTTTCTTTTTCACTACCTTCAGCCCCTCAATATACATCGATTGGAGATGCCATAGTCTCGCTGGCTCCATACGGTCGGGAGCAGTTAGGCCTCTTTTGCGGGAATCACAACAACAAAAAATGGTTAAAGGGAGTGGAATAAATTTTGAGGTTGAAGGTAGCATGAAGAGAAAGGAGATGGTAAAAAGGAAGGTGGAAAGTACCTGGCTACTCAAATCTGGTCACCAGACACGGCTAAAGCCATTTCAAGTAACATTTCGATAGTGAATTATTGTGTTTAACCAATCTGGGTGAAATTTACTGTGTGTAATAAAAAAGGTGTATTTTATGAAACGCCATATTTTTTCTCTTTTACGTTAGTTAACGTTGTATCATTCATAAAATTACAAATCTAAACTTAAGCGACACTTTTCAAAAATGAGTTCAACACGCAGTTTTGATCAGTTATTTTTTTTGCGTCGAATGCGCTGACTCTCGTTTGATTCTGAAGACTTTTGTGGTCCTTCAGCCATCTAAAATATATTTACCATTTGGGAGAAGGACTCGACTCAAGCGACACAAGTTTGGAACTTTTTTTTAGCTTTTGTCGCTTCAGGCAACTCAGTGAGAGCATTGAGTTAGTGCTCTGTTGTAAACTTCCTGAAATGGCGCTTCGGGGGCTTTTTGCCTTTCCGGGTGACGGTTTCATCGAGAGCCGTTTTTTTTTCAATAGTCCTCAATTAATAACGCTCTAGAAATTACCCAACTAACTAACCACCACGCCGTTTCTCCGCAGGGGTAGGCAGAGAGGACAGACCGCCATATAACTCTGTCTTGTCACACTCTCCTTGCTTCATTTACATCCATACATCGTCTCATACATACTCTTCTGTTATTCTGACTCTTCACATGACCCGATTCAAGTATTTGATTTACTTGATCGTGCCATGTCTTTTTCGAGCCTCCTCGACTTCTTCCATTCACTTTCAAATTAGCCGACTGCTTTTATTATAATAGGCAGCCTTTACTGCTGCCTTGCTCACTTTACGACACAAACAATTTAGGTCTTGAGTACATTTTGTGGTTTTATCTCACGTTTTCTGTTTTTTTATTTAAATTTGACATAAAAATCGTAATCCAGACAAACGACCTTAAAAACTAGCGGCAAACTTTTCTCATTCGTTATTCTACCATTTGTTTATTTTAAACCTAGCTTTGTCAACCGGTTTCGCTCGGGTAAAGAACTTTTTTTTGGGAAAAAAACATTGCCCTTAGGGTGATGATAGTTCACAAAATTGGCCCTTTATAAAAATAGTAACTTTGTCGAAATCTGAAAGCTCCATACCTCATGATGTGACGTATTAAAACTTTTAGGGTGATATTTCACAAAATTGGGACTGAAAAAAATTAGCAAAGTGTTAAACTACGTTACGTCGTACTAATAGTAATTTTATCGGTATTTTAAAGCTCCATAGCCCATGATGAAAATAAAATTATCATAATAAAACCGTTTCGTTGACCTTCTCATTTCAGTTGAAAATCTGTACATATTTCATGAAGCCAGAACTCAGCGTTTCAGAGTTCTTATTGAGACATACAAACAGCTTTTCTGCTTTAGACCAACAATTACTTTTTTAACTAGTTTTATGGAAGGGGAATGAGTAGGGGAAGTAAGACCTGAGAAACAATTAGGATGTTTATAGATGGTCATTCCGAATGGTAATCTCGCACTAGGGCGATACTGGGAGCATCTCTCACTTTGAAAGAAGGTGCAAAAATACAAAATATTTTTAAAAATAAAAATAAATGTGTGAATTTAATAAACTGGCGTTTCGGAAAATCAACAGTTTACCGTTTTTTTTGTTTTTGTTGTTTAAATACGGAAACCGTCTGGAGCCAGTGTGACTATGGCATCCCCAATGGATCTGAAGGTAGTGGGGAGGGGAAAGAGATGTGGAAGAGGAAGGTTGGGTTAGCTATTCAGATCTGGTCACCAAATATGGCTGAAGCCATTTCCCGCAACTTTTCGATTCTGAATGAAGGTCTTTCTACAAGGCGATACTAAGAGTATCTACCACTATGAATCAACTATAATGTGTTACATATGATAAGATAAGATATAAAATAAGCGTAGAAAGATACCAGAGTTGTAGATACTCTAAGTATCGCCCTGGTGAAAGACCACCATTCAGAATTGAAACGTTGCTTGAAATGGCTTTAGTCGTGTTTGGTGACCAGATCTGAATAGCCAGGTACTTACCAACCTTCCTCTTCCCAATCTCCTTCCCCTCCCCACTACCTTCAGCCTCACAACATACCCCATTTGGGGATGCCATAGTCTCACTGGCTCTAGACGGCTTGGAGTAGTTGAGACTCTTGTGCGATATTCATATAAAAAAAAACTTTAAAAATGTATAACAAAATTTAAATATTACACTTTTATTTACCCATGCTGAGATTAGAACCAGTGACCGGTAGGTCGAGAGTTAATGAACTTGCCATACTTTCTCGGAGATGATTTAACATTTTCTCTTCAGTCAAAAAGTGCAAATTTTCAGAAAAAACATTTTATTCAGTCTATAAAACAAAGTATCAAGTCAAAACAATGAACATTTAAATTAAGAAAAAGTTATTTCAAACCAAAAAACTTTACAAAGAAGATAAAAAATAAAATATTACTATTCGAGGTGCGACGCGCTTAGATAAACAAAAAAAGAATTTCCAAAATGTACGGAATTCTAAACCCGTGCACGTCTCTCCGCAATCAGGGACGCTTTACTATCATACTAACATTGCCTGATTAATGTCCCTGGAGGCCTGCGACGAATATTCAGTTTTTTTTTTTTTTTGCATTTTTGCTACAAAGTATTATGTATATTTTAGTTAGTTTTCGGAAACTTGATAAAGCTATCATTACTAAATCATGATGTTTAATTTATAAACATTAATTGAATTTCTTTATTTTTTTAAATAAATAGTTTCTGATTGACAATTAATATTTAAACTAAAACCTAATTAATTTTATATATTTAATGAAATAATAATTTTTTATAAGGTCACAGATTTTTATTTTTTTTATTTTTTATGACCGTTCGGTTTCGCTTAGCTTATAAGCATCATCAGGGTACAAAATGAAACTAAACAAAAAATTCATACCGTGTGGTTATATATACTCGTAAAAAAAAATAATAATAAAGGAACAGAGAAAAAGACACAGATAATATAAAGTGAAATACGCAAAACGTCAACTGAGAACGTGATAAAAGAATAATGAGAAATTTTATGAGTTTACGGGAAATATACTTAATATTGGACTACTGGACAAATTAGACGGATTATTAAGACTATTAATTTTAATGGCTTTCTTTATTTCTAGTGCTTCTAAATAATTTAATCTGTTGCCATGACCATTTTATGAAAAATATTAACATCGGTGATTTTATTGAAGGTATGATCTCTTTCAATAGGATATAAATAGTTATAATTTCATTTTCATTAAATATGTTAATCCACAAAGTGATTGTTTTTTACGAAAGTATAATATGATTTTTTTGTGTTACAAAGCAGAGTGTCAACTGCCCGGAGCCAGGGGATTGACGAATTCCCAATTTGAGGAATGTTGTAAGACTGAATTGAGTGAGGGAGGGAAAGAACGAGAGAAGAAAAAATATCAGAATATCAAGAGGTTTCTAGCTATTCAGATCTGATAACTAAAGAATAATCTCTCACCAGGATAAGATTCAGAGTTTTACTCTGGAACGCGATGTTAATATACGAGGCCTGTTCAAAATAAAAGGTGAATTTTGAATTTTCGCGGGCTGTGTATATTCGATCGTCATTTTTTTTGTTGTTGTTATGTTGGTACACATATGTTTATCATATGTTAGCATTATCAGCCATTTTGGATTAGTGGTTTGTTTTTGACAACTGGAAAGGTTAGTCACGTTTTTGTGTGTTCTTTAATTTTTTACTTTAAAAAAAATGGATCAAAGAATATTTGTATGTTATGTATATGACACCCGTGCACTGTTGGATATACCGAACACCTGCTCTGAATCTGTACACATAGGACATTTGCAACTTGAAAACGGGACGTTTTATCACCGGTTCTTATGACAACAACTCGGCTGTGGAGTGATTTGCGGGCTTATGTGATTCCTCTCTCTTACAGCATGGGTCTCCAAAAGACGCCGGTTCATTCCTTCCGCTTCTTAAAAAGACTCTCTACACCTTAGAGTATACAAGAGGTAGCCCAAGCCAAGGCAGTGAAGTCAGTTTTGGACTTGTTTTTGATGATTTTAACATGACTCGGCGCAAATGGGCGTGGCTAAGACTAAGGCTACGGTATTTATACATCCATTCATATCACATATCGACATAATGTTTTTGTGTATTCGTATAGCCACTTTTTCACAGTATTTTTATCAACAAAAACATAGCATCTAACCTAAAAAACCGTTTAGTTGTGTCAAGTTTAGTGGCAAAATAAAAAATGTGGGCGGAGTCCCGCCGTTAACCAGCGAAAAAAGCCAGCTTAAGATCATTACGACAGTATATAGAAGCGTTCCAAGAAATTTGTTGTCTCTTTCTCTCTCATGGTGTACGATGTAAAAACTCGGAAAAAGTGATTTATTACAATTTTGGATGGGTTGGGTAAAACAAATTAGCTATCCCTCTATATATTGTTACTTCAAACTCTACACAGTATCCCTAAAGCTGACATATTCTCTGGAAGAAGCCAGGTTTAATGTGAAAAATAATTTTCTACTACAGCTGTAAGAAATAGGAAATCTAATGAAGACGTATTATTATAAATTAATTAATTGACACCACAAGAGACGGATATGAACGTATTATTTACGCCAGAGTGGTAGATACCCTCAGTATTGCCCTGGTGAAAAATCACCGTTCAGTACCTAAATATTACTTAAAATGTCTTTAGACATGTTTAGTGACAAGATCTGAATAGCCCGCTACTACCAAACCTTTCTTTTTCTCATCTTCTTCCTCTTTTCACTCTTTTCAGCCTCACAACATACCCCAACAGGCGATTGCATAGCCCCACTGGTTCCGAGCACTTACAACTCTTTCGCGGTATTCACAAAATAATCCGAAACCCGAGTTATTATCGCTTTGCCACAAAACTATAATACGCCGCATGAAGTTAGCGAACAAATCACTAAAACAAACACAGCCTTCCAAAAAGCATTAAATATCTACCCTTAAAATAGCGCAATGACAATAACTCGAACATTTTACCCCCAGCCATTTAATATTGTCCCACACTGAAGGTCTATGTGATTAGTGATGCCTCGCAGCCTCTTCACCTACCCAGAGCAAGTAACTACCCCTCCGTATCGATCCAGGGGGTTTGGTACCGCTGGAGCATGATGTGGAGAAGGGCTAGGCGGGGGGAGGCGTCACGGCGCGTGAAACGACGGAATAGATAATGTGTGGAAAGAGGGATATCAACTATTCGGCGTGGTCTCATCAATTGATTGAGTTTTTAACGTATATCTAGTTTTTCAACGACAGTGATTCGCGATAAAGCGGTTGTGATGGACAATGTTGGGTCCGACGCAGGTTGTAAAAAATGATTTTCGAACGATTTCCTATACATTAATCATTTTCATGTTTAAATAAATTTATTTTGATAATTTAATGTGTATTTAATAATAACTTTGTATTGTCTTAGGCAAAATTATTTAATCTTATTTACTGAGAAGAAAAAATAAATAAATTCGGAATAAATTCAAATTTCAATGGTTTTCAATAAAAGTATGAAATCGTTTTAAAATGACGCTTTCTAATAAGGTTAAAAATAACTCATTCTTCAAAATCTTTAATCTATATCACAAATCAAATATACAAGAGCCAAACAACAAGAAAGACTTTTAGTACCTAAATACAATACAGCTTTTGCACAAAGACACCATATGTACATCGCGCCTCACACTTACAACAAACTCCCACCACAGACTGTAGCCATCACCAATATGTATTCCTTTAATCAAAACAATTCTAAATGGTTAATGAGTAAGGACCGCAAGAAAATTGAAGACCTCCTAAAATAGCACTTGAAATTCTTCACCATGACAAACTGGAACATTTTGTAACAAATAACATCATTTTTTTAAATTATTCTACTTGTACTCACTGTCACTTACCTCAGAACAGGTTCTTATGACCTAGTGAGGTAGGTAATGTAAAAAAATAATGTAAGAAACAAAAAGTTAATAAATAAATAATAATTATAAAAATTGATGGATTAATTGACGTTAATTAATTGAGTGTTGCTCCCGGATAGAATAGAGGTTCCGAGTTCGAATCTCGGTCATGACCTTTGTTCTATTTTTAATGCTTTAAAGTTAATTCCAATTTTAACAAGAAAAATATCTATTTCTAAAGTAGCAACAACTCTGGTATTATAAATTTTGGACAGGTTTACTAGGACTACATGAATATTGACTTAAGATGGATAAATTGATAAAATCTTTCAACTTTTTCTGCTTTAGATTAATCTCTTTGCCTTAAAATTGAGTTGAGAGTAAAAAGCTGTTTGTAGTGAGTGTACGTAAACATTTAAAAAACACATTTATATAAAACATTTTTGTAAAAATAGATGTAACCCTTAAAAAATTACGGAATGTAACTTAACTTCTCAATTAAACATATTTAATCTACCCTTTTCAAATATAGAATAACGTTTGCCAAAATACATTATAGGTAGGTACTTTATTAGGTATCAGAAAATGTTCACACTCGTATGATTGAACGTACGTACTCACGAGTTAATTTTAATTAGTTAATAGAAAAATAATTAATTAGAAATATTTCAACTTCGAAGAGATGCGTTTTGTATAGATACACAAGTCTACCCGTCCAAGGGTGTGATCAAAGAACTTTTGCAAAGAAACGAATCTCTAAGGACTTTATATTGATTTTTAATCAAACCTCCCATTGGGCAGTTTCGTAGGTCGGTAAAGATTATTTATAGAAAGATACGTAATAATAATTATTCTTGTTGTTGAAAATAATAAGAATTGATCGGTCGGTGGCTGAGTGGACAAACGCGTCGGATTCCCACCCGGGCGTAGTGTGTTCAATTCCTCTGCTAACTAAGTACTTTATCATTGCACAAGCAACATCTTCCGCGTTTTAAGAATGGCAGAAGGTGTTTTTTTTTAAATATTGTCACCCGGGAATGTTTGTCTTTCTTTAAAAAAGTGTAAAAATAATAATAATATTTGGACAATTTGCTTAGCGGACTTTTTGTGAAATATCAATCTTTAAGGGTTTTGTGCGTATATCGTATATATATAATAATAAAAATTAAATAAGTATATATTATTAAATATCCTTTTTTATATATTATTAACGAGTGACTCGTAACGTTCTTTTTATGTGAGACCCAACAACTACCAATCGCCTGGAGCCAGTGGGACTACGGCTTCCACAATTGTGAGGCTGAAGGTAGTCGGAAGAGGCAGGAGATCTAGAAGAAGAAGATGGGGAAATACCTGGATATTCAGATCTAGTCACCAAACATGACTAAAGCCATTTCTATCAACGTTTTGATTCTGAATGTTAGTCTTTCACCAAGGTGATACTGAGAGGTTTTCCGATTTCACGTCTGAACAAAGAAGGTGGTTTGGTGAAAAAGTCGTTTTGCCTAGTACTTCTTAACCTTTATCTATTAATACATCATCTTCTTCCCTTCCCCCACTCCCTGCAAATTCACAACATTCCCAAATTGAGTTTTCCATAGTCTCACTGGCTTCGGGAATATAAAACTCTTGTTCAGTACTAACCCGTATTTAAAAAAAAAATAGAACACTTTGTTTCTTGTCGTTGGTATCCCATTTTCATAAACAAAAAAATAAAACAAACTTTTTTTTTTCGCTGTCGCAAACCATCCAAATTATGCCAATTGATTAAATTGAAAAAACCTGTTAGAATCATTCAAAAAACATCAAGTAATATCAAGTAGTATATAAGCTACAGTATTATTATTAAGTCAAAAATAATATGAATTATAATTAGATACTTTGTAAACTTTGATGTACAAGTAACTAAAAATAAAGAAAATCGGCATTAAGACAATATTGAAGTAAGTTTACAAAAATAATTCCAAATCACTATTTCCCGTAAGTCCAAAAGCTTTTCGAGTTAGCAACGAGATATTGATTTTAACATGTTGCCTATGCGAGTATGCATTGATAATGATAATCGATTAGTACAAGTAGAATATAATAGTTTCCCGAAAGCAGGAAACATATTTTCACCATCCTCCCTCTCTAATGCCGGGAAAGCCTAGAGGGGAGATCGAAGCCTCGATAACTAAGGGTTGAAAATTGATACAATGCCATAACTTTTGTGGAGGAAAACGCGTGTGTGATAAATGTTGAATTATTTCTATTGTAGTATTTGAGAGATTTGATCGCCGCAGAAAAGATTTTCGTTTAAGCATTGTTATTAAAAAGAACTTCAAATAATATTTTCATTTGATTTACTGTTTGTTTTTACAGGGCCTTAGTCCATATAGGGCCATAGTCGAGTGGTAAGACGCTCGACTATGAATCAAAAAGTCGCGGGTTCAAACCCGGCGTGCGCTAATAACTTTTTTTCATTCATTTATACATCATAAAGTGGTAAATACTCTAAGTATCGCCCTGGTGAAAGACCACCATTCAGAATCGAAACGTTGCTTGAAATGGTTTTAGCAGTGTTTGGTGACCAGCTCTGAATAGCCAGGTACTTCCCAACCTCTTCCTAATCTCCTTCCCCTCCCCACTACATTTAGCCTCACAACACAACCCTATTGGGGATGCCATAGTCTCACTGGCTTCAGACAGTCGGGAGCAGTTGGGACTCTTGTGCGGAATGCACTATGAAAAATATATTTAAAAAAACGTTCCAGTGTGCTAGATACTCTAAGTATCGCTCTGGTGAAAGACCACTATTCAGATTCAAAACTTTTCTTAAAATGTCTTTAGCCGTGTTCGGTGACCAGATTTTGATAGCCAGGTACTTCCCAACCTCTTTCACATCACCTTGCCCTCCTCACTACCTTCAGCCTTACAACACAACCCGATTGGGGATGCTACAGTCCCACTGGTTTCAGAGGTTTGGGAGCATTTGGAACTCGAAAAAAATTAAAAACCTTTTTATTTATTTATTCTATGTATAAGATATAGGCACATGTATGGATCTCTTTTATTTTCTACTGTTTTATTTTTTTTTACTAGTTTAATTATTATGTTTTATTTATTTTTACTGTACCACTATCATTTATCACTTTAACTGTATTTCGGAGATTTTTAAATAAATAAAATGTTATTATTTATGTCTGAACCAAAAAATGTGTGTTAACTGGCCTTCTTTACTAGCAGTGAGGTTCACACATTAAAAATATTGCGCTACATATGATCTAATTATGGTTTTTAGCTGCAAATGGCCAAAAATTCGTAACACAACTCTGTCGCATTTACATGAATATTGTGGTTGATCGATATTTATGTCTTAATTATGTCATTTATATTCGCTTTAATAATAATAATAATAATATTTGGATGATTTTTATAGCGCCGTTTTTTGTGAAAAATCACCTCAAGGGCGCTGTACAGATCTTGTTAAATTGTAATGTTTATGTAAGATGGAATGCGGCCGCCCCAACAGATTTAGACCAACGTGGGCAAATGTCATCTGGCTGTCGTAAGGGTGTCACTTGGGTGATCTGTTGGATGCCTTGTTCGCTCGCGTTCGGGAACAGTCAGTCGAGATCGGCACTCCCCCGGCCCCCCTGCCGGTTCCCGGGCCGGCGGTCGAAGGGACACATCTGGACAAGGGTCGAAGCAAGTGACCATTCTGGGCTATGGCACTGCATTTAAAACACTGATATTTAAAGATTAAAATGTTTTCTTGAAAATCGAAATTACGTCGAAACTAGTCACTTTAAAATTATTTAGAGTTTATTCACTTAACTTATACACGACAACGGTAATTTTAGTGTAATTTTAAAGAAGTAACTTTGTGAAACATCCTACGTTTTTGGCGAAAAATAACAAGACCTATATCTTATAATGAACATTTTAAAATGTACCTTATTCAATCGGTTAAAATTATATAATTTTACCAATGAATCCACCCCTGCAAATCGCTTCTAAAACGAACAATGCAATATCTCGTTCGATACAATGGAAAATAATAAAATCTTATGGATCCCACTGGGAGCTTTATTGTGGATTCGAATGGCATCACATGAACAACTGGTATTATATTCTTTAACTGAATGCTACCTCGTAATGTATTATACCGTAAACCAGGGTTACTTTGTCCCTCAGGGTGTTACTTTAGCCCACCCCGATAAAATGTTTCTGCGTCGTATCGTCGCTGGAAAGACAAAAAGGCTTAAGCGACACTTTGGTCAAAAATGAGTTAAATATACAGTTTTGATCAGTTTTTTTTTCTGCGTTGAATACTCTGACTCTCGTTTGATTCTGAAGACTTTTGTAGCCCTTAAGTCATCTAAAATATACTTACCATTTGGGAGAAGGCTCGACTCAAGCGACAGAAATCAGGGATTTTTTAATCTTTTTGTCGCTTAAGGTAACTCAGTCAGAGCACTGAGTAAACTTTTTTCTTCAAAATCTAACCAGGTACTAAAGACTTATAAACTTCAAAGTGCTCTGGTTTTAACTTCCCAAAATGGCGATTCAGCCCTTTTGACTTTTCGGCGACAATATAAGACAACTCAGTGAGAGCATTGAGTTACCTGAATTAATTTTTTTTTTCAAAATGCAACCAAGTACTAAACTTACGAATTTAATTATAAAACCAAAAAAACTTCAAAGCCTCTGGTGTAAGGCTCCCGAAATGGCGCTTCAGCCCTTTTGCCTTTCCGGCGACGGGATAAAAACGTAGCAGGGGTAGTTACAACTGGACGTAGTTATGCAGAAAGTGTGCAACCCCAAAAATATAAAACCAGGAAAAGGGCATTTGAAAATATGAATACACAAATATTTTATACGTAATTGGCATTCGTAAAGATATTATCATCATTTTTTCTTTATGAATCCTAATAAATAGGTAATTTATAATCTATCAATGTTTTTGTTTTATTAAAATAATACACCTATTTCCTATGTTACCCTACATTTTAATGTTTTAAAACTTCAACTTAAGTCAGATATCTATAATGGCGTTAGTAAAAAAATTAATTTTGAGCTTGGATGTTTTCAGTAGATAGAAACCTCGTATTTATCTATAGGAAAACATGTAAAACTCGATTTTGAAAAATTGTGGGTTGGACGCTTTCTGCGTAACTACGTCCAACTTAAATACTGGCTGGTATTGATAGATGTATCGACTGTGAATCTCTTTTTCAAATCTATGTGAATACCGCACAAGTAATAATACTTACTGCTCCCAACCTTGAAGTAACAATGTATGGAGAGAGAGCTAATTCTTTTTACCAAACCTATACAGATTTGGGATTAATCACTTTCTACGGGTCGTTACGTCGTACGCCACGAGAAAGAAAGAGACAACAAATTTTCCCAATTATCACACCGCTTTAAAGTATTTTTAGAATGTTCTTGTGTCCCGCGTCTCAGTTGACTCCACCCACACGTTATGATACGCGAAATAAATTGACATAACGGTTTATTAGGTTACATATTACATATATATATTTTTTTAACAAAACTGTGAAAAAGTGGTTATACGAATAAACAAAAACATTATGTCGATATGTGCTATGAATGGATGTATAAATACCCTAGCCCTAGTCCTAGCAAGGCCCATGTCTAGCCGAGTCCGGCAAACCATGTAAAAACTGACTACAGCTCTCTCTCTACAGCGCTCTCTATTGTATATTATTGCTCTGAGCTTCCGACCGTCTGAAGCCAGTGGAACTTAGGCATCACAGATTGGAGTAAGTTTTGAGGAGAAAAAAGATGAGGAAAAGGAAGATTGGGAAGTACCTGGCTATTCAGATCAGGTCACCAAACACTGCTAAAGCCATTTCAAACAACCTTTTTATTCTGAATTGTGGTCTTTCACTAGAGAGATACGAGAGTGTCTATCACTCTCTAATGTTCCGCAAATGTACTATATAATATTTTTAATTAACTAATTGTGAAATAACGTTTTTCGGACTTTGAACTTTTTTCTTGGATTTGAACCCGCGATCTCTGCATTCGTAGTCGAGGATCTTAACCACTCAATCAAGAAGGACATGATCGAGCAAGCATTCATTACGGACTCTCGTTAGAATAATGTGCGTCCTTGAATGCTATGGCGTTTTCAAAGCAATTTTGTTGTCTGGAAATTTTATCAATTGTCATTACGAAAATCTTCCTATATATCCGGTAAGTCATTAAATCGGCAGTTTATTGTGTTTTTACTGTGAAATATGTAATATTAACTACGTTCTGGCAGAATTTATTTAATATTGAGTGGTTTCCGTGCATTTTAAAAAGTTTACGGTTAGCAAAGTAACCTCGGTTTGCGGTACGAAACGCATTTGGAATTTTTAGGAAAATCTGTATTGATGTTTGAACATTTTCTTGACGTGTGGGAAGGGATTGACATATTTTCCTTGTGTTTTTCTTTTGTTTGCTTTATTTTCAGTTAATCTTAGAAGTGTGGTATTGATTTTGGAAATCACAGTGCTTATGTTATTTCCATATGAGTACAGGAGGCCCTGGGCGAAACCTTTTTCCTCAGAGTCGATATAGGATCATAAAGACACCCTTATAGTAGGAGGGAGGAAACACAGGGGCCAGAAGAAAATCATTCCGCTCGTATTTTAATAATTTATTTAATACATAAACTATATCGTCGCCGGAAAGGCAAAAAGGCTAAAGAGCCATTTTGGGAAGTTGACACCAGAGCACTTTTCTGTCTTCAAGTGTCGGTCATAAAAATTAAAACAGAATCTGTGGTCTAATACAAAGTTATTATTTTAATCGATTTTTTTGTGGACGTTTAGAAAAAAATCTTTTCACCAGTTTTTCTCGGAGTGTTTGTGTTTTAAAATTTTCCACGTCGTTACAAGGTTTTCAACAGCCAGAAAATAGCGTAATTGTCTAGACATCAAGGAAAACTGACGCCCATATTTTTGACGAGTTAAAAAAAATCAAGAAAAAATCTTTTGGGTCATATAACCATGATAAGATTTCCTCTAAATCTGGGAGAGTTTGATGTTTTTGTAAGAATTCTTTTTGGCAGATCTCAATTTAGTATTGTATACTAAATTACACCGCATCGAACTCTAGATAATTCAAAATAGACTTTGATAAACAGAAGTTTGCATATCAAAGGCTTATAACTCGTGATCTCAACAGAGGCTGCTTTCATTTGTAAATTGCCCAATCAAAGCCAGCATTGTCTTCGAGGATACAAGTGGAAAACATAATAATTAGTTTGCTTGTCAATACAAGTACTCTTATCTCAACCCTTTGAAACCCAGTGTTAAGTCAAATTAACATGAGCTTTGAGATTTCTTTTCCCGTGAGCGTAGCCATTTAAAAAAAAACGGGTTTTCGTTTTCTAAAAGCTGGAAATTTTTTTCTTGTCGTCATTTTTTATTGCTAGGTTGCAATTCTTAAGTGCTCCATTTGGTTTATTTTTAGAGAAATGTATTACAGAAGATGGTAATCATGCAAATCTGTATGCGCGATGTACCACATGTACATCGCGCCTCACACTTACAACAAACTCCCACCACAGACTGTAGCCATCACCAATATGTATTCCTTTAATCAAAACATTACCAAATGCCTAATGAGTAAGGACCGCAATGAAATTGAAGACCTCCTAAAATAGCACTTGAAATTCTTTACCATGACAAACTAGAACATTGTGTAACAAATATCATATTATTCTACTTGTACTCACTATCACTTACCTCAGAACAGGTTCTTATGACCTTGTGAGGTAGGTAATTTAAAAAAATAATTGTAGAAAGAAAAAGTTAATAAATAAATAAAAATAAATAAAAAGCTGCCACAGAATGGTAGATACTCCAAGTATCGCCCTAGTGAGAGACTAACATTCAAAATCGAAACGTTGCTTGAAATGGCTTTAGCGGTGTTTGGTGATCAGATCTGATTATCCAAGAACTTCCCCACCTTCATCTATCCCATCTCCTTCCCATCCCCGTTACCTTAAGCTTCTTATTTATGGGGGAAGTATATGGGAAACGAAATGGTTGGTAAGTACCTGGCTATGCAGATATGGTCACAAAACACTCTTAAAGCCAGTTCAAACAACGTTTCGATTGTGAATGGCGGTATTTCACCAGGGTGATACTGAGAGTATGTACCACTCTGGAACGTACCGAAAATATACTACATACTATTTTATACTCATTAAAATGTGAAATAACACATAAAAATGAATTTTTTTTTTTTTTTCGTAAGAAGCAATCACATGGTGGTTGGACATTATATTAAATAAAAGAATACTTTGTTTTAAAACCACAGAATTTATTATGATGAAGGCCAACCGGTTTCGCGGATTTAAGCCCGCGACTTTTAGATTCTTTGTTGAGCGTCTTAACCACTCGACCACGGAGACCGTCAAACATACATGTCACATAGAATTAAAAAAAAGGATTATTCCGAAATTTTGACGTGATCCGACTCAAGTCAGTTTTAGTTATGAATCTTAGCTGTAAGTTATCAGTTATAAGTCTAAGTGATAGGTTATGGGTTAGATGAATTAATTTGTAAAGCGTCCTTGGGGTGATTTTTCCACGAAAAAGCGCTATAAAAGCAATCCGATTGTCATTTTCCCACGCCTTGATTTAAACCCGCGACTTGACAGGATTCGTAGGCGAGCTTCTTGACCACTTGAGCACGGAGGCCGTGTAGTGAACAACTTAGCCGATTAAATTAGCTTTATATTAAGATGTTTTTATGAGGTATTTAGCGAATATAAATTAGTAATTAGAACGTAGAATAAGATAGACAAATTTATTTAGATCACAATGCAGAGTTAAATTTTAGATTCGCTGATTGAATCGTGTATGTATACGGTCAGTATCTGTTGTATCCTTAGAGTATATAGAGTGGTATCAATCCAAGGCAGTGTAGTCAGTTTTTGATGATTTTTACCTGACTCGGCGGACCTGGGCGTGGCTAAGACCAAGGCTAAGGTATTTATACATCCATTCATATCACATATCGACATAATGTTTTTGTTTATCCGTATAACCATTTTTTCACAGTATTGATATCAACAAAAATATAGCATCTAACCTGAAAAACCGTTTAGTTGTGTTAAGCTTAGTGGCATAATAAAAAATGTGGGCGGAGTCCCGCGGTGACCCAGAAGCCCAAGATCATTGTGACAGTACGTAGAAGCGGAGTATTATATTTGTTGTCTCTTTCTCTCTCATGTTGGTCGACGTAAAAACCCGGAGAAAGTGATTAATCGCAAGTTTGTGTAAAAATAATTAGCCCTCTCTCCATACATTTTTTCTCCAAGATTGCGGAATATTTTTACTTGAATTTCGTTGCTAGTATATGGATATGCGATATTTATTTATCATTGTGTGTCACTTCCAAAGAAAATGAATCCCTGAAATTGAGAATCACTGTTTTGTATATGTTTGGTATAACCGTGGGAAACTTTCTTTGTTGTGAATGCACGAAACAATGTTTTCTTTTCGCTCAACTCAATCAAAGCTGAAAAAGCTCTGAACATACAACGTGTTCATTTTAGCTTTGGCGCGTCGCCACGAAAATAGTGGTCTGAAGATACGTATACGGTTACTTACAGTTTATCAAAAGGTTAGATTTAAGTGAATAAAATCGAGTGGTAATAATAATAATAACATTAAACTTATGTAGCGCAGTTTTGTGACATTTCACCTCAAGTGCGCTTCATACTAAATTAATTAAGCTTATAAGACTAACTAACAAGGAGAAAATAATATATAATACGAGGCCTGTTCAAAGGAAAAGGTGAATTTTGAATTTTCGCGGGCTGTGTACATTCGATTATCGATTTTTTTTTTGTTATGTTGCTACACATATGTTTATTATATGTTAGCATTATCAGCCATTTTGGATTAGTGGTTTGTTTTTAACAACTGGAAAGGTTAGTCACGTATTTTTTTGCTTTTGAAAAAAATGGATCAAAGAATATGCATTAAATTTTGCGTTAAAAATGGAATAAAGTGCTCCAACGCACTTAAAATGTTGACTGTGGCATTCGGCAAGTCTACTTTGTCTCAAAAAAGTGTTTATAAGTGGTTCAAGCGCTTTACAGAAGGCCAAGAAAATGTTAATGACGATGAGCGTCTTGGAGTTGTGGAAAAACAAATCATGGATTTTTTTTTTTTGGATCCATTTTTTCAAAAGTAAAAAAATCGAAGAACACACAAAAACGTGACTAACCTTTCCAGTTGTCAAAAACAAACCACTAATCCAAAATGACTGATAATGCTAACATATGATAAACATATGTGTATCAACATAACAAAAAAAAATGATAATCGAATGTACACAGCCCGCGAAAATTCAAAATTCACCTTTTCTTTTGAACAGGCCATGTATGTATACAAATTAAAACTATCTAAATCATGATCGTTATCATAAAGCATGAGAGAAAAAGGTTTAGATATGGGTATTACAGTACATGTGTACATCAACCTTCAGCGTCAACTCCTATTTCGTAAAAAAAACATGTGAAAACTATTCTGTATCATTTTCTTTTGAATTTCACACTCGAGTACAGAGGAAGGGGTGCTTTTTGTTTGGTTACAGCACAAATTGCTTCAACAGGGGTAATCAAGGCCAGCCGTAGCTTGTAATGCACTGTGTTACGATGCCCAGGGGTAGTCAACGCCGTCAGTATAGGTTGTGTCCTGCTTTGAGGTGGTCAGTATTATTGTTATTATTGAGATAGAGGATATCGAATTCAACGGAATTTGGTATATTTGGACGGTACAGTGGAAGAGGCTTAATGGATATTCCGATATAAAAGTATTGTGAGCGTATCTGTGTGCCCAAAGTAAGATCATTTTTCCCTTTCTTATGGTGACATTTTCAAATATTGAAATTGTTTCTCTGAACAAATAACCAATTTTAATTGCGTTTTTGGGACGATATTAATGGATTCAATGTTTAATGAAAATGAAATAATAACTTTGCACAAGACCACGGATTTTATTTAAATTTTTGTGACCGACCGGTTTCGCTTAGCCTTAGCATCATCAGGGTACAAAATTAAACTAAACGAAAAAAATCAAAGTGTGCGGTTTTATTTACATACAGAGGAAAACACAATATAAAATAAAATAAGACCGTGGAAAATAAATAGAATAACATTTAAAATAAGTGACAGAGAGAAAGAGACAGATAATAAAAAATCAATGTTTTGGACCAGTCATTAGTGAAACCAATGTTTTTGGACACATTAACGACGAACTTAAAGTTTTAAACACATTCTTTTTGTGGAAAAATGTTTTTTTGACATGTTATTCGTTCAACAAATGTTGTTAGAGACATTATTGTGAGCGTGAATCTATTGATTTAATTTACATTATTTTTGAACTACCATAGATGTTTTTAAACACGTTTTTGTGAACCCGATGTTTTAGACACATTATTTGTTGTCATTTTTATGTTTTTAAATACATTTATCTGACGCCCAGTATTTGAACTCATTGTAAATCTTTTAATTTCTGACATATTATTTGTGAACTCGACGTTTTAGACAAATTATTTATGTGAACCCGATGTTTTAGACGCATTATTTTAGTGAAATCGATGTTTTAAAACAGATAATTTTGATACCCAGTATTTGGACTTATTATTATGAACCCAATAATTTCAGAATATCTGAACTCGATGTTTTTAAACACGGTTTTGTGAACTCGAAGTTTTACATACGTTATTTTTGTGATTTCGATATTTTTTAAATACATTATTTTGACCTCCAGTGTTTAGACCCATCATTATGAACTCAGTAATTTACACATTATTTCTAAACTCAATGATTCCAAACACGTTTTGGTTAACTCGATATTTTAGACGTATTATTTTAGTGAACACGGTGTTTTTAAATACATTATTTTGACCTCCAGTGCTTAGATCTATCATTATGAACCCAATTATTTATATATTATTTCGAAACTCGATGTTTTTAAACACGTATTTATTAACTTGATATTTTAGACGCATTACTTTAGCTAGTAAGATTTTTTTTAAATAAATACATTAGTTTTAGACCCCAGTATTTGGACTCATTATTATGACCACACTAATTTCAGATACATTATATCTGAACTCGATGTTTCAGACACATTTTTTTTGTGAAATCGTTATTTTTAAACACATTATTTGAAAACTCTATTTTTTCAAAACTTGTATTCTCTATATTTTAGACAAACTATTTGAGAACTCAAAGTTTTTAGACACAATTTTTTTTTTAATGATTTATTAAAAAGTGCAATAAGTAAAAAAATCCAGCGCTCTGCTAGAATATCATTAAATGTAACATTGCACACAAGCGACGACGCAGTGGATGCACTGCGTACCAATGCACAAAATGCACAAATTGGACCTACGACGCTTGGCCCGAGTGGCAGCAACCCAAGTTGGTAATGACGGTTATTCACGTCGTAATGTCCCGAGGGACGGACGTACCCGCTGCGGAGTGGGAATGCAACACTTTACACCAGATTAACATGTCACCGCCAGCTTAAAACGTCTCGGAGGAGAGAACTTGCATACCACGAGAGTCGTAAATTTCAAGGCGTCATAAAATGATAAATATTCTAGGAGTTTACGATCCGGAGGGTGTTCTTTGGTGATATCGCGTCGGGATCATAACGTCTCTGTCATTACCACGAACAAATTTTGATTTAGTCTTTGTACAATGCGGAAATTTTGAGAAATTAGTTGACATATTATTTTATTCATTTACAAACTAACAGACTAAAGTCCAATTTAAAAAAAAAAACACAAAATGAGTAAAAAAAAAACAACAGAGATAGAACAGCACATACATAATATTAAATGAAGCAATGACAAAAAGGACCAAATATACATAAGAAAGAACATTCAAATCAAAGTCAAAGTTTTGGTAGAGTCGTAAAGAATGACAAAAATCATTTAAGGCTGATTCACACCAACGTCCGGTTCCGCTCAGTGCCGATATTGTTCCGCAATAGAGCGTATTGATATGGTATTAATATCAATCAAGGAGTATGTGCCAAGACAAAGTTGTGTGGCAGTATATCCTTCTGCCCACCCTTGTGATATTTAACTACTTAGTTAGTTAAATAATTATTTTGAAGTGTAAAAATACTTACAACGCAGATTTTTTTTTAAACCATTATTTTATCACTAAATAATATTTTTAATAAATATTAATTATACTGCCACACAATTTTGTCTTGGCCCATACTCCTTGATCGATATTCATACCATATCAATAAGCTCTCTTGCGGAACAATATCGTCACTGAGCGGATCCGGACGTTGGTGTGAATCAAGCTTAAAACTGCATAATTATTTAACTCATTTTAGACCAAAGTGCCGCTTAAGCCCTTTTGCCTTTCCAGCGGCGACCTGCTTATTATATAATAATTACATGATTTGTATACTACAAAGGATAGCTGGATCATATAAAGCTAAGGAAAAACAAAATTATTTATTAGGTGTAAGTCCTAGCAAATTTATTTTTTCTGATTGATTGTGGTACAAATGAGATCCTTCAGGCGTATATTAGCTAAAGCATGTACGTCTGTATTACCAATTAGGAGATCCGAAAATGATGGAAGACCGATGGAAGAAGATAAACGAGATTATGAAAAGGAAACTAAATAGATTTGACACGTAAAGCAAATGGATTGCAAAATGGGTGTCAGGATGAAGCACTAGTGAATTTAAAAATCGGGGATGCCTTTGAAAGACTTTATTTAGGGAAATGTTAAGAGTTTAAATAAAATAATAATAATATAATGTTGTGAGGTTGAAAAAAGGGGAAGAGGAATTATATTTTATTTTTATTTATTTATTTTATATTAGTTACTTTGTACATTCAAGTTTACAAGTAGCTTATTATTTAATTTTATTTTTGACTTTATAATATTTTAACTTATATACTACTTATTATTTTGGTTAATATGCATTTTAAATAATTTGTACAGGCTGTTTTGAATTTTGATGGTTTCCGGCAGCGCATTGTAAGATTTCATCCCTTTATATAGTAAGCTATTTTGTGTGTTGGCTTTATTCTTTTCTGGTAGTCTAATTTCTTTGCATGCCCTTGAATTGTATTTGTGAATATCAATATTGTCAGTAAAAAAAAATGTAACAAGTTTTCTTCATTTGATGTATAAACATCAATGTGTTTAATGTTGGCATCTATTTAACTGTTAGCCAATTTAGTTCCTCTGACATTTAATGGTAAAGTAAGAGGTTTTAAAGTACCTGACTATTCAAATCTAGTCACAAAATATGACTAAAACCATTTTTTTTATAGTAGATGCAGCACAAAAGTCCCAACTGCTCCAAACCGTCTGGAACTAGTGAGACTATGGCATCCCCTATTGGGGTGTGTTGTAGGGCTGAAGTTAATCAGGAGGGTAAGAAGATGGGGAAGAAGAAAGTAGGGAAGTACTTGGCTAATCAGATCTAGTCGCCAAATGGAACGTGGCGCAAATATTTTATACAATTTTTTATTCGAATAAGCACATTACATATTAAATAGATAAAATTATTTGCGCACGCCGGGATTCGAACCCGTGACTTCTGAATTCGTTGTCAAGCGTCTTGAGAACTCGACGACGTAGGTCGTCAATGTTTAGATTCTGAGTAGTTGTCCTTCAACAGGGCGATACTGAGAGTATAAACCACTCAGGAACCTGCCGCAAAAACATACATTTTATTTTTATTTCAATAATTTCCGAATTAACACATATACATTTTATTTTATATATTTGCAAACGCCGAGTTTTGAACCCCTGACCTGCGAATCCGTAATCAAGGATTGTAAACGCTTGACTACCAGTAAAATAATATCTCATCGAAATCAAATGTATCATATTTTATTAAAACATTTCTTCATTTTGATGAAATGAGATGAGACAGGGGGACCCTGGGCAAATATTAAAAAAAAATCCTGGGCATGTTTCGCCAGTGGCGTAGCATCGAAAGGGCAGACTGGGTAACTTTCTAGACCGCGTAACAATCTATTATGATTGGCTTTTGACATGAATTGAAACAAAGAATTTTGAACTAAATGAGTTGTAACAGAGAAGGTGAGTGAAAGGGCCTTCAGAGAAAGAGTTTGTAACGCACTCCTTCGAAAAATGGGAGATTCCGAACTCGATTCTTGGTCAGGACAAAAAAACACATAACACAAAATTGGAACAAAGAGCAACAGAGAAAAAACCATATAATATTATAATGAAGCAATGACAAAAATCGGAAAAAATATTTATTTATAAATTAACGGACTAAAGTCCACATACAAAAAATACATAAAACACGAAATGGAAAAAAAAGCAACAGAAAAGGAATAGCACATACATAATAATAAATGAAGCGATGACAAAAATAGGACAAAATAAACATAAGAGAGAACATTCAAGCCATGGTCTAGTCAAAGTTTTGGTAGATTCGTAAAGAATGACGAAAATCATTTAGACTGCTACCAAAAATTTCAAGACCATGGCTTGAGTTAACAAGCCTTGACATTCTGGACATTGGAGAATTATACCTATAATTAGGATAGTGATGATTGAAGAACAGCAATTCATTGTTTCTGAGTCTTAGGCAAGGAATGTTGAACTAATATTGAATGTTGAATTAATATACTTTGAATGTTATGTTTAAATACGAATTCACTCGGCTTATTTTCGATGTCGGAATAAACGAAGTCTTGTTGTGCTAATTAGCCTCGGGGCCTGTAAGTTTTTAGCTATGCTACTAAGTTTTACAAAAGCCTCCCCCGGGTAATCCGAATCAAATCTGACATCAAACAATTCTGACCTTTTCCTGGAAACCTTCCCTTCTTAATCCGCACTTTGTATCCAGGTAGAGCAAGTGTTCCGTCAGCTCTGACCGAAGAATGAATTTATTTTAAAATGCATAAGCCTAATCAGAGAAGTGTTTGCAGACGTGCTGAGAAAGGCTGTATAATTTGGCGTTTTTTTTTTTCAATTATAAGTAGACTGCCAAATTTATATTTGTTTGCCTTCGCAAAAAGAATTGAGGTAGAAAAATAATTAAAAAGCCTTAAAATTAGTTCACTCACCTTGCGGCGAATTAGGTGTCATTTTTTGTTCTCACACACTCCTTCTTCAGAGCTGGTGTCGGCGATTGACCAGACTATCTAACACTTGAACTGAGACCTTCGAGTAATAATATACCAGGGGGATAGCTTTGCGAAACAGTGTAGTCAGAATTGTTGATTTTTTCCTGACTCGAGCGTGGCTAGGGTTTCCATATACACACTTTTTTTACATCTATTCGTACACAAGTCAACGTAATGTAGCGTTTATTTGTAAAACCACTTTTTTACAGTATTGCTATCAACAAAAATATAGGATAAATTCTTAAAAACCGTTGAGTTATGTCGCATAACAAAACATAGTGGGCGGAGTCGCCGGAAACGCGGGAGACGGAAAAATTACTTACATACCTAAAAGTAGTGTGATTTTATGTGAAAACTTGTCTTGTCTCTTTCCCTTTTTTATTTTAAAAAGTTACTTTGTACATTCAAGTTTACAAGTAGCTAGTTATTTCATTTTCTTTTTGACTTTATAACATTTTAACTAATACACTACCTATTATTTTGATTATAGAGTATATGCATTTTAAATAGTTTTACGGTTTACAACGTAAAAACCCGGAGAAACCGATTTATCGTGAATTTGTATAGGTTGGGTAAAACTTTTTAGCTCTCTCTCTCTCTCTCTCTCACGGCAACGGAACGTTATTGCAAGAAAAGTTTGTACACCAACAGATATTCGAGAATATTTATAGTGTTACGGGTGTTTCCAATACTTCCCTAGCCGTGGCTAACTGACAGTTAAGTGACAAATGATATCACTGTCTGTTTGACTATTCTCAACTCAACTTAACTTAGCTGACTCATTTCTATTATAATTTTTTTAAAGCTTTTTCAAGCTTTAATTTTTCCAAAAGCAGGCTTTAATTTAATTCGTATTTCCCAAGACAACTTACGCCATCAAAACGCCAAGTTAGGGAATCGATTTTCAGGATTAAACTCGACTCACCGAAGGTTGTAAGACATTTCAACTGATGCTTTCATAATTGTAAATTGGAATTTCGTATAAAATTATTGAAATAATCAAAATATTATGAGATACGGATAGTGGAATTTAACGATATTTTATGTATAATGGAATGGGTAGATAAAATATGCAATAATATGGATACACAAAGAGAAATTCAGCGTCTAAGAAACTATTTAACCTGTTCTCAAATGTAAGAATTCTTGTTTTCAGGTAAATTGAATTTTAAGGTCTAGAAATAATTAAGATCATGTTTTAAATTTATATTTTTGTACAAAGCAATCTCTTAGTGGTAAAATCTTAAATACGTCCGGTCTTTTACAGGTATAGAAATAATTATTAAGGTAAATTTATAATCGATTCTAAGGATAAAAATGACAAACTAAGACATTCGGAAATTTATAAATTGAATTTTAGTGATTTTTCTGCATTTCGTATTGGTAAAACAACCCGTAATATCAATGTTAGAAGCATCTTAGATAACCATCATGGTTTATCAGAATTTGCCAATCACCTTATTGAAAAAGATCATACCTTCAATAAAAGCACCGGTGCTAATATTCTCCATAAAATGGTCATGGCAACAGATTAAATCATTTAGAAGCACTAGAAATAAGTAAAGCCATTAAATTAATAGTCATATGCCTAATAATCAGTTGTTCAATAAAAGGTATATTTTACTTGAAATTATTTTCATAGTTTAGTTACCACTTTCCTAAGCACTGTCCTCGTGTAAACTGGCCACTACGTCAGCCTTGCTATTTTTTTCGCATCTCCGAATTTGTAATTTAATCATGCACGGTTTTAGCAGATATAACTCTAAATATAAATAAATAATAAATCACGCGATAAATTACCATTATTAATATTACTAAGAAAAACACATTAAGATAAAAGAATTCCAGAGATGAAATTCGCTGCAATTTATTTTTCTTAATTCTGCTAACTCGTTTTTTACCGTCAGGTCAGATTTAAGAGAAAATTTTTCAAAAAGCTCCTACGTTGGCAGGGTTGCCAGAATATACTGAGTTTTTTTTTTTAATTCTTTATATGTCAATGCTGCTATTTTTAGCTCACAGTGTCATTTTCGTGTTTTAAATGTTCATTTAGGCGTCTTTATTTTTTTAAACATTAACAATCATTCATATAAAAAAAAGTTTTCATATTTTTAATCTCCGGTGAATTCGGTAAATAAAACCAGTAGGACATAACCTTTCTACTTCCGGAGGTAAATGCCTGAGGGCTAGATACTCTCAGTATCCCCCCTGGTGAAATCCACCATTAACGTTGTTTAACATGGCATTAGGCGTGTTTCGTGACCAGATCTGAATAGCTAGGTACTTCACAACCTTCAAATTTCCCATCGACTTTTCCAAAGATCGCGGGATCAAACCCGGCGTGCGCAAATAAGTTTTGTTCAATTAATATGTGTCACAACACATTTAATTCATATAAAATAATATAAAGTATATATGCGGCACGTTCCAGAGTGGTAGATACTCTAAGTATCGCCCTGGTGAAAGACCACCGTTCAGAATGAAAACGTTGCTTTAAATGGCTTTAGCCGTGTTTGGTGACCAGATCTAAATAGCCAGGTACTTTCTTATCTTCCTCTTCCCTATCCCCTTCCCCTTTCCACTACCTTCTGCGTCACAACATAGCTTAATTGGGGATACCATAGTCTTACTGGCTCTAAACAGTTGGGAGCAGTTGGGAATCTAGTGCGGTAATCACTAAAAACAAAAAATAAACAAAATTAATAAAAAATTCCTACTCCCTTTAGTATCACAGCATACTTCAATTGAGCTTGCTATAGCCTCACTGGTTTCTAACAGTTATTTCTTATGCGTTATTAACATTTAACTCATTTTTGACATTGCTCTTGTGGGGTTTTTTCGCAAAACCGGCGCTGTACAAATTATTTGAACATACGAGGCTAGTTCAAAAGAAAAGGTGAATTTTGAATTTTCGAGGGCTGTGTACATTCAATTATCGATTTTTTTTTTGTTATGTTGGTATACATATGAGTATGTTCATCAAATGTCAGCATTATCAGCCATTTTGGATTAGTGGTTTGTTTTTGACAACTGGAAAGGTTAGTCACGTTTTTGTGTATTCTTCGATTTTTTTAGTTTTTAAGAAAATTGATCAAAGAAAATTCAAATAATAATAATATAAAACAAATAATTATAATAAAAAAGAATATTCATTGATCCATTTTTTTCAACATTAAAAAATCGAAGAACACACAAAAACGTGACTATGATAATGCTATCATATGATAAACATAACAAAAAAAAATCGATAATCGAATGTAAACAGCCCGCGAAAATTCAAAATTCACCTTTTCTTTTGAACAGGCCATGAACATGTTTTTAAAAATCAAAACCATAATACTATCAATTTGTTTTATTAAATCACTATCAAGACATTGAACAAATAGCAAAAAAATATTTAAACATTTTCAAAAATCGTACTAAAAATAAAATAGCTATATCACAAGCACAAATAACAACAAAAACGTAGATAAAACACCCCTTTGCGACCCCTTCGTCACTTTAATGGTCATTCGTGTTCCAGGCGTCCCGTTGTCTTTTTACACGGGATAGAAAAAGGTTTGCAACCCCCTGGGCAAAGAATACCGACTCAGTTCTCGGTTACGTCGTTATCCCCGTCTGGCAAATACACTCCAGGGGTCGCGAAAGGTCGGCGAGCTGCCCACCGCCGAAGGGTTGTAAAATCTCGAATTTATTTTGTCCGCGGGGTATTGTTAAGTAGTGTTTTTAAGGGTGGAACTCCAATATGGACTCTCACCACCTGCCAATTCAATCGAGGTGCCCGATATCACTAATAGCACGTTCCAGAAAGGTAGATACTTTAAGTATCGCCCTGGTGAAAGACCACCATGCAGAATCCAAACGTTGCTTGAAATGGCAATATCCGTGTTTGGTGACCAGATCTGAATAGCCAGGTACTTTCCAACCTTCATCTTCCCCATCTCCTTTCCCTCCTTACTACTTTCAGCCTCACAACATACCCCGATAGGGAATACCATAGACCCACTGGATCTAGATGGTTGGAAGCAGTTGGAATTCTTGTGCGGTATTCAGTATAAAAATAAAACTGACACTAGCGACTTTACAGAATTCAGCCCCGTTTTTTTATGTGAATACCGCACAAGAGTCTCAACTGCTCCCAACCGTCTAGAGCCAGTGAGACTATGGCATCCCCAAATAGGGTATGTTGTGAGTGGGGAGGGGAAGGAGATGGGGAAGAGGAAGGTTGTTAGTACCTCTACCACTTTGGAACGTGCCGCAAATATACCTTTTTACTGTTTTTACATGAATTAAATGCGTCATGACACTCTTTGAGATGATTTTTCACAAAAACGGCGCTATACGAATTATCCAAAGATTATTATTATTAAATATTATCAAGTATGTCGTTATTTAACATGGGTGCGACTTTTTATGGAATAACCTTGAAAATATATATATAACCTCGTATATAGATCGAAAAACGATTTTTTCAAAGAGTGCCATCTTTAAAAAAAAATGACAGCTGACATTCGATTTATATACGATTGTCATTTGTCAGAACCGTGAGGAAGAGAATCAAATTTATTCAAATATTTATTCAGACCAATGAAGAGATAAACTGATAGAAGTGTTTTGTGAGTGCATCCGCGTGTTTAAACACAGTTCATTTTTTCCTTACTTCTGGTGAAATTTATAAAACATTTTCAAAAATCAAAATTCTTTTAAATATCGTCACCGGAAAGGCAAAAGGGCTCAAGCGACACTTTGGTCATAAATGATTTAAATATGCAGTTTTGATCAGTTATTTTTTCTACATCGAATGCTCTGACTCTCGTTTGATTCTGAAGGCCTTTGTGGCCCTTCAGCCATATTAATTTACCATTTGGGAGAAGAACTCAAGTGACACAGGTTTGACTTTTGTCGCTTCAGGTAACTCAGTAAGAGCATTAAATTACCTGAGTTCTTACATTTTTTTCAAATTCCAAGAAAAACAAGAACACTTTGAAGTGCTCTAGTTTAAACTTCCCAAAATGGCGCTTCAGCCCTTCTGCTTTTCCGGGGATGATAGAATCATTTTTTTGGCCTGCCTAGACCATTGGCGATATCTTTCAAATCAGCATAGATCACCCTTCTAGAGATTACCTGTTCAGCTATTCAGGCCAATAATAATTCAACATTCAACAAAAAGAATGCCCCGCTACCAATCAAAAAATTTCCAACCTCAGCTTGTTACAGCCGTGGATATAGCCATTTTGGATTATATATTTGACTGGTTGTTACCCGTCAAAATCTCGGGACGTACCATAACTTGACTTGGAAGAAAAAATTGGTGCTTTGATCCACCAATTTTAAATTTATAATAATGTCTACTAAAATATATTATAGGTAGGTACTTTATTAGGTAGGCAGCAGAGGCGTGCATTCCATATAGGCATATAAGCACTGACTACCTTGACGCACTCGCATAAGAATATTGGATTTTTTTTTAAATCTACATTTAAAAAAATACGTGCCAAGTCCAGCCAATCGCACCGCCGCGAGCGCCCCACTGAACGTCCTACTATAACGTGTCAAAAGCAGTAACTACATGTGCCCAAATGCTGCCAACGTCAAATTAGATTATTTTGTGTTCACTCGACTACACAACATGTGTATGCAAGTATGCTGTAAGCTGTGTGCGCATTTGAGTGACTCGTTTGTATAAGTATATTTGTTAGTACTGAGGCAGTGCTTTTAGAGAATAAATGCAATACAAATCAGTGACATCTGTGAGTACCTATCTCTATTATAATCAATTAAGCCGTTGTTTTTCCAACTGCCTACCTTGATCAAAAACTATGTGCACGCTACTGTAAGGTAGGTAGAGATTTGATAAGATTGTTTTTATAAATTTGATCATCTCAATCAACAGTTCCAAATTTGCAAAAGTTCACACTCGTGCGTATGTACAAACTAACGAAGGAAATTAATTATAGTTAATGATTATATCTTTGGTGATATATTGAATAAATTATTTTGATTGCGTTTATTGATCCACGTACGGTTTGATAGTAAAATATAGAAAGTGGAATTATTCTTTTCATTACTATAGCAACGCCGACTAACACCAATTTTGAAATAAAATTATAATATAAGTGTCGCATTGAGTGTTGACTCGAACACAGTACTCACACAGATGCATTGCTTGCATACAGTACGTTTAAAATGTGTTATTCAACTTTAGAAAAGAAAATTCCAGTATAATGCAAAAAAAAAACAGTTTTTTCGAATTTAATTATTTAAAAAAAAAACACTAAAAACATTTCGAAAGTTTTTATAATAAAGAATATTTACAAAATCGAAAAAGAATTAAAGAACATATTATTGCTGTCCCTTTTTGCTAGTAACATTAAGTAGACGTAAACAAGACGAAATACTGTTTTTCAGTGACATCGCTTTCGGAAGTGTTATATGGGATATGCACCAATACACACAACCTTATGCATATATTGTTCGGGTTAACCCTAACTGTGCGATCCAGTCATCCAGATGTACATGCCTGCACAGGCTTTATTGATTCTCGATTTTGACAGTATGACATTTGACAAAAAAATGAAGACCTCGCACTTTATAGCTCCCTAACCATCGTTACTGGTACGAGTGCAGTCTGCTGATATGTTGTTCCAAACGTGCTGGGAGAAGTTTGTCATGGTGATAGCCAAACGACGATAGGAGGTGGAGCTTAAAGGTGAAGTAGAAACTAATGTTCAATCATTTTGTTGCATATGCGCTTTGTAGCTGCAAGATATGTTTTTGTACGCTTCGTGATTTTTCAGTTTTTGCTTAGTAAAAGCAGAATTTTTAACATTATTTTGTTGAAAGATTATTCCATTTTTCATTTTTGCTTCTGTTAAATCAATTAAAACGTTGCTTGAAATGGTTTTTAACCGTGTTTGGTAACCAGATCTGAATAGCCAGGTGCTTTCCAACTTTTCTCTTCCCCATCTCCTTCTCCTCTGCACTACCTTCAGCCTCACAACATAGCCCAATTAGGGATGCCATAGTCTCACTGGCTCCAGACGGTTGGGAGCAGTTGAGACTCTTGTGAGGTATTCACTATATACATTTATTTATTTTTATTAAATAAATAAACAAACCATATTAATATTTTATCAAAGTGTCAATAATAGATTTTTAAGGCACCATTTAAGTGAAATTCTTTATTAAATTACGCTTTGAAAACTGTTGAATTCCAATAACATCATAATAATTAAATTATATCTCAAAAATATTGTAGTTGTAAAAATACACAAATATTCCACCGAACTCTTGGCTTGGCAAATGACAACGCTACGAAATTATGCATAAATCCTTAATATGCCAGAACAAGATTGTGCACTTTTGCAAATAAGGTTCGTAACCCTCCCCCCTTGTTGATCTGGGTTGTTAAGATATCACGTGTCTCTAGGTACCGACATACGTAAATACATTTTGGCCAAAAGGGTTGACAGTTTTTGGACGTAGCTGGTCGAAAATATTATTAGGTGGACAACTTTTCTTCCCTCTTTTTTTATAGATGGCTTTGGCGGTAAGTAGTGGTCGAAATAAATAGATTGTACATGTCATTCAATAAACTAAGGCATCAGTCAACATAACCCCATAGAAACATTAGTCCATTTGTGTCTGCATCATAAAGTTATTCTCGATTGAAAATGTCAGTTTACGAGTCAAATTCTCGACATTTGAGGGAGGTTTTAATTGGTTGAATGCTCGACCCAATGTTACGAAAGTGGTCAAGACATGCTTGGAAACGTTTAAATGGTAAGTCCTACCCCACCCACCGTATTTTCTAGACGTTGCTCCCTCTGACTTGTTTCATCATTCAATTCACTTGTGAACTGGCTGACCAGCACTTCCAAAAAATTGGATTGATTCGTAAATCGCTTCAAAAGATGACCAGTTTTTTCAACGCGGGATTCGCACGCTGCCCGAAAGATGAGAAAAAGTAGTGGCCAGCGATGGACAATACTTTTAATCATAAATGTATAACCAGTTTTTTACAATAAAGCTTCGAATTTTGGAAAACAAAAAAACGGCGAAAGCAAAGTTGTACATCTAATATTTACCCGTTAAAAAGTAAAGCACGCGGTGCTTGTTTCATGGGAAATTTTGTTTTGGAATTAAGGCTTAGTGCTTTACTAAACTGAACGATCTTTCTTTAATCAATCTTGTTTTATTTATATTATCAGTATTCACTGCGCCACGAAGGCTGTCAAACCAATAATAAAAAATAATGTAATATTGAACTTTTCTTTCTTTCATGTTTCATTTTTTCATTAATCGATATAGGGCGGTGCGTGATTTTGACAACGGAATCGACGTACGATAAAGCAGAGTGATATAGGTGAAACTTTTTGAAGATATTAAGATAATGTGTGTGAAAAATGATAAAATATTAATCTTAACGATAAAAGAACAAAAGGAATTGTTCGTGTTTCATATCACAAGGATTGGCGAAACATTTTTTTAACATAATCGTCATCCATCCAGAAAAAAAGCTCTTTAATAATGAGTTCTGGCGTCATGAAATTTTCACTTTATTTTTTTATTTTTAAAGCAACAATTTTCAACTCACATGGTCATTTTTATGAGATTTTATTATATAAATAAATGTTATTTTCACCCCATGTTGTGAGGCTGACTGTGATGGGAAGTGAAAGGAGGAGGGAAAGAGAAAGGTTAGAAAGCTCCTGGCTATTCAAACCTGGTCAATAAATATGGCTAAAGCTATTTCAAGCAACGTTTTGATTATGAATGGTGGTCTTTCACCAGGGTGATACTTAATTTATCTACCACTCTGGAACCTGTCTAAAAAATAATACGATTTTTTGTAAATGAATTTATTTAAACACAAATTAATCAAACAAATTTTATTTCCACACGCCAGTAAAAAAAACCGTGACCTCTGGATTCTAACCACTCCTAAAATTACATCCTTTTGCCTTTGAACCATCTGGTTGTTGCGATTTCAACAGTTGCAGCGTTCTCCATTTTGTGCCAAACTGTGGTAGGTAAATATTATTTGAATATTGGAATTAACTTTAAAGCATCATTTCTTATTTATTGTTAAATATTCAAATAATATCATTAATCTAAAACACAAATATGAAACAGAAAAAAGCTAGAAACTAAAAAGGACAATGTTCATGACCGAGACTTGAACTCGAAGCCTCTACATTATCCGAGAGTAACACTCTGCTAACTGAGCCATCAAGACCTTATTAGAAACCGACATTTTCAATCTATATCATACTTTCATTTAAGATTATTGATATTTTTTTTCCTCGGATTAGGCTGCTATCTTTGTAATAATAAACAGAGCATATTTAAAACCTAGATGGTGTCTCAGATAAATATCCTTTTTTTATAACGGTATATCTTTTGACTTCTTACAAAGTCGGGAATTCCCGACTAAAAAATGGAAAAACTACAGATCAATAAACTTCAATAAAAAGTGTGAGGTCGATTAAAAATGACGGTTTCTAATAAGGTCCTAAAGGCCGAATTGGTCAAAGCGTTACTCCCGAATATAGTAGAGAATTCGAGTTCGAGTCTTGGTTGTGACCATTGTGTTATTGTTTTCTGACTTTTTCTGTTTCATGTTTGTGTTGTCGATTATTGATATTATTTAATCGATCCAATACATCGTAAGAAACTAATTTTTAACTGCTAGTCATCATTTAAAAAAAAACCTACAAATGAACAACTGCAATAAATCTTTTGGCCGCAAGTCTGCTATTTCCACAGTTCGATCATTCCACACATTGTAAGTTATTCCCGCACGTGTGGGGTAAACTTTTGGGCAGAGCGATTCCACAAAAAGAGAGAAATTCCACAACAGTTTGGTATTATATAATAATATTTTTTCCGAATGATGTATCACTTTCGACTGTGACATTTTTCGTAAAATCTCCTATTACTTCAAATAGGCAATATATTTCAGGCTCAAACGGTTTAAACTTATTGCCGTCAATATTCGAGAGAAAAACTCTTTCGGAAATATATCTGCTTTTCATTTCCTCTCAAACGTTTTCTATTTTCTCACGCGGAATTATATGGAGATTAGGGCGAGAAAAAGGCGATCATTCATATGATGAAATTGAACAAACATTTAAAAATTCTTCACTAGAAAAGCGTAGGAAAGACTGATTTAATTTGCTTTCTTTAAATATTAATTGTATTATTGACTCACTTTCTTTATTGCGACTTATCCAATTCAACATTCCTTGCCGTAGACTTAGAAACAATGAATTGTTCTTCCTCAATCATCACTCTACTAATTATGGGTATCATTCTCCACTGTTGAGACTTCTTTACTCAAGCCACGGTCTTGAGATTTTTGGTACCTGTCTAAATGATTTTTGTCATTCTTTACGACTACCAAAACTTTGACTTGACCTTGGTATTGACTTGAATATTCTTTCTAATGTATATGTTGTTCTATTTTTGCTATTGCTTTTTTTATAATAGTGTGAATGTGCTGTTCTTTCTCTGTTGCTCTTTATTCCCATTTCGTTTTATGTGTTTTTTTTTGTAATTTAACAATAGTCTGTTATTTTATAAATAAACGTCGACATTTTTGTGAATAATCGTATGTCTGAAACATTTCTATCTGCCTACCCCTGCGGGGAAACGGCGTGCTGGTTAGTTAGTTAGTTCGTTGCTATAGATATTTTTTGTTTCTTTTTTATCACACCATTTAGTTAGCCCTAGTGGTAGGTCTCAGTATTGCCCTGGTAAAATACCACCATTCAGAATCGAACTTTGATTTAAATGGTTCGAGTCGTGTTTGATGGCCTGATGCGAATAACTTGATACTTCTAAACCTTCCTTTTTCTCATCTCTTTCCCTTCTCCACTCCTTTCAGACTCACAACATTTTTTATTTGGAGATGCCATTGTCACACTGGCTCAGGACAGTGAAAAATTGAGACATTATCCTAAATATAACAAAAAGAAAAATCCAATATATTGTCACGGACATTATGAGATTACCAAATTGATAATCCAGTGTAAAAATTATAGAAGACGTAACTGAGGAAGATCCCGGAAATTTCTTCCCTCCAAATCAACGTGATTGGTATAGGAGTGCAATTTCGTAGAGTTGCTTTGGACAGCCGCTTTCTGGGGGGGAGATTACCCAGACGATAGTTAACTTCTGATAAGAGAGGGCACTAGAAGAAGATGAATTCACCAGGAGTTTGTTGCAGAGTATTTACTAATCTGGAACTTTAATATTAGGTGTAAAACTTTGCTTCCGCCCATTTATGATTTAAAGTATTGTCCATCGCTGGCGACTACTTTTGCCCATCTTTCGGGCAGCGTACGAATTCCGTATTGAAAAAACTGGTCATATTTTGAAGCGATCCACGAATCGAACCAATTTTGTATTTCTTCATAGAGCGGAAGTGCTGGTCAGCCAGGTCGCGTGCCATTGGTCGAAACAAGTGATAGTGAGAGGGAGCAGAAAATTAAAACCTCCCGCAAATGACAAGAATTCGGCTCGTAAACCGACATTTTGAATCGAGGATAACTTTATGATGCAGACACAAATCGACTAATGTTTCTATAAGGTTGTGTTGACAGATGCCTAAGTTAATTGCATGACGTCTATGATCTATTTATTTCGACCACTACTTACCGCTAAAGCCATCTATAAAAAAACGGCGGAAGCAAAGTTGTAAACCTAATATATACAATTTCATATTAATTAAATGCGAAATAACACAAAATAATTCAAAAAACTATTTTATTATTATTTGCGATTTTAACCTGTAACCTCTAGGTTTGTAGTAAAGGATCTTAACCGCTCGACAAAGAATGCATAAGACGATTTCAAAGGCTTCTATTTTCTGTGTCAAGAATAAGTGTCGTGATATTTTGCTGTCGTCCTTTCTTGAGAACTTTACACATAACTTAGTCAACACGACTGTGTTTAACTTTTAAATATCCATTTAACTGTCAAAAAAGATAAGACTCCAAGTTGTTGTTCAAAATTGTTCATGAGAAAATATATCCGAAGAAAATAATGTGGCAATTCGGTTACAGTTATTTGAAACAAAAATGAATGGGAAACGTTTATTTCTAAAGTTTAAGACTGTTTATCTTAATTATGATTTTATTGCAAGAGTTTTTGAAATAAAATTTTTAAAAACCAAAAACCCGAAATAAAACACTCAGATTTATTACAGACTCTTAAATACTTATTTGGTTACTACTGCAGTGTTGAAAAGCGAATACAGAGACAGTAAAAACTGCCTTCCATATTAAAAAAAGCGTTTTTTTAATTTTTAGAGCATCGTTTTTGTTAAATGCTTTAAGAGTCAACACCCAAAAATACACATTTTTTTGGCTTTCCAGTACAAGCAAAACTACAAATTAGTTATCTTTTAATTATATACCTATAGTTATAAATATTTTTAAGGTTTCCAATGAATACGATTCTTAAACAGTAATCTTTCAGATCCTTTATCAAATCCATACTGGAATTTTACGTAAAACGTTCAAAAATGTCTTTGCTGGTTTTCAAACTGCACCTTTTTCCTACATTTTAGTATATTTTTCGTAGAATTAGAATAGAATTTACATAAAGAATTGTAGTCAATAAATTGTATTCACTGTAAACTAACTACCCGTAGAAAATTTGCAGATAAATTATTTGTAGTATTGCTTGTATTAGAATGCTACAAAGTGACGTTTAGCGTTATTCTTGAGTGCTGACTCTTAAGGGTGTTTTACAAAACTTGAACTGCAATTAACTTATTTTAATACTTCTTTGCTGCTGTCTTAAAGATTGAAATACGGCAAACCAATTAACTAACTGTCCATTACACCAATATCGTTGCAGGAGTAGGCAGAGATGATGAAACGTTCAACAACTCTATTATGTCACCCACTCTTTGTTTTATTCACATTGATACGCTTTTATTCTTATTTTACTCCGACTCGTAAAAGTTAGCTGCCAAAAAGACAAACTTGTTGGCTTTCTAATACAAATAATGCTACAAATGATTTATCTGTTTATTTATACGAGTATTTAGAATAAATGCCAAAGGTTTCTATTGAAAACGTTTCAGTAATATTTTAATATAATCAGTAATCTTTTGACCGGCCGGTAGCTGAGTGGACAAATGCGTCGGATTCCCACCCGGGCGTCGTGCGTTCAAATCCTCTGCTGGCTAAGTCTTCCATCATTGCACAAGCAACATCTTTCGTTTCTTATGATGGCAGTAGGAGTTTTTCAAATATTGTCAGGTTATTCGTAACCCGGGAATATTTGCCTTTCTTTTATTTTTTTTTTTTTAATATTCGTTATGAAATGCACACTGAAATTTGTAGGTAGTTCAAAAATTCCTTTGCTTCTTTTAATGCACCTTTAACGGACACTTAAGTATACTTTTTACAGAATTTAAAAGATAACATTTCAGAAATTGAATTCACTGGAAACCTTAGACATTTTACTAACGACTCATAGAAAATTTACAGAAAAATCACTTGTAGTATTGGTTGTATACTACAAAGTGAGGTTTACTGTCATTTCTAAAGCACGATTTCAGCTTTTGATTAACTTGATCGTGCCGTGTCTTTTAGAGGCGTCCCCAACTTCTTATTGCATTCTCTATCACGTCAAGTATGTATTTTCCTGACTCTAGAAAAATAACATTAAACTCTTCTTAAATTACGTTAAGTTAACTTTGATATCAGATTGATTAAAACAAAAATGAATTACTAAGTGTATTTATATGCTAACGGATTATTGACTAATTACAAAAAATACATAACACAAAATGGATAAAAAAAGAGTTACAGAGAAATAACAGCACATACATAATATTATAATGAAGCAGTGGCAAAAATAGGACAAAATAAACATTAGAAAGAATATTCAAGTCAATGTTTTGGTAGAGTCGTAAAGAATGACAAAAATCATTTAGACTGGTACCAAAAATCTCAAGACCATGGCTTGAGTTCACAAGTCTAGACATTCCGGACAGTGGAGGATGATACCCATAATTAGGAGAGTGATGATTGAGGAACAGCAGTTCATTGTTTCTGAGTCTACGGCAATGAATGTTGAACTGGATGAGTTGCAACAAAGAAGGTGAATAATACAATAAATAATTTTGAAAATGTAAATTAAATCACAGTCTTTCCTACGTAAACGTTTATATGCAGGCGGGGGCGCCGCTACTTTACTATGTTCGCTTGGTCGTTGATTCACCCGTTTGCCGCCTGCACAGATGAGTTTTTAAATCTGTAACTAAGCATTACGTCATTTTCTCTGAGAGGTGGAAATAATAGAACCTTCGCAACTCTGTTCCGGTGCAATCCTTTCTTCATTAACATTATTACACAGCATACTCACATGACATAGACTCTGAGAGAAATGATTTCCAATGATTTTCCTTAAAAAAAACATCTAAAACTATTAGGTAATCCGAGATTCAAAAGAAGATTTGAGCTTTAGATTGATAAAAAAAAATCAAAACCAAAGCTCTTCTACCCTAAAATACATAAATACGTGTCATTTTTCTATCAAATTCCTTCTCCAATTTCTAATTCTTATTCGATAAAAACCTTTTAATGAACATTTTAACACTTAGTAAAAATGAAATAATAATTTTGTATAAGATCACAGATTTTATTTTATTTTGTGTGACCGACCGGTTTCGCTAAGCATAAGCATTATCAGGGTACAAAATTAAAGTAAACAAAAAATACAAAGTGTGTGATTATGTATACAGAGGGAGAACACAATATAAAATAAAGTAAGACAACAGCGATAAAACAATAGAATAACATATAAATAATAACAAAAGAATAGAGAGAAAGAGACAGATAATATAAAATGAAAGAGGCAAAACGTCAACTGAAAACGTGATAAAAGATTTATGAGAAATTTTATGAGTTTACGGGAAATATACCAAATATTTTACTACTGGAATAATTTTACTGATTATTATAAATATTGGCTAATAATTTCAATGGCTTTTTTATTTTTAGTGCTATTATTTAATATGTTGCCATGACCATTTTTATGGAGAATATGAGCACCGGTGCTTTTATTAAAGGTATGATCTTTATGAATAAAATGATTGGCAAATTCTGAAAAACCGTGGTTATTTAAACATTAGAGATTTTTTTTGTTTCTTAAATTGACATTACGGTTTGTTTTACCAATATCAAATGCTGAACAATCACTACAATCCAATTTATTAAAAAAATATTTTTTATATTTATCCAATTCAGTAAGCTAATAAAGTCGACATTTGTTGATTTACCAGTAAACCAAAAATGTCAGGCTTTTAAAGTAATAAAATGTAGAAATACATGTCGTTAATTGAATAAGTAAGGCATTATGTGTAATTTTTCATCCCCTGTTCGTTCAAACACGACATTGGTATAACCTATTCTCTGGCCTTTCAGAAATTCACCCTCTTTCTTTTCTTATACCGCTTATTCGTTAAGTTTTTATCCCTTCGGTCAGGGTAGAGAATGACACAGCATTTTGACTGGCCATTTTGAGAATCCCCTTATAATTTGGCTTCTTGAGTCGCTCTTATGATATCTAAGCCTCTCAAAAAAATGTTAATACTTCATGGCGAATTGAAGAATACCTAAAGTTTAATATTACCTCTTTTTAATAACTCCTCGCTCTAAAGCGGAAATTCGGTTGTCAGAATCGTTGCATCGTGGCGTTCTACAATTTGTACAGTTATTGTTGTTAGTCGTTGTTTAGATAAATGTATTGAAAGTTAAATAATAACTTTGTATAAGACCACAAATTTTATTTTCATTTTTATTACCGACCGGTTTTGCTTAGCCTAAGCATCGTCAGGGTACAAAATTAAACTTAACGAATAATATTAACTTAGCGGTTATATATGCATACAGATGGAAACCACAATATGAAATAAAATAAGAGGACAGTGAGAAAACAACAGAATAACATTTAAATTATAACGAAAGAAATGAGAGAAAGAGACAGATAATATGAAATAAAATAGGCAAAACGTCAACTGAGAAGGTGATTATGGAATAATGAGATTTTTTTTAGTTTTAGAGGAAATATACCTAATATTGGACTACTGATTAAATTAAATAATTTTAAATATACCTAAATTTGTCCAGAAGTCTAATATTAGGTATGTTTCCCGTAAACTCATAAAATCTAAAAAAGATACTTTTTTTTAAATATGCTTTTTTTAATTCTATTGTTTTCTCACTGTTCTCTTATTTTATTTTTATATTGTGTTCTCCCTCTGTATGTATATATAACCACACACTATGAATTTTTGTTTAGTTTAATTTAGCACCCTGATGATGCTTAGACTAAGCGAAACCGATTGGTCATAAAATTTTTGATAAAATCTTTGTTTTCATTCTAAGTTATTATTCCATTTTTAAATACGTCAAACCGCAAAGTGATTGCTTTAAACAAAAAAAATGTATGCATGCGAGCGAAGCGGGGCTTTAAATTCGATGTTTGAACAATATATAGCTTGATCTTCCATATGATTTTAGAAATCGTTATAAATTTGTGAAGAAGAAAAATATTGAAAAAAAAATCTTTCACACACCGTTTTTTCTTGTGTTTATTCTAGGCACACATTTTGGTATTTTAACGTCATCCTTCTGTTTTGATCAAAGACATTGCCTTCACATCGGCCTTAATGAGCACGTCTATTGTCTATTCGTTTACAACCATATTTTGTTAGCTTTGAACTTTCGCTGCGTGAATGTTTACAAATGTTTCATAAACACACACTGGAAATAGATCAGTTTAAATATTATCACAATCGACCTAAAAATATGTCTTTCAACAGAGGTCCTTCGGAATTTTACGTTACCAATAGATTTCTTAATATTTCTAAATTTTTTTGGAAAAAATAAATTGGGTATCGACCACGGTGGGACTCTACAACGGTAAATATAATACGCCTACATAAATATTTATTCAAAGGTCTTAAACCTATAAATCGACAAAAGATCGACAGTGTAGCTCTGCTCTCCTAACATTGATATGCTTTTTATCGATTTCTACGTTAACGTTGCCGATTTATGGATATTTTTGTTCGATTGAATCGTGGATTACCCAGAACTGTAGAGGGGTGTTAGGGTTCAGCACCCAAGAATGACGCTATACGTCACTTTGTAGCATTCTAATACAAGCAATACTACAAATGATTTATCTGTATTTTTTTATGGAATGTTAGAAAAAGATCTGAGTTTTCCAGTGAATACAATTTTTCAACTGTAATCGTTTTAATTCAATAAAAAACTCACTGAAATATCAGTAAAAAGTGCTGTTTTAAAACCAGTAATGATATTTTTTCACCTAAATGAAATAGATAAAGTTTGTTTAAAACCACTTTTACTTTTAACATTATGTCGAACGGTTTCGGAAGCACCCTTTCATTTTCAGGACAATATTAAATTTTTAATATTGTCCTGTAGATGGAAGGGTGCTTTTGAAACCGGTCCACATAATATTCAAAAATAAAAGTGGTTTTAAACAAAGTTCATCTGTTTTATTTGTAAATATAGCAAGCCACAAAGTAAAGTTTTTTTACGAATATGTATTCTTTAACGTTTTACTTAAAATTCCAGAATGCATTTCATAAAGAATTTTAAAGATTACTGTTTAAAAATTGTTTTCACTGGAAACCTTTGCATTTTCCTAACCACCTGTGAAGAATTGACAAACAAAAAAATTCCAGTTTTGCTTGTACTAAAAAATCAAAAGGTGTGTATATTTGCACACTGACCTTTCGACTTGATTTAGACAAATTCACTATCACTGTCAAAGTTTTCATGGCCATTAGAAAAATAAAAACATAAAATTTACCTATTTCAGCCCAGTTTAGATGATTGTAAGGCATTCAGCAAAAATAAATAGAAATCAAAATATGTAAAACAGTATAAAATTTTACTTTCCTTAATATAACAGAGCTGTATGTTCGAATTTTCGCAATCTATAGCTTAAATTTGAGATTACTTTATACATTAACAATATTTATACAAAAGAAGTGAAAAAAAAAACTTTTTATAAGACCACGGATATTATTTTAATTTTTATGACCGACCGGTTTTGCTAGTTCTAAGCATCATCTGAAAACAAATTTAATAAAAGCACCGGTGTTTATATTTTTCACAAAAATGATCATGGCATCAGATTAAATAATTTAGAAGCACTAGAAATAGAAAAATTCATTAACATTAATAGTCATTCTTAATAATCAGGTAAATTTGTTCAGTAGTCCAATATTAGGTATGTTTCCTGTAAACTCATTAAATTTCTCATTATTCTTTAATCACCTTCTCAGTTTGCGTTTTGTCTCTTTCAATTTATATTATCTGTCTCTTTCTCTTTGTTTTTTTTATAATTTAAATGTCATTCTATTGTTTTCTCGTTGTTTTGTTATTTTATTTTATATTTTGTTCTCCCTCTGTATGTACAGGGTAGGATCAAGAAGTAGTAGGACTGAATTTCTGTAGCGCGAACCAAGCCGTGGAGGGGGGTCGAACCACCTGGGCGTGGTAGTGGGGAGCATTTCAAAGAGTCCGATATTTTTTCCAGTCACCTGCGGGCAAGCGGAAAGTAAGCACGTTTTTCCGAGAACCTCTGTTAAGAAGTGTCGTTGCGATTCAAGATGGAGAAAAATCTCGAGCAGCGCTACGCCATCAAATTCTGCGTCAAACTCGGGAAAACCGCGACGGAGACCCTCGGAATGATTAAGGGCGCCTACGGGGATACTGCCATGAGCCGCTCAACAGTGTTCGAGTGGCATAAGCTGTTCCGGGAGGGGCGGGAGCTCGTTGAAGACGACCAGCGCGCCGGTCGCACGTCAACTTCAAGGATATTGGATTGGATTGTATATTATGTAACCGTATTATGTAATCAGTCATTAAAATAATATCCGTGGTCTTCTACAAAGTTATTTATTAATTTATTTAAATATGTCAAACCACAAAGTGATTCCTTTCTACGAAAATATTTCCACAATTGACGCAAGTTGACATTGTGGTAAGACGCTCGACCACGAACCCAAAGGTCGCGGGTTCAAACCCGGCGTGCGCCAATAACTTTTATTTAATTAATATGTGTCATAACACATTTAATTCATGTAAAAATAATAAAAAGTATATTTGCGGCACGTTCCAGAGTGGTAGATTCTCTAAGTTACGCCCTGGTGAAAGACCACCATTCAGAATCGAAACGTTGCTTGAAATGGCTTTAGCCGTGTTTGGTGACCAGATTTGAATAGCCAGGTACTTCCCAACCTTCTTTTTCCCAATCTCCTTCCCCTCCCCATTACTTTTAGCCTCACAATATACCCTATTTGGGGATGCCAAAGTCTTACTGGCTCTAGACGGTTGGGAGCAGTTGAGACTTTTGTGCGGTATTCACGTAAACAAAATGAAAAATTCCACAATTTACTCCAAATTAATTGAGAATTATTATACATTGAACAAGCATCGTGAGGCCTTGCATGTTGTATTTTCTTTTTGAGTTTCCGCTAATAATAAATGCGGAAGGTCCTACCTGGTTTCCTTTTAATACGTGAGATGCTACCCTTCTCGCCTCCACAGGTGGATAAATACTCCTTTAAATAGGGAAAAAGGTAGCACGAGCCGTCTATATATAGCTGCCTCCTCGATAGGGTAGGTGGCGGGTGCCAAGTCCCGGCCCGCCCGACCAGCGCTAAGGCTGTCGGAGGGGAAGGCTGTACTCGAGGGTTGATAGAGCCTCCCCGAGCGGCCGAGAGAGATCTTGTAACAGGTTGTATATTGATTCAAGGGCGGGTGCGTTGATTGCACTTTATTTTCACACCCTTGAGGCCTAGGAAATACTCCGTTCCAGCGTGTGTTTTTTTTCATATTACGCACGTACTGTGAAATAATGTGCTCTCTGGTAAGAGGTGAAAGATTTTTATTTTCCTTCTGGCAAAGGACCTCCATATTTCAATGAAGGTTGTTGTTCTATATACGGCTTCGTGTATGTACCTTTAATTACAGATTAAATATTATTTTCTAATTGAACAATTTGAAAGTATGTTGCCTATTGTATGCTAATGATGCGGTGCTGATTTCTGACAGTATGTAAGAGTTACAGCTTATCGTGTCTAGGATGAACCAAGTATGTACGCAGAATGAGTTCATGGTAAATGTGAGTAAGTTCGAAGTCATGATGTTTGAAAGAGAGAGTAAGAGAACAGCGTGCAATATAGTTGCGAATGATGAATACTTGGAGCAAGTGGATGAGTTTGTTTATTTAGGAAGGATGAATATTTTACGAGAGACGAAAAGACTGATAAGAATATTAAAAGAAGGACGAATGCAAGAAATTCATTTAATATAGGACTAAACGCTGTTGGCGCAAATTTAAAAAAAAACTGTCCAAAAGTGCTTATACCAACCCTGATGTATGGCAGTGAGGCATGTAACTAGTAGAGGAAGGATGAGAGTAGACTGAATGCTGTGGAAATGATATTTCTGAGACGTATGTGCGTTAAAACCATGTATGAACATGTTAATTGTGGATATCCGGAAAGAACGCAAGGCTGATCGGCTGTCCAATTTCAAAACCTAGCAAGGGCTTCAGCAGAAAATGTTCAGGAAGGCCAAAAAACATATTCACGCTTAGCCTACGTTTTTCCAAACACAATTTGAAAATTTTACATGTTGATAATCTTGTGGATACTCAGATCTACAGACTTAACCTTTTGAATTATGATTATAATCAATTTTGTATGTTTTATGGCACTTACTAATTTATATTTTGTTTTTATTATCACATTATTTTTTTAAACAATTTCAAAACCTAGCAAGTGTTCACACATGGGTTGGAAATTGTGTTTTTTATCATTAAATTGATTGAATAACTATTTAAAAATCTAGTCTGAACACTTACCGCGCTCTAAAATGGTACCTATTTAAGATATGGTCAGTAAGAACACGGATTTTTTTTAATTGCTTACATTTTACGAATGAGCAATAAAGACAAAAAAGAAAACCTTTTATGCGACGAGCAGAAGAAGCGCTTAAAGAAAACTCGTACTTTATTAGCATCGCTTAGTATTCGATCCAGAAACTGCGACAAACGCCGAATACGTTTCAGTTTTGGATGAGTTATTAAATTAGAGTGGACTGTAAAAACGAATGTTACTTGATGGATGATTCAATTGTATTTTGTAGATAAATGATGATTTATGCCAGTTTGCTCACCTTGAGACGTCTTGAAGGAACACCGAACTGGCTGCTCCGGGCGATGGAATTCGAATGGGGTGTGTCCTCCAGAGACGGATGCGAAGCGAATGACGAAAGATGAAAAGAGGTGTAGTCCCTGGAGGCACTTACTTCGACGAACGATTGCAGGCGAATGCGGGTCGAGTCTAGACCGGCGATCTAGAAGTCCCGATTTTTGTGATTGGTGCCGGTGGAGGGGGGCCACTATAGCCGGTTTGTTTTATGGCTGTTCACATTTAACAAAAAGGAAAAAACTGACAGGAACTAGGTAGGGACTGGATAATAAGTATCAGGTTAGAACCTAACAAGTTGTTGATTTAGCAACAAAAGGATTGTTTAATGCTAAAACATTGTTACCTAAGTCCGCTCCGCAACAATATCTACGGAAACTGTATCCTCGATAGTACCGTAATTATCCGGGGAATGTAATTTCGAGATGACACTATATCTTCATTGTCAGATACACCACAAGTGTTTGTAACACGCTCATAGTCCGGGTCAGCCTATAGAATCATCACTCCTCGGATGACTAACTAACTACCCATCACGCAGTTTCCCCGCAGGGGTAGGCAGAGAAGACATACAACTCTATCTTGGCACAAAATTCTTGCTTCATTCACATTCACACATCGTATTATACATACTCTTTTGTTATTCTGACTCTTCACGTGGCCCGATACAAGTATATGATTCACTTGATCGTGCCATATCTTCCTCGGGCGTCCTCGACTTCTTCTTCCATTCCCTTTCACATCAATTATATTCTTTTCACACTCCTTTTTTTTTTATTCGCTCTACATGCCCAAACCATCTAAGTGTCCCTTTCTTGATCCTATTCATTACACTCAACCTTACATACTTTCTGGATATCCACATTTTCAATACGGTCATACATAGTTTTATCGCACATATGTCTCAGGGATCTTATTTCCACAGTCCACTTTCATCCTTCCTCCGCCAGTTTCATGTCTCACTGCCATACATCAAGGTTAGTCACTCCATTGTGTAAATCTTTATACAACACGTGATTTCTCTGTAATACTGTAGGATTATAATCCACAGGTTCGCCGACGTCAGTTAAAATTACTGTCTCTTTAAGGAGATAATTATTTCCATTTAAGTATATTTGAAAAATCGTTTTGTTTATGTAATCTACTTTTAACGTGTCACAACATAATATCGCTTGAGATTGACAGATTAAAGTTTGTTTTCTATCACTGCTGAACTTGATATTAAAGAAAACTAACTCTAGAAACTAATGATTATCTAAATATTAACGAAGCTAGAAAGAGGTTTCAAAATAAACCAAAAATACTAACTGACTGACAAAAAGATTTCATGACTCGGAAATTATCGACAAGAATTTACAGGAATTATTGATGAAAACAATATCAAAACCTAGTATGTGCCTGTAACAATTTCAAAACCTAGTAAGTGGATGTTAGTTACTAGGTTTTAAAAATGTTATTGTGACATACTAGGTTTCGTAGTTGCTATCGATGAATGGATGCTTGCTTGGTTTAAACCTTTTAATTAACCCATATACGAACTGACCTTATACAAAATTTGAACAATAATGTATGCATTATAACCTTGTTATTACGGAATAGCAGAAATACGTAATTTCAAAAATTTGTTCCTTACTAGGTTTTAAATTTTGACAGCCGTGATGTGAGCGTAATGAATAGAATCAAGTAAGGGACGCTTAGATGGTTTGGTCACGTAGAGCGAATGAACAGAGAAAGGAGTGTGAAGAAAAAAAGAAATTCAAAAGTGAATTGAAGGAGAAGTCGGGGACGCCCGAGGAAGATATGGCGCGATTAAGTGAATCAAATACTTGAATCGAGCCATGTAAAGAGTCAAAATAACGGAAGAGTATGTATGAGATGATATATATATCCATTTTTTTTCAAAAGTAAAAAATCTAAGAACACACAAAAACGTGACTAACCTTTCCAGTTGTCAAAAACAAACCACTAATCCAAAATGACTGATAATGCTAACATATGATAAACATATGTGTACCAACATAACAGCAACAAAAATCGATAATCGAACGTACACAGCCCGCGAAAATTCAAAATTCACCTTTTCTTTTGAACAGGCCATGTATATCAGTATATTATTTGTGAATGAAGCAAGGAGTGTGTGTTAAGACAAAGTTGTACGTCGGTCCGTCCTCTCTGCTTACCTCTACAAGAAATAGCGTGATGTTTAGTAAGTTTTTCTTTTAGTTTCTTATTAGAATGAAAGTTTTATCGATTTAGTAGAGTAAGGGGTCAATAAACCGCTGTCGTTTGTATTAATTTGTTATTTTAATTGAAACTGATAGGCATGTGTTATGTTTTAAGAATTGGTAACTATATGTCGACTATTTTTTAAGTGGTGCGTGTATATAAACTGTATTTGCAGCCAGTGTAAACATAATTAAAAAGAACACACTCGGGGGCTGTTTTATACAAAAAATTGTTTTGGATTGAGGGCTAAAATACTCAATCAAACTGAAGGTTTCTTTTTATTTGATAAGTATGACAAACATCGATTACGGTTGAAACCTATTTATTTATATTTGTATTTAAATCATAAGTTATATTTTATAATAGTTACTTATATATTTATTCAAAATTCAAACAATAGTAAATAAAAAAGCACTCAAGCTAGCTCGATTTTTGTGATGCAGTTCGAATTAAAAAGTTCATTCAGTTTCGTTGTATACTTTTTTGTTGCAACTCGTCCAGTTCAACATTCCCTACCGTAGACTCAGAAACAATGAATTGCTCTTCCTCAATCATCACTCTACCAATTATGAGTATCTTTTTCCACTCTCCAGAATGTCGTGACTTGTTAACTCAATCCATGGTTTTGAAATTTTTTGTACCAGTCTAAATGATTTTTGAAATTTTTTAGGACTCCACCGAAACCTTGTTCAAACTTTGACTTGAATGTTCTTTCAATTGAATATGTTTTTCCTCTTTTTGTTATTGCTTCATTTTAATATTATTATGGGCTGTTCTTTCTCTGTTGCTTTTTTTCCATTTCGATATATGTATTTTTTTTGTAATTGGACAATCGTCCGTTAGTATATAAATAAAAACTTTGAATTGACCTTGGCTTTGATTTGAATATTCTTTCTAATGTATATTTTGTCTTATTTATGTCATCGCTTCATATTATGTGTATGCTGTTCTTTCTCTGTAATTCTTTTATCCCATTTCGTATTATAATATTTTCTTGTAATTGGACAATCTTCCGTTAATTTATTAATTATTATTTAATAAATTATCAGAGTGGTAGATACTCTAAGTATCGCCCTGGTGAAAGACCACCATTCAGAATCGAAACGTTGCTTGAAATGGCTTTAGCCGTGTTTGGTGACCAGATCTGAATAGCCAGGTACTTTAACAACCTTCTTATTATCTATCTCCTTCCCCTCCCCAATACCTTAAGCCTCACAACATACCCTATTTGGGGATGCCATAGTCTCACTGCCTCAAGACGGTTGGGAGCAGTTGAGACTTTTGTGCGGTATTCATATAAAAATAAATATATACATATATATATAATGTATGTTAGTCCTAGATCCTAAACAAAATTTTGTATGAAACAAGCCACAAGTACGTTCCTTCTAAACATTATTTCTTGAACCCAGACAAAGCTAGGCAATTCTCAGTGTGAAATGGCAAACGTATAAATTATATCGAATAGTAATATTTGCACTCTCGGCGAGATTTATAGTGCCACAAACCCTTGAAACAGCTGTTGCAAGTAACTCAAGTAAAACAACGTCTGTGCAAAATACATTCGTTCCCATTGAAGCGATTTATAAAGGCTATATATTTTATTTCTTAGATGGCGGATTTTGATATCAAACCTCAGTTCTCAAAAATGGCACCAAACTTAATTATGTAGAATTCAAATACAATAAATACTACACATCTGTAAAATCTATATAATTGTCGCTGGAAAGCAAAAATGCTTGAGCGACACTTTGTTAAAAAATGAGTTAAATATGCAGTTTTCGTCAAGTTTTCTTTCTGCATCGAATGCTCTGACTCTCGTTTGATTCTGAAGACTTTCGTGGCTTTTCAGCCATCTGAAATATATTTACCATTTGGGAGTAGGCTTGAGTCAAAATACACAAGTTTGGGACTTGCTTTAGCTTTTTGTCGCTTCAGATAACTCAGTGAGAGCATTGAGTTACCTGAGTTAACATTTTTTTTCAAATTCCAACCAGGTACAGGAGACTTTTTTTATTGTAAAATAAAAATAAAAACCTTCCTTAAGTGATGCTTCAGCCTTTTTGCCTTTCCGGCGACGATATGTGGTTAAGAAAATGACAAAGTTGTCCGGTGAATGCAATTCTTAAACTGTTATCTTTTAAACTCTATGAAATACATATTGCAATTTAAGTATGTGAGTATAAGTATAGAATTTGGGTCGAGGTTTAGTTGCAATGCAAGTATGAATACATTATGACCCAGTCAACATTAGTTAATAACTAGGCAGATGTCTGTTCTATGAAACTGATATGACAAAACAGATCTTTTTGTTCCAAGAAAAAAGTGCTGTTTTCCATTTTCCTTACATTTCCATTGCACCTAGGCAACAAACAACAAGCCGATCGAACGTCCAATAGCCTGTCGCGTAACTGTAACTGTCGGGCGAGTGCTCCGGTTGCACCGTCGCGACGCCTGTCTACGTTACTACGGCAACCAATCGACGCCGACGCCACTAGGCGCCGACTGGTTTATTCAACTCCAGATGTACTCGAGTGAAGTCCTACTTCACTTAACAGCCTACCGGGTACCTACTCGAACCTACCCTGTACCCACTGCTGGGAGCTGCACCCATAAGTGTGAAGCGCGCTGCGGCTCGACAATGCGTTTTCAATGGGGGGCGGTTTATGCAAATATTTTTTCAACCCTGAAAAGGTTTACCTGAAAAAAGTATCTAGTGTGAAGTATATTAAAATTTCCTTTAATTCGAGTTAAATTGATCAAACATTTTTAAATGTCGAAATGCTTTCTTGGAAACATTTCATTGGCCTGTCTGGGGCCTAGGTATCAAAAGGTCGTTTGTAAATAACAGAAATCAGTTTTTTAAATCGGTATTGATAACGTTTCTATCTTATTATCTATTCAGTGTTTGCAACGATGCATTTTCGACAACTTAGTTTTCACGAATTTTTTTTTGTCAAGTAAATATGCATGTATTCAAAATAATCTTTACACTAACTAACTAACCAATATGCCGTTTCTCCGAAAGAGTAGGCAAAGAGGATGGATACAACTATATAACTCTATCTGGACACACACTCTTTGCTCTATTTACATTCATACATCGTCTAATACGCGTCTCCGACGAGAGGAGTGTGAGGATAATTTATGACGTGAAAGAGAGTAGTGGAAGAAATCGGGGACGCCCGAAGAAGACATGGCACGATCAAGGGCATCGCATACTTGAGTCGGGTCATGTTAAGAGTCAGAATAACAGATTTTTTTTTTATTTATAGTGAATACCGCACAAGAGTCCCAACTGCTCTCAACCATCTGGAGCCAGTGGAACTATGACATCCCCAATTATGGTATGTTGTGAGGTTGAAGGTAGTGGGGAGGGGAAAGAGATGGGAAAGAGGAAGGTAGAAAAGTACCTGACTATTCAGATCTGGTCACCAAACACGGCTAAAATCATTTCAAGCATCATTTCGATTCTGGATGGTGGTCTTTCACCAGGGCGATACTTAGAGTATCCACCACTCTGAAACGTACCGCAAATATAGTTCTTCATTATTCTATATAAATTAAATGTGTTATGACACATATTAATTAAATAAAAGTTATTGGCGAACGCCGGGTTTGAATCCCCTACCTCTGAATTAGTAGTCGAGCGTCTTACCACTCGACCATGGAGGCCGTCGAACATTTAAAACATTGAAAAAACGCATTAACTTATTATTTATTCTCAGGAGTAGGCAGAAAGGATAGACCAACAAATAACTTACCTATACTAGAGTGCACCAAAAGAACGCTAAAACGATAAAATTTCTCTCTCACATTTTTTGAAGCCACTAGGTTCATTAATGTCACCATCAGGTGGACAAAACAACAAATAATTACAAAATTTCTCACAAAGTTTTATGCTAGGCTGATTGATAGGTTATTAGTTGCTGTTCCATTATGAATCATTTCCGAAGTAGGTGCTACTCATAAAAGCTAATATCTTTCCATCATGTTGTTTTCGCTCACACCACTTTTTCAATATTTTTCTATTTTTTGCATGGTGTCCTTAAAGTTTGTGGTGTCGTTGTAGAAAATATAGAACGATAGACAAGTTTCTAAATCATTTTTAATTGATTTTAAAGCAGAAATCTGTTTGTACAGCAACAAAATTTCTAGAACGATGACCTCAATTTTGAAGAAAATAATAAAAAAAATTATGATAACTATTCGTAGAAAGTAATCTCTTTGTGGTTTGACATATTTAGTGAAAATAAAATAAAAACTTTGTAGATGACCACAGATTTTTTATTATTTTTTTATTACCGACCGGTTTCGCTTATCCTAAGCATCATCAGGGTAAAAATTAAACTAAACAAAAAATACATAGTGTGTGGTTATATATACTCGTACACACAGAGGGAGAACACAATATAATATAAAATAAGAGAACACAGTATAAAATATAATAATTTAATTTATTTTATATTTTATTCTCCTTATGGATGTACGAATAGCCGCAAATAGTGTATTTTTTGTTCAGTTTAATTATTTAACCAAAACATAATGATTTTGTATACTTTACCTCTGGTAGCATGGTTTTTTTTTTAATATTTGTTACGTTGACATCATTCAAATATGCAACTTTTGAGATCCTTTGCGTATTAAAATTCGTTAAAGGCTTTAGACACTCTACTCGATGTACCTGTACACAATCAGCAAACAAATCAAACACACACATCTCCGCATGAGAATGAGTCGTTTCCAAAAATCAAATCCCATAGATAATTTTCAGGAAACTTTTAATATCAGAACACCATCTATGCGAATGGAAGTTTGGCAAAAGACATGAAAATTGGCCCGATCATTAATTAATGGATTTACTTGAAATTGTAAAAGAAACTGTCGCCCAACTTTCTCGTTATTCGGCGATGGAAAAGTTTCCACTTAAAGCTTCGAGTCGACCAGCGCCTAAGGTATTCAAACTTTCAATGGGCAACTCGCGTTACTTACTTTAAATTATATTTTTCACATCAATTATCCTGTTGGATCCGAAGCTGCGATAAAACATCGAATGTGTTTTTTTAGCTTCAGATGAATTTGCGAAATATTTTTAAACAACACTACTTGATGGAAGTGTTTCATCGTTGAAAGATTATTGGAATGAAGGGAAAATGGGAAACCATTCACTCACCGATGTAGTTGAAAAAACAGTTCTTCATTTTTTTTAACACAGTTATATTGTTGATGAAAAAAATAACAACAAAACACCACACATAATTTTATATTACTTGGAGAACAACAACAAACCGACGAACTAGCGAGAGACACGAAACACGTTTTTTCACATTAAACTCTTCTGTTTCGATTGTCACTTGTTTCGAACACCGTTTCGTACCACGCGGAATTTGATATTGTGAAACGGTTGGATAAGGTAAGAACTGGATGAAAAACATGAAAGTAAGAACCTGTCAAATTATCATTTTAAAATACAACATATCAATTTTAAAGAGTATATTTGCAATGAACTACGAAGCGATAGCAACGAGGAACAAGACAAACATGGTTTAACGTTAAACTTTGAATAACACGCCACATAAGTCCTGAAAAAAATCAGTTCAAAATTAATCGGTCCAAAGGTGCGTAATTCAGAACGCACTTGTGGACTAGCTGTGCCTATGAAATTCTTCAAAGAACAAAATATTATTTTATCGTATAATGAAAGGTACCTGCCTAGAGAGACTGAAAATTCGTCTTTTGGAGCGGTGTACCTTCCTGTAGCTTCTATCATTGTGCAAATAGACAATAAATCAGACGTACGGCCTCCATAGTCGAGTGGTAAGACGCTCTACTACGAATTCGAAGAATGCGGGTCCAAATCACGTCGAGTTTTTTTTTTCTTCACTTACCAAATTGGTAGATACTCAAAGTATCGGCCTGGTGAAATACCATCATTCAGAATCGAAACGTGGCTTGACATGGCTATAACCGTCGGACCACGAATCCAGAGGTCGCAGGTTCGAACCCGGCGTGCGCAAATAAATTTTATTCAATCAATATGTGTCATAACACGCTGAATTCATATAAAATAATACATAGTATATTTGCGGCACGTTTTAGATTAGTAGATACTCTTAGTATCGTCTTGGTGAAAGACCGCCTTTCAGAATCGAAACGTTGCTTGAAATGCCGTGTTTGGTGACCAGATCTGAATAGCCAGGTACTTCCCAACCTTCCTCTTTCCCATGTCCTTCCTCTCCCTACCACATTCAACCTCACAACCTATGATTCCTAAGATTACTAAGATTTCAATTTATATCTGCTGTATAGTATAAAGTATAACTTATAGCTATATAGTATAACTTATGTGTTTTGTTCTATTATTGTGAAATGTATAAATGTTTTTCTTACTAGATGTGTGAAAAAAATATTTGCATACATCTAAATAAAAATACAAAAACAACACGAGATGAAAAGAATATTAATTTATGTAATAAAAACTCACGGTGAAAATGAAAAATTATGAGAAAAAAAATGTTGCTTCAGTAAAAAAGGTGCAAATTTCATGACGCCAGAGCTTTACCATCCAAGAGTTTTTTATTTTGTTTTACTTCTTACAGTCAAATCTGCTTTATATTTAAAATGACGATTGTGTTAAAAAAACTGTATCGCCAATCCTTATATCCTGTAATTCCATATCCTTTCTCCCCACTACCTTCAGCCCCACAACATACCCCGATCGGGGGTCCCAAAGTCCCACTGTATCCAGAAGGTTGGGACTCTTGTGCGGTATTTACTTTAAAATAAACAATCTTTTGAAAGGTGACATTTGAACTGTCAGATGTAACTTTCGAATAACTAACTAACTAACTAACCATCACGCCGTTTCCCCGCAGGGGTAGGCAGATAGGACAGACCGCCATATAACTCTGTCTTGGCACACACTCCTTGCTTCATTTATATTCATACATCGTCTCATACATACTCTTCTGTTATTCTGACTCTTCACATGACCCGATTCAAGTATTTGATTTACTTGATCGTGCCATGTCTTTCTCGGGCGTCCTCGACTTCTTCCTCCATTCACTTTCGCGTCATGTATTATTTTCACACTCCTTTCTTCGTTCGTTTGCTCTACATGCCCAAACCATCAAAGCGTCGCTTTCTTGATCCGTCATATTAAATTAAATATTATGGTTTCTTCTGACAAAAACTTGCAGATTTTTAAAAATTTATTTCGGTAATGTTGCAAGTTTCCAATTAAAACTACTAATTCGAAATTTGAAAAGTTGGAAAACAAAAGAGCGACAAGAAGGCCCCGATCGCACTGTTTGATACGCCAGAAGTTCGCTGATTGGCCTGAATTTTGAATTTCGAATATGAGTTATGGAACGTTTTAAACTTGCTGCGAACTTTTCGTGTAATCAAATACGTTTTACTTTGAATCTGTTTGCGGGAAATCTACTCGCATTTTGCCTGACCTAAATTTTTGTCCGACTGAACGAGCCTCTGCTGCAGAGTAAATATACGTGAAAGTGAATTGTTCAAGTAGTTGAGGACGCCCGAGGAAGACATGGCCCGATCAAGTGATTCAAATTCTTGAATCAGGTCATGTAATGACAACCTACATGGTTGAGTGGTAAGGCGCTCGACTACGAATCCAGAGGTCGCGAGTTCGAACCTGGCGTGCGCAATTAACTATTATTTAATTAATATGTGTCGAAACACATTTAATTGATATTAAATAATATATGGTATATTTGCGGCACGTTCCAGAGTGGTTGATACTCTTAGTATCGCCTTGGTGAAAGACCACCATTCAGAATTGAAACGTTGCTTGAAATGGCTTTAGACGTGCTTTGTGACCAGAGATAAATAGCTAGGTATTTCCCAACCTTTCCCTTCACCATCTCCTTCCCCACCCCACTTCCTTCAGCCTCACAACATACCCCAATTGGGAATGCCATAGTCCCAGTGGCTCTAGACGGTTGAGAGCACTCGGAGACTTGTGCGGTATTCACTGTAAAAAAAATATTTTTTTTAAATCAGAATAACAGAAGATTGTGTAGGAGACGATACATGAATTTGAATGCGTTTGCCAAGTCTCTGGGAGTAATGCTTCTGCCAATTCAGCCACTGAGACTTTATAAGAAACAGACATTTTTAATCGATCTCATTCTTCATTTGAAAATTATTAATACCATATTTTTCAATTTTTCTTTCGATTTGGCTGCCATCTTTGTATGGTATTCAAAGCTCTCCCCAAGCACATATTATATACCTAGATGGTGTTTTGGATAAACTATTCATTTTTATTTTACCAGTACTCCCGGATAGAGTAGAGGTTCCGAGTTCGAGTCTCGGTCGCGACCGTTATTTTTTTTTGTTTCATATTTACGTTGGAGATTATTGATATTTTTTCAATTATTCATATTTTAAAATATGAGTATAAATCTTTTAAATTAATTCTAAGTTAATACAAATCAATTCAATAAAATCTATTTGCAAACGCCAGTATTTAAGCCCACGACCTCTGGATTTGTAGTCGAGCGTCTTAGCCACTCAACCAAAGAGGTTGTCGGGTCCTGTAGCTAGCGCACCTTGTTTTAATAAAAATGCCAACTTATTTATGATTATTTTTACGATCGTAAACTCTGTATCAACTGGTCAAATTATACTTTTCAATATAACATAATTATGGCTACGTTATTTTAAACACAACTGACAACTGTGACAACTTCGGCTTTATTTTCATTATTTGGCTGTTCACACTACAATAAATGCTTTATCAAGCAATAGTTGAACATTAATGAAAAGGCCCGAATATATTTTTATACTCACGGTTGATTTCGTACACTTTATTTTGCCATTTTGACATTTAATTGTCAATTTCGAACTTAGAGTACATAGAGTGGTACCTATCCAAGGCAGTGTAGTCAGTTTTTGATGATTTTTACCGGACTCGGCAGACCTGGACATGGCTAGGACCAAGACTAGGGTATTTATACATCCATTCATGGCACATGTTGACATAATGTTTTTGTTTATTCGTATAACCACTTTTTCATAGTCTAACAAAAATATAGCATATAATCTAAAAAACCGTTTAGTTGTTTCGAGTTTAGTCGCATGTGAAAACATGTGGGCGGAATCCCCGGAGACGCGAGAGACCAAGATCATCCTTACAGTATATAAAAGCAGTGTGTATGTTTGCTGTCTCTATCTCTCTCATGGCGAACGACGTAAAAACCCGGAGAAAGTGATTTATCGCAAGTTTGTATAGGTTGGGTAAAAATAATTAGCTCTCTCTCCATACATTGTTACTCCAAGATTTCGAACTTTCTCGGATGCTAGCCGCGCTGTGCCTGGACGAAGCTGTTGTGAATGTGTATTTGACACTAAATTTATTCCATTAGGACTTTAGGACTGTGGTATTGCGATTTGAATGCACTATAAATTTAAATTTTAGGAAAGGATGAGAATTAAAGTAAACTAGACGTAACTTGACTTGCCGAGAAAAAATATAAGTTGCTTTAATCCACCCATTTCAAATATAGAAGATAATTTCTATTCAAATACATTATAGGTAGGTACTTTATTAGGTTATTTTTTATCGAAATTTTTAATTAGTGGCGACGAGCATGCAATAGAACGCAAATCAATCGTTAAAAATTATGTTAACGATTTTTAAATATATGTGAAATTGGTCAAAATGGCAGTAAGAAAATATGTTTCGGTGGCATAACTGGCATGTGCATCCTCCCGGATAGGTAAAAAAACACAATCAGAGTCTTGATAGCAACCTTATCTTATTTTTCTTTGATGTAAGTTTTTGAATTCATTTTGCTTGAATACATATTTTTTACATTTTTTTTAATAGTTCGCCTAGAGCCAGTGAGACTATGGCATCTCCAATTAGGGTATTTTGTGAGTCTGAAGGTAGTAGTAAGGAAAAAGAGATTGGGAAGAGGAAGGTTGGGAAGTAGCTGGCTATTCAGATCTGGTCGCCAAACACGGCTGAACCCATTTCAAGCAACGTTTTGATTCTGAATGGTGGTCTTTCACTAGGGCGATACTAAAAATACCTACCACGCTTATTAATAATAATATTAATATTGTTTCAATTATTTTTATTTTTCTTTCAAAAGGTATAGCATATAGGTATCTAGTACGCTAGAGGGAGTTTGTTTTGTTGTTAAAAAAATATGCCGCAGTGCAGGTACATTTTTCAATTGTGCCGAACGAAATTGTGAAGAGTATTTTTCAAAAATCGAGTAATGAGGTTTTTGTAATGATGCCGTTTTTATTGTCCCACTGTGTACAGAAATTACCATTCGATTTTATCATATATTTATTTATTCAGATATGTACACAATATTATACACAGTACAATATGCGAATCCAATATCGAGTCTCTGTAAACATTTTTACGATTCGGTCGTAAAGTTGCTTCCGACAAAATGTGTAAATATTTGTCTAAAACATGTCGAGGGGGTGAAACGATTAAGAAGCCAGATGTTTTTGAAGAAGTTTAAGCTGTTTTTGAGATAAGGTTTTGTATTTTTAGGGTCCCTCATTGACACAATAAAGTTGTTTATCAACAATATTGCTTTTTTGGGTTGTTACCTTCATGTTTTTAACTTAAACCCTACCTTTCCAACCATTTCAACATATCGCCATTTTGAATAAATTGGCGACAGCTTAAAACATTGAAAAATAAAATTATTAAAAACTTTATTGTGTAATCAATAAAGTTTTAAAGTTTAAGCTGCTGTTCAGATATTTTAGGGGTCCCTCATTGACACGATAAAGTTGTTTTTGTTAGTTTGAGTTCTTAACTTAATGTTTTTTTTAACTCAAACCCTACCTACTTAACCTTAGAGTACATAGAGTAGTATCTATCCAAGGCAGTGAAGTCAGTTTTTGACTTGTTTTTGTTGATTTTAACCTGACTCGGCGCACCTGGGCGTGGCTTAGACTAAGGCTAGGGTATTTATACATCCATTCATATCACATATCGACATAATGTTTTTGTTTCTTTACTATGCCACTTTTTCACAGTATTTTTATCAACAAAAATATGGCATATAACCTAAAAAACCGTTTAGTTGTGTCAAGTTTAGTGGCATAATAAAAAAAATGTGGGTGAGAGTCCCGCGGTGACCCAGGAGCTTAAAATCATTGCGACAGTATATAGAAGCGGACTATGAAATTTGCTGTCTCTTTCTCTCTCATGGTGTACGACGCAAAAACCCGGAGAAAGCGATTTATCGTAAGTTTGTGTAGGTTGGGTAAAAATAATTAGCTCTCCCTCCATATATTGTTACTTCAAGTACCCAACTATTTCACCATATCGCAATTTTGAATAAATCGGCGACAGTTCAAAACAATATTTGCACGTAGTTATGCAGAAAGCGTCCGACCACAAAAAGATGAAACTGAAAAAAAGGCGTTTGAAAATATGACGGTAAAAAGCATTAATATGCGTAATTGGCATTTGTAAAGTGAAAATCAGTGTTTTTTTTGTGAGCACTATTATAAAAAGGTAATTTATAATTTATCAATCTGTTTATTAAAAAAATATGTTTTTATGTAATCCTACATTTTATAATGTTTTTAAACTTCAATTTAAGTCAAAAATCTATTGCATTTTGGACTGGATGTTTTCAGAAGATATAAATCTCGTATTTATCTATATGATAACATGTAAAACTCGATTTTCGAAAAATTTGGGTTGGACACTTTCTGCATAACTACGTCCAATTGAAAATCGAACAGAGGAGTTTTTGTGTTAAAAAAGTGGTCGTTGCTCGTTCATTTCGCCAGTTCTTTGGTTTGTTGTTTGATATTCAATATCACAAAATTAATGTGGTGTTTCGTGAATGAGAAGACAAAAATAAGTGTGGTGTTTTATGGATTGTTTCGTTAATACAATTGTGTAAGAAGTATCAAGAACTTGAACTTCTTTGGTGAGCGAATGGTTTCCCTTTTTTCTTTCCATAATTCTTTGCGACAATTAGACATTTCCATCAAGTTGTATCGTTTATCGTTTAGAGTCCACTATTTTCCAAATTTATATGAAGCTGGAAACACATTCAGTGTTTCATTGCTGTTTCAAATCCAACATCGCTAATAAGTCAACAATGGCTAGCACTACCGCAAATCGCCTATGACATTTAAAAGTTTGTTTATTGTCAGATTATCGAGCCTGTTCACTCCGTTAATAAGCTTAACAAGGAACATTATTTTGAATATATAATAATAAAAAACTTTTTTTTTTTTTTTTTGACATGAAGCACTCACTTTGTAGAAAGACATGATTAAATTTTAAATAAAAGTAACTTTGTTTTGACACCACTTTATTGGATACATATATACATAAACTAACCGGTTTCGGCTCTACCTGAACCTTCTTCAGTTTGTTCGGCCCTGAAGAAGGTTCAGGTAGAGCCGAAACCGGTTGGTTTATGTATCCAATAAAGTGGTGTCAAAACAAAGTTACTTTAATTAAAAATTTAAACTATTTTTTTGGAAAAAAATTAAGTCTATTTTTTTTATTTTGTTGGGAAAAGAAATTCTTCAGAAATTGACATAATTTGCTATGGCAATAAACGGTCTCATTTAAAAAAAAATTTAAGTAATTTTATTTTCTCCTCGTATAACACTCTATAATGTTGTTTCACTTTACTTTCATTTACAAAATTTAGTGATTCACATTTTTGGTGTTTTGAGTTAGCGATTTTTTTTAATATACGAGTATGTAAGCGAATTATTTTGTTTTTTACGAACTAGATAGACCCCGACTGTTTGGCGGAAAAATGTATGTTGTTACAGACGTCGGTATTTCCTTGAGCCGTCTCCCTATTGAATTGAAAACCAATTATTCTCGTGTTTTGACGGCTGTCTAGGAATGAAAATATGTTTTGATCGATTTCAAGAATATGTAAGATGGGACACAAAAGATAACCAAACAACGCTGTTTCATCGGAGGGGTAGGCAGAGAATGAACCGCAAGAAAACTTCATATTGGGACACACTCCTTTCTTCACTCACATTCATACATACTCTGCTGTTATTCTGACTCTTGACATGACCCAACTCAATTATTCGATACACTTGATCGCGCCGTTTTTTGTTCAGGTGTCCCAGACTTCTACCATGTTAAAATATACTATAATGCCCTCAATACTTGTGCATATTTGAACAGGAAAAAAACAGCATTACAGTGGAAGTATAGGTAATCTGACCACTCTCAAAAAATACATATACTTATCTTTCAGGCTAGAAAAATTCTATTAAGGGTAGTTTAATGGGTGATTTATGAATCTCCTAGTAATAGGGTTTATTCAAATAGCATTAATATTTCAAATAAATCAATAAAATAGCAAAACAGTTACATAATAAATAACATGTTATTCTGAATGATTCGACTCAGGTATTTGATTCACTAAATCGTGCCGTCTCTTCTTCAGGCATCCCCGACTTCTTCTACCACTCACTTTAGCGTCAAATGTTTTTCTTACGCCCTTTCATTCGTTTATTCACTCCACATGCCCAAACCATCTAAGCGTCCCTTTCTTATTCATCATGATCATTAGGCTTACATCAGCCTCGCATTCTTTCCGGATATCCAACATGGTCTCATATGGTGTCACCACACATACGCTTCAGGGATCTCATACCTACAACATTCAGTTTACTTGACGGCCTCCATGGACGAGTGGTAAGACGCTCGACTACAAATCCACAGGTCGCGGGTTAAAACCCAGCGTGCGCCAATAACTTCTATTCAATCAATATGTGTCGAAACACATTTAATTCATATAACATAATGTAAAGTTTATTTGGGACACGTTCCTGAGTGGTAGATACTCCAAGTATCGCCCTGGTGAAAGACCACCATTCAGAATCAAAACGTTGCTTGAAATGGCTTTAGCCGTGTTTGGTGACCAGATCTGAATAGCCAGGTACTTCCCAACCTTCCTCTTCCCATCTCCTCCCCCTCCACACTACCTTCAGCTTCACGACATACCCCAATTGGAGATGCCATAGTCTCACTGGCTCTAGACGGTTGGGAACAGTTGGGACTCTTGTGCGGTATACACTATAAAAACTTCAATCCTTGTTCTGCTAGTTTCATGCCTCACTGCCATTTACCAGGGTTGGTATCAGCACTGATTTGTGGACTGCTAGCTTCCCTTCTTTGGACACTTTACTGAAAGTATAAGGAAATAACATTTACCATTATTTTGACCGCAGATAAATTGCCTCTCGAACATTTCCCTCTAGATAGATTGTATAGGGAAATTGATGGTTGTACAACATAAATCTCCTTAAGTGGGAGAAGTCCTATCATTTATTATTGAAACCGTAATCGATTTGAATTCTAATGGCTTTTATTTACAATTATTGGCAATGTTAAATCCAAAGCTCGACAGTGTAAAGAAGACGAATACACTTATCTGTGTAGTTAGGATTGTTGCTACTGTAAATATAAAGGAAAATAGGTAGTTAGTACAATAGACGGAAAGGCTGATAAAGATATTGTGAAAAGGTTAAATGGAGGAAACTTTATTAATGGAGAACTGAACGCTGTTTATAGTGAAGACCGTGCAAGAGTCTGGCAACTATTACCAACCGTCAAGAGCCAGTGAGACTATGGCATCCCCAAATAGGGTATGTTGTGAGGCTGAAGGTAGTGTGGAGGGGAAGGAGATGGAGGAGAGAAAGATCGGTAAGTACCTAGCTATTCAGATCTAGTTACCAAACACGGCTAAAGCCATTTAAAGCAACGCTTCGTTTCTGAATGGTGGTCTTTCACCAGGGAGATACTTGGAGTTTTTTATTATTTTTATGTGAATACCGCACAAGAGTCTCAACTGCTCCCAACCGCCTAGAGCCAGTGAGACTATGGCATCCCCAAATAGGGTATGTTGTGAGGCTGAAGGTAGTGGGGAGGGAAAGGAGATTGGGAAGAGGAAGGTCGGGAAGTACCTGGCTATTCAGATCTGGTCACCAAACACGGCTCAAGCCATTTCAAGCAACGTTTCGATTCTGAATGGTGGTCTTTCACCAGGGCGATACTTAGAGTATCTACAACTCTCCAACGTGCCGCAAATATACTTTTTTTTATTATTTTTAAATGAATTAAATATGTTATGACACATACAAGTTATTGGGGCACGCCGGGTTTGAGCCCGCGACCTTTGGATTCGTAGTCGAGCGTCTTACCACTGGACCATGGAGGCCGTCAGTATCTACCACTCTGAAACGTGCCGCATTTATACTATGTTTTATTTTATATTAATTAAATGTGTTATTAATTAAATTAAATTATTATTATTATTATGTTGGTGCAAATAAAATTTTGTAGAAAAGAACGAGGTTCGCAGTCCACAATACCAACCCTGATGTATGGCATAGAGGCGTGAAACCGGCAGAGGAAGGATGAAAGTCGACCGAATGCTGTGGAAATGAGATCCCTGAAACGTATGTGCGGTAATGTACATGTGGAACAATGAACAACGACAGCTATTGTGACGTCAGTTTATTCCAAATCGTATGGAGCTCTTAACACTTCAAATTGGGCACGTTGTAAGTGGCAAAAGCAGTGTTACAACAGTTTATTGTAAAATCTTCTCACCATAGAATTCATGTTTTTCGGAGCAGTTTTATTTTTTATTTATAGCTTTACATTATTTTTATTTTTGTATTTCTGTTTCTCACATTATTTTTTAACATTACCTACCTCACTTGGTCATTAGAACCTGTTCTGAGGTAGGTGACAGTGAGTGCAAGTAGAATAATATAAAATATGTTGATATCTGTAACACAATGCTAGATGCTACAACAGACACTGACCGTAAAACTCTCTCGATACATTAATTTTTCCACATAAAATACATTGACAGTAGGTAAATTTGCATGGCACTAAATCCTTTAATTAATGACAGTGGATACGATACAAACATACGTACATTTTTTAGTTTAATTGTGAATATAAATTATTTATACTCAGAGTGGTAGATTCTGTAAGTATCGCCCTGGTGAAAGACCACCATTCAGAATTGAAACGGTTTTTTTTAAATGGCATTAACCGTGTTTGGTGACGAGATTTGAATATCCAGGTTTTTTCCCGATCCTCCTCTTCCCCATCTCATTCCCCTCCTCGCTACCTCCAGCCTCACAACATACCCCGATCAGGGATGCCATAGTCTCACTGGCTTTAAACGGTTGGGAGCACTCGGGAGTCAAGTGCGGTATTCACTACTAAAAGAAAAATGAAATGTGAAAATAATATGCACCTGGACCATAGTGATTATTCACTAAGAGTCACATACTTTAACCCTTGAACCATATCTATGTAGCTATTCAAATAAATTGAAAATATTAAGACGCCCTTCTTGTCTTTTTAATACATTTATTTATCAAACTAGTATACTCGTACGTACTAGTACAATGCGCACGCGATTGCCTAGAACTTTTCTCTCGTGAGATCTACTATTAGCAATAAAATGTTGTCCATACATTGCCGAAATCCATTTTTTTAATTAATTACGCTATTGTGGTTTTATGTTAAACCTAGACTTGTTTGATTTCTCAATTCATCAGGGCAATCGTACGTTCGTTCGGCGAGATTTGAACCAACAATTATTCATTCAGTGGAAATTCCATTCATTTTTCCTGTTAAATGGCAATGTTTTAAGTTTTTGATTGCCTTGTGGTCTAAAAGTTTCAGAGTAGGAATTCGGTCGGTGTATTTATTGTAGGTAAATGAGATTTTTGTATTGCTTTCTATCATAAAATAAATTTTGTGGCATTCTTTCAACGGCCCTTTGGACTATGGTGTACAACTTTGCTTCCGCCGTTTTATTATAGATGAATTTAGCGGTAAGTAGTGGTCGAAATAAAATAAATAAAAATAGTACTAGTAGTAATTGGGAGTGACTCAACAAGCAATTTCAAAACGCCTCAAAGCTATGGGGATAATTCAGAAGCAAGGAATTGGGTGCCGTACGAGTTAAAACCGAGAGATGTTGAACGGCGTTTGTTTGCTTGTGAACAGTTGCTTTAAAGGCAAAGGCGGAAGGGATTTCTGCATCGCATTGTGACTGGGGACGAAAAATGGGTGCATTACGATAACCCCAAGGGCAGAAAGTCATGAGGATTTCCCGGCCATACTTTCACGTCGACGGCCAAACCGTATATTCACGGCTCCAAGGTCATGCTCTGTATTTGGCGGAACCAGCTCGGCGTAGTGTATTATGAGCTGTTAAAACCGACTGAAACAATCACAAGCGGTCGTTATCAAACGTAAATAACACGTTTGAGCCGAGCATTAAAAGGCAAACGGCCGCAATACAACGAGAGACACGATAAAGTGATTTTGCAGCATGACGATGCTCGACCCTGTGTTGCGAAAGTGGTCAAGACATACTTGAAAACATTGAAATGGGAAGTCCTACTCCACCCGCCGTATTTTTCTAGACGTTGTTCCCTCTGACTATCACTTGTTTCGATCGATGGCACACGACCTGTCTGACCAGCACTTCTGGTCTTATGAAGAAGTAAAAAATTGGATCGTTTTCTGGATCGCTTTAAAAGATGTCTACCAGTTTTTTCAAGGCAGGATTCGTACGCTGCCCTTTTATATATGAGAAAATAATGGCCAGCGATGGACAATACTTTAAATCATAAACGTATAATCATTTATTTACAATAAAGCCTCAAATTTCGGAAAAAACCGGCGAAATAGGAGCTACGAAATATAAAACTCAATCGAAGATTTAAACCAAATATCGCCATGAATCGAAAATGGTGCTAACCCATAAACTGTTCTCATGTTTTTGATTTTTATTTGTAATCGTTAAACCCCTTATGATTTATTTAGCGAATATAATATAAAGTGTAGTATTTACGTATGTTAACAGAGGTGATTTTTTTTATTTGCATAAAATGTTTGGCTTTACCTCAATTATAAAAAGTAATGTAAGTAGTTGAATGTACAACAGTGAGTTATGGAACTGGCAGAGGAAGGAGGAAAGTAGATTAAATGTTGCGCAAATTAGTTTCTTAGGTGTATGTGTGGTAAAACTACGCATGACCGTGTTGAAAATGTAAAAAATTAATGCAAGGCTGATGTAAGCGTAATAATTAATAATATTAAAAAAAGGACATGAAGAGTGGATGAACAAAGAAAGAAATGTAAGGAGAAAGATGTGACTCAAAGTTAAGTGGCAGAAGAATTCGGGGACACCCGAATAACACGTGGCACGATCAAGTGAATCAAATACTTGAGTGGGACCATTCAAAATAACAGAAGAGTATCTATGACACAATGTATAAAAGTGAATGAAGCAAGGATTGTGTGCCAAGATAGAATTTTGTGACAGTAGGCAGAGAAGATGCTATCTGCCTACCCTTTCAAGGAAACGTCGTGATGGTTACAGATTTTTTGTTTATCGTCTTTGTTCCATCTTAGATATTCTTGAAATAGATCTAAACCTTTTTTCATCCCTAGACAGCCGTCAGAACACGAAAATAATTGTTTTTCAATCCAATAGAGAAACGGCTCTAGGGAATACCGAAGTCTGTAAAAAAAACACCTATTTTCTTCAAACTATTATATATTTTGCCTACCTAGTATGTTATGTCTGTAGGTAATTTTTTGTCCTCTCAAATCTTATCCAAGAATAATCCACCGAACAAAACAAACCGGTGAAGCAAATATTTTTTAAATAATATCAATAACCAACAACACAAATATGAAACAGAAAATAAAAAGACGAAGGTCACAACCGAGACTCGAACTCGGATCCTCTACTCCATCCGAGAGTACCGCTTCAACCAATTCAGCCACTGGGACCTTATTAGAAACCGACATTTTTGATCGATCTCATACTTTCATTGAAGATTATTGATATTATTCAATTTTCTCCTCCGATTTTTGGCTGCCATCTTTGTATTGATAATCAAAGCTCTACCCGAGCACATCGAATACCTAGATGGTGTCTTGGATAAATATCATTTTTTAATTACGAAAGATATTTTGACTTCTTACAAAGTCGGGAATTAATATTGAAATTGGAATTAACAAAAATTTCGGTTTTTAAAAAGATCCCTAAATCGAAAAAAAAAATTATAATAATAATCATAATTTTAAATTCATAATTGTGTCTATCTGATGGGACCTGTCAAGTAAGTATGTTCCTGTATATTTTCTTATTTAAACTAAGAATTAATATGTAATGATAGAAAGTAAGATCTGTACAGCGCCCTTGAGGTGATTTTTCACAAAAACGGCGCTATACAAATCGTCCAAATATTATTATTATTATCCCAATAGCTGAATTGGTTGAAGCGTTACTCCCAAATGGAGTAGAGGATCCGAGTTCGAGTCTCGATTGTGACTATTGCCGTTTTATTGTCTGGCTTTTTCTGTTTTATATTTGTGTTGTTGATTATTGATATTATTTAAATATTTTTTGAAATAAGCATTAATTCGTTAATGTTTCCAATTTTTGATTAAATATTTTTCATAAACAATCGACAGTAGAAATTTTAAATACAAAACCGCTCCCCTTACATTTTTCCGTAAGAGTACGAGTATTGATATACATAGAAACCTACCTATCCAAGGCAGTGTAGTCAGTTTTGATTACTTTTGCCTGATTTCTCTGAACAGGCGTGGCTAGGGTTTTCATAGACACACCTTTTTTACAAACGGACAAATTTATGACATAACCTCAAAAAGTGTTCGCATAACCAAACGAATAACATAACGTTTGCTAAAATAATAATAGAAGCTTATATAATGTCTTTATATACTTAACAATTATATAATCCTAACGTGCTGTCAAAAATATTTAAAATTGTTGAAATACCTGTGAAAAGTGATGGATTTAACTCATTTTGGATTTATTTTTACATGCATTCATAGCACATATTGACATTATGTTTCGTTTATTTGTATAACCACTTTTTCACAGTATTGTTATCAACATTAATATAGAATATAACCTCAAAAACCGGTGAATTATGTCGCATAACAAAAGTGGGCGAAGTGGGCTGAGTCGTCGGACACGCGGCAGACGGAAAACATGCTTACATACCTAAAAGCGGTGTGATGTTTTGCGAAAACTTTTGTTGTCTCTTTCTTTCTCATGGTGTACGATGTAAAAATCTGGAGAAAGTGATTTATCGCAAATTTGTATAGGTTAGGAAAAAAAATTGCTCTCTCTCCATATATATTTTTACTTCAAGCATTTTGCTATTTGCATCGTTTTGATCAGAGACAAAAAAAGTTTAACCCCCGACTATATAAAATATCACAACAATAAGAAGTTTGAAGTCTCATCAAATTTACCCGTTGGCCCGAGCTCAATTTCCGTCTAAATTTTTATTAGTCTCTTTGCTAGCGTATTCTTTAACTTTTGCCTGAAACAAGAACGGGTTTGCGGTGCGCCGCCATTTTAAAATATGATATTTTCAATTAAAATTCCCGGCGGACGCTCTTGGGTCAAACTTTGAAAAGTTGTACCGGACGTGGAGTGAAGCTTTCGTGAATTTATATTTTTAACGAATTCTGATTTTTAGCACGACACAAAAAACTTTCAACGAATGCTCGAATTTTTGTTTCGTGGACTCTTGAAAAACATCTGCTTACGTAATTTCGCAAAGAGTTATTCAACAAATAGTGTTTCAGAATTGTGAGAGGCTCTAAGTAGCAAAAAATAAATTAGGTGTACCACGAAATAAGATTATTTTTTTACGTTTCACCGTCTCTACGCTATACATCTCCTAACAAAGAGTGACACCCTTAATCTTGTTAATTACCTGCGCTAATTTTTAGTATTTATTTCTTCTGGAAAGGCTGATAAGGATATTGAAAGAGGGGTGAATGCAGGAAACTCCGTTAATAGAGGACTTGCTCAACTCTGTTGGCGCAAATAAAAAAAATGCTCAAAGAAGCGAAGCCAGCAGTCTACGATGAAGTGCTTATACCGACCCTGATGTATAGTTATGAGGCATAGAACTGGCAGAAGAAGGATGAAAGTAGGCTTAATGCTAAGGAAATGAAATCCCTGAGGCGTGTGTGCGGCAAAACCATGTGTAACCGTGTTAAAAATGTAAATATCCGGAAAGAATGCAAGGCTGATTGTAAGGGTAATGAATAGGATCAATAAAGGGACGCTTAGATGGTTTGGGCATGTAGAGCGAATAAACCAAGAAAGAGTGAAAAGAATATATGATGCGAAAGTGAATGACATAGCACGATCGAGTGAATTAGTCAGAATAACAGAAGAGTATGTACGAGATGATGTATGAATGTGAATGAAGCAAGGAGTGTGTTGTTCAAGTAATGTTTCAATTCTGAATGGTTATCTTTCACCAGCGCGATACTTAGAGTATCTACCACACTGGAACGTGCCGCAAATATACTATATATTATTTTATATGAATTAAATGTATTACGACACATTTATTTGTGCACGCCGGGATCGAAGCCGGTTCCCGCCACCTTTAGATTCGTAGTATTACCACTCGACTACGCAGGCCGCCAAATATACAGAAGCATACTTACCTGGCAGGTCACTTCACATAAACACTACAATATGGTCGCCGGAAAGGAAAAAAAGCTGAAGCGCCATTTTGGGAAGTTTACACCAGAGCACTTTAAAGTTTTATTTATTTTAAGTCTTCAGTACCTGGTTGAATTTTGAAAAAAAAAACAGGTAACTCAATGCTGTTAACGACAAAAAGCTAAAAAAAAAAGCCCCAAACTTGTGTCGCTTGAGTCGAGCCTTCTCCCAAATGGTAAATATATTTTATACGGCTGAAGGGCCACAAAAGTCTTCAGAATCAAACGAGAGTCAGAGCATGCGATGCAAAAAAAGAGCTGATCAAAACTACGGCCTGCATAGTCGAGTGATAAGACGCTCGACTACGAATCCAGAGGTCGCGGGCTCGAACCCTGCGTGCGCAAATAAATTTTAATTAATTAATGTGTGTCATAACACATTTAATTGATATAAAATAAAACATTTTATATTTGTGGCACGTTCCAGAGTGGTAGATACTCTAAGTATCGCCCCGGTGAAAGACCACCATTCAGAATTGAGACGTTGCTTGAAATGGCTTTAGCCGTGTTTGATGACCAGATCTGAATAGCCAGGTACTTTCCAACCTTCCCCTTCCTCATCTCCTTCCTATCCCTACTACCTTTAGCTTCACAACATACCCCATTGGGGATGCCATAGTCTCACTGGCTTTAGACGATTGGGAGCAGTTGCGACTCTTGTGCGGTGTTCATATAATTTATTTATTTTTAAAACATATATTTTATAACTATTTTTTACCAGAGTATCGCTTAAGCCTTTTTGCTATTCCAGTGAAGATATTTAATTTTTCTATTATAGTTTAGAGAAATATATAGTTTCGCACGCAGAGGACATTCTATTCGTAAAATTACAATTTGTATTTATTTTTATTATTTATGTTTCTTTTTGTCCCATTTTAGGGCATGAGAGCAATAACTATATGGAAATGGTACCTATTTGCAGTAGATAAATCGGGTTGACTTGGGAAACAAACAAAAGGAGTTGGGAATAGATTAGGAAGAGTTTGGGAATAGATTGGCTGCAGTAGAAATGCGGCAAGGACCTTAATGTAGGAAAAGAGTAGTGCTGCATTAGGAAAATAGATAGAGAGAATAGAAAAACATCGAAGGGGATGATTCAAAAGTTTTTCAAATGGTTTTTATTTGTATTTATATATTTAACAAATACAATACAAAATAAAAATAAAAACTTTATTTCGCATTTGATTAATATAAAATAATATAATGTATATTTGTGGCACGATCCAGAGTGGTAGATTCTCTCAGAATCGCCCTAGTGAAAGACCACCATTCAGAATCAAAACTATGCTTGAAATGGGTTTAGTCGTGTTTGGTGACCAGATCTGAATAGTCAAATACTTCCCAACCTTTCTCTTTCTCATCTCCTTCCCTTTAAAAATATTTTAAGACTAATCTACATTGGGGATGCCGAAGAGGATGGCGATGAAGACTGGTTTTGGACAGTTGGGACTTTTGTGCGGTATTAACTACAAATAAAAAACGCTTGTACCACTTATAAACACTTTTTTGAGACAAAGTGGACTCGACGAATGCCAAAGTCAACATTTTTAATGCGTTGGAGCACTTTATTCCATTTTTAACGCAAAATTCAATACATATTCTTTGATCCATTTTTTTTCAAAAGTAAAAAATCGGAGAACTCACAAAACGTGATTAACCTTTCCAGTTGTCAAAAACAAACCACTAATCCAAAATGCCTGATAATGCTAACATATGATAAACATATGTGTACCAACATAACAAAAAAAAATCGATAGTCGAATGTACACAGCCCGCGAAAATTAAAAATTCACCTTTTCTTTTTAACAGGCCTCGTATGTGCTAATATTTTGTAAGTCAAACCAGAGATGTCGCTAGTGGGACTATACCGAGACTTCACAGCATCCCTTTGATGGAAGGCCCAACAAATAAAGCACTATAGTTCTCAGGCCCTTTCAGGTCACAGGGTCACATCCGTTAGACATGCCCCGTTAACCCTTTCCGACGCGAAGGGAACATTAACCCCAACGCTGCGCCAAGATGGTATTAAAATTCTATTTAAAAGGCTTTACGAACCAGACTTTTGGGATAATTGAATAATGCAGACTTTTAAAGTGGTCACGGATATTGTGGTCAGTGTTTAATTTAATTCGTACGAATCAATCAATAATAGAAGGTCAAGTAGTCGAGTAGAAGGACTACCTTCGTCACGTAGTAGCTGAGTGGACAAACGCGTCGGATTCCCTCCCGGGCGTCGTGGGTTCAATTCCTCTACTAGCTGAGTCTTCCAGCAACATTTTCGACTTATTTTTTTCTAATTGTTTTTTTTAATGAAAATAAAATACTAACTTTGTATGAGACCACAGATTTTATTTAAAAAATTTCAACGGTGCTCATATTCTTCAGAAAAATGGTCATGGCAACAGATTTAATAATTTTGAAGCACTACTATAAATAAAGAAAGCCATTAAAATGAATAGTCATATTCTTGATAATCAGGTAATAGTCCAGTGGTCCAATATTTCCCGTGAACTCATAAAATTTCTTATTATCCCTTAATCACCTTCCCAGGTTGACGTTTCAGTTGACTGTCTCTTTTCATTTCATATTATCTGTTTCTTTCACTCTGTTCCTTTGCTATAATTTAAATGTTATTTTTATTGTTTTCTCACTGTTCTCTTATTTTATTTTATATTGTGTTCTCCCTCTGTATGTATATATAACCACACGTTTCGTATTTTTTGTTTAGTTTAATTTTGAACCCTGATGATATTTAGGCTAAGCGAATGTATGTCGGATGTAAGCGTAATGAATAGGATCAACAAAGGGACGCTTAGATGGTTTGGGCATGTAGAGCGAATGAACAAAGAAAGGAATCTGAAAATAAAATATTATGCGAAAGTGAATTAAAGAAGTCGGGGACGCCCGAGGAAGACACGCCACGATCAAGTGAGTCAAATACTTGAACCGGGCTATGCGAAGAGTCAGAATAACAGAAGAGTATGTATGACCGGTCGGTAGTGGAGAACGCGTCGGATTCCCACCCGGGCGTCGTGCGTTCAATTCCTCTGCTGGCTAAGTCCTCCATCATTGCACAAGCAACATCCTCCGCTTTTTATGATGGCGGTAGGAGTTTTTCAAATATTGTCAGGTTATTCGTAACCCGGAAATGTTTGTCGTACTTTAAAAAAAAATTAAAAAATGAGACGGTGTATGAATGAATTAATATGTGCCGAGATAGTTAGCGTGATGGTTAGTTAGTTAGTTTATGGTTATTTATGTCAAAAAATTTATTTTGTAATCACGAAATAATATATTTAATTGTATATATTCGCCGTTTATTAGAATCAAATGGCAGATTCACTATTTTGATTACAATAACCGTCTCTGTTTGCGTTTAACTTGACTTGCTGTTTGAAAACGGTTTCCTACAATATAATCGAAAGCACAAGCACGTATTCTGTTTAGTTTTATCCGAACGATAAATTACATGGATAGGTACTTCGCAAAGAGAAATAATAGTTTATAGAATATACTCTAAATGATGTTTTAGATATTCTCGTATATTCTCCACACCACTTCTATTCTATTAAAATCGTTTTTTTTTTTTAATCTTGCCTGGCGTTTCGCAATTTGCATTATTTATGTGACGGGGTTTTTTTCGTATTTTTAGTAGGGAGCCGGTTGGTAAATTTAAATTACGTTTCTACACACTGAAGAGATAATCCCTAGAAGTGTGATCTATATTTAAAATGGAAAATTTACATAACATCTTTCGACTCCTAGGCCTCAGACAAGCTAATCGAACACGGCAATATCATGCGATAATGAGCTCTATAGAAAGCTACTAAGAGTTTATTATCGCAAACTTTGTTATTCCAAGGGGTATGATATTTGAACTAACTATTTAGTTCTAACTATATTATGTACTTCGTGAAAACTATTTTTTGTTTGTTTTTAAACTTCTTTTTACCTTAATCTTTGTGTAATTATGATTACCATTTTTTGTGTTTTTTGCAATGTTTTGATGTAAAACTGTTTTTGCAAATATAAAATAAATAAATAAAATAAAAAAATTTAAACATGAAGCTCAGTAATTTCTTTAACACTATTCAATGTAGGTAAAGTGAATGCCAGCATTTTTTAAGGCACTTTAGTAGTAAAATATATTTTTTATGTTTTTTTTTTCGTCTCGTCAAAACAAGCCTAATTTTTTTTTAAATAACAACTATATTTGGATAATTATTATTGCGCCGTTTTTGTGAAAAATTACCTCAAGAGGCTGTATATATTTGAAATATAAAGAGTGCCATACAATTGTCATGCAGATGACGTCACAACTGTTTTCACTCTCTCCAAAACGCTCCGCGATAGTGCCGTGATCGGGGTCGAATGACGTCACGGCCGTCTTGATTTTGTTGATTTCAACCACTTACAATAAAATCCATAAAATCTGTATATTTAGAATCGACGTTTGTTGTTCTTTTCCACACTTTTTTTTGCATATTACTCGTATATATTTTTCACTGGAATTCCATGTTCTACGTCACAAATTCCATATTTCCGTTTGGTCCTCTGAAGATTACCGGCTTTCCTTGTTCTACGTTGCAAATGACATCTTATCAACACTAAATCGCCGCTAGATGGCGTTAAGGAGTTATGTGACCGCTTCGCTTGCAATGGCCGCCGCTACAAATGCGATTTAAATCCTTTCCCTTTGCATACCAAGGAAGCCCTCAGCCCTCACGAACTATAACATTATCGTCGTCAATGGGAAAATACCTCCCATGTGGTCAACTTTACGAAAATGAGTTAAATATGACATTGCGTAGAGTTTCAATTTATACTCCAAGTTTCAATGTTTTTAGTGGTGAAAATACTTTCTTTTTTTTTTAATTTACTTTATTGTTTCTTACATTATTTTTTTTTATATTACCCACCTTACTGGGTTATTTAACCTGTTCTGAGGTAGGCGACAGTGAGTTAAAGTAGAAAAATATTTTTATTTTTTAAATGATATTGTTACACAATGCTAGATGATACAACCTTGGAGAAACAATGTATGGAGAGAGAGCTAATTATTTTTACCCAACCGATACAAACTTGCGATAAATCACTTTCTCCGAGTTTTTACGTCGTACACCATGAGAGAGAAAGAGACAACAAATATAATACTCCGCTTCTATATACTGTCACAATGATTTTGGGCTCCTGGGTCACCGCGGGACTCCGCCCACATTTTTTATTATGTCACTAAACTTGACACAACTAAACGGTTTTTTAGGTTAGATGCTATATTTTTGTTGATATCAATACTGTGAAAAGGTGGTTATACGAATAAACAAAAACATTATGTCGATATGTGATGTGAATGGATGTATAAATACCCTAGATTTAGTCTTAGCCACGCCCAGGTCCGCCGTGTCAGGTAAAATCATCGAAAAATGACTACACTGCCTTGGATTGATACCACCTCTAAAGGATACAACAGATACTGACCGTAAAACTCTCTTGATACCATATCAGATACATTGACAGCAGCTAAAGTTGAAAGGCACTAAATCCTATAATTAACGACAGTGGATAAGATACAAATATACGTACATTTTACAAGTCTAACTCTCAAAAATCAGTTTTTAATTTCCTCCTGAACAATTACGTTTTTGACATACGGTAGGTATTTTCGCATCGACAACCATATATAATACTTTTCGATTGACCCGTCATCCGGTCCATGTAATAAGTTTTATGGCAGAATCGGAGATAGGGGTCGCCATAAAGGCATTTGTCTCTACTGATAGATCTATCACAACCCCTCGCACTCTCAATGAAGACGATCTCCGTGGTACAGCGGTCAATATCCTCGACTTTGAACTCAAAGGCCGCGGTTTCGAATCTTGGGGATAGATAATATTAATTTAAAATAGTATATTCGCGAAACTTTTTGGAGTGGTAGATACTCTCAGTTTCGTCCTGCTGAGAGACCATTCAAAATCTAAACATTACTTGAAATTGATTTAGCCGTGTTTGGCGACCAGATATGAATAGCCAGGTATTTCCCAACCTTCCTCTCCTAATCTCTATCCCTCCCCCACTACCTTCAGCCTCACAACATACCACAATTAGGAATGCCAGACTCTCACTGGTTCTGAACGAACAGATGGTTTGTGGTAGCAGATGGAATATTGTATATGTATTTATATATATATATATATATATGTATTAGCGTTGTGACCGCTTTGAAAGAACTGCTTCAAAGAACTACTTCTTTTAGAAACAGTTCGTACTTCATTCATTGTTCATTGAACAAATACTTCAATTGAAGTCGGTAGTTCATTATAGCGTTCATTCATTTTAATAACTTCACTTCATTGAACAAATATTTCAATTGAAGGTGCTAGTTCATTTTAGCCTTCATTCATTTCATTTCAATAACTTCATTTCACTGAACCAAAACTTCAATTGAAGTTGGTAGTTCAATTTAGCCTTCATTCATTTCATTAACTTCATTCCATTGAAAAAAGTACTTCAATTTGAAGCAGTACGTTGTGAAGGCATTGACATTTCAAAACGAAGGAACCAGTTCTAGTTCCTACGTTTTGAAATCTCTACCGACTAGCATGTGCTTTTCGGCGAGGAACCAGTTCCAGTTCTTTTGGTTTTTAAATCCCTACCGACTAGTACTTTTCAATTCTGGCAAGGAACCGGTTCCAGTTCTTTTTACTTTCTAAGCTAAGCGGATAAATCCAAATCTCTTTTTTTGCGAGTTCGACTTCAATTGAAGGGTTCACTTCGAAGGGATTAACAATTCGTGAAGCATTTACAAAACATTGAAGTTTTTCCCAACGCTAATATATATATAAATATACATAAAAGGCTAAAGCGACATCTTGGTCAAAAAATAGTTAAACATGCAATTTGTGATCAGGTTTTTTTTCGCATCGAATTCTCTGACTCACGTTTGATTCCGAAGACTTTAGTTGCCCTTCAGCCATCTAAAATATATTTACCATTGGGGAGAAAACTTGACTCAAGCGATACAAGTTTCGGACTTTTTTGTTTTTTGTCGCTTCGGGTAACTCAGTGAGACCATTGAGTTAGTTTAGTTAACTTTTTTTTCAAAATCCAACCAGGCATTGAAGACTTGTTAATTTTATTTTAAAACAAACAAAAAAACTTTATAGTGCTCTAGTGTACACTTCCCAAAATGACGCAATGATGAAAATAAAATTAAATAAAGTACTTTTGCGTTTCGATCGAGAGTAATAGATGCTGTTAGTATTACCCTGGTGAAAGTCCACCATTCAGAATTCAACTTTGGTCATTTTGATATTTTAAAAGCCTGATTGAGGGATTTTTTCAGTGTTCAAAATTTGATAGAAATAACTTCCGGGTGCTTTTCTAACTCCCAATTTCAACAGAACGTAAGTTGTTTGTTTTTATTATTATAATCCCATAGAGAAATGGTGATTAATTCCGTTTTCAAGCACGAAAAAAGTAACCAGTTAAAAGTTACTGACCATTACCGCTTACGTGTTTAGCTCCAAGTATTTTTTTAAACTTTAAATATCTCAAAGAAAAATGTCCGATCCCCGATAGGATCATAGTTCGTCCATTATTTCGGTCAACAATAAAAGTTGGGCAGTTGTTATAAGTTAATACTATAGATTAAAGATAAATCAACACGAAAAGAGTATAAAAAATAAAAAAATGTTACATAATATTTTAAAGAGGGAAGTTCTTTGAAAGAGTAGGTACTCTTTGAGCTATATTTTTAACCCTATCGTGTGTTACAAGTAAAAAAATTAATTCGACTTTTAATTCCATAATAAGTCAAAATCGCGCTTTGATTTCCGGACGCATATTTTTGATATTTAAATTAATCCCGCACAAGAGTCCCAACTGCTCACAACTGTCTAGAGCCAGTGAGACTATGGCATCCCCAATTGGGTATGTTGTGAGGCTTAAGGTAGTGGGGAGGGGAATGAGACGGGAAGAGGAAGGTTAAGAAATACCTGGCTATTCAGATATTATTGAAGCTTTAAGTTTCATTGTGATATTAATAATTCAATTGTCTTGAGCGGGTCTTTCCAGAATAAGATCTTAATAATGATAATAATAAAGTTTTATTTGTAGACCGACATCAATTATTTATCCCCCCATTTATAAAATTTAAAACAGGTTCCATATTTCGTTGCTGAAATAAAGTGGAAATAATTTTCTATAAAAAGGTATACTTCCCATTTAAAAAATACAACCCACACACACAACCATTAATTTTAGTTTTTGCCGCCTAGCGGTCAATAAATTCTCACCAGATACCTTACTAGAGATGACAGAAAATAGGAAGCTTTAGTTCTTCCATTACTCCAAAAAAATTGAATTAATGTCATTAATAATTGAAGCAATACTTAAAATATTCAAAAGGAATATGTAAAATTAAGAAGGAAAATGAATAGATTACATTTTGACTGAGTCTCGAACTCGGAACCTCTACTCTTATCGGGAGTAACGCATTGACTAATTGACTTACCGAAACCTTTTTAACCGTTAATTATTTAATCAATTTCTCTTACATCGGTAACCCTCTGTCTATTTATGGACAAAGCTCTATCCGAAAACAGCTCTACATATAGATGGTGCCTTGGATAAATCTATCCTATTTTATCTTCGACTTTTTAAAAAGCCTTGAATTAATGCGTTACGCCCAGATTGAGTAAAGGTTCCGAGTTTGACTCTTTATGGCAACTTTATCTTTTTTTCGTGTCTTCTCCTGTTTCATGTTCTTTGAACATTATTAATATCGTTTCAATTTTTATACTTTTTTTATTTTGGTACCAGTCTATATGATTTTTGTCATTCTTCACGACTTTGCCAAAACTTTGTTTTCTTTCTAGTGTATATTTTTGTCGTTGTTTCATCAAAATATGATGTGTGTTCTGTTCTTTTCTGTTGCTCTTTTTTCCCAATTCGTGTTATGTATTTTTTTTTTTAATTGGACAACGGTCCGATGGTATATAAATAAATATATATTTTTAAAGTCGTAATATTTTTTTCGCTGAAGTTCTTTACTATAAAGGCAGTTGATCATGTGGCATAACACTACAATGATTACCAATACTATATTTTTGCGTGAAATGTACATTTGTATGCATCAAACTCCACTCATGAAAGCATACCGCAATTTGCATAGTCCCACCACCCGTCTATATGCCTTCAGTTCTACGTGTACGTTCTACGTTCCTCGTTCTGAACGACTACACGTAGTCTGTATTAATATTCACCGGCACCAGATGCGTTTGAATGATTACAGCAGCCGTTAGACAATGGCCCGCTGTGGATGCAGTCTAACGGTAAAATTACTCAAATAACAAATTACACACTTTACAAATTACGCAACAACAAACTGCTCATTTAACAAATTCAATGTAGAAAAAAAAAACAAATTGCACAACTAACAAATTTCCCAATGAACAAAATTTACAAATAATCCCAGATATTAATAAAAATTACACACTTTACAAATTACGGAATGCAAAAAGTACACAAATAACCAGATACTTTATTAACAAATTACACAATCAAGTGTTTTTCTTTGTGACTCATACGTTTACAAATGTTACAATAAACTAATCACACATGTAACAACTTACGTAATTTACAAATTACACACGTAACAGTTTTCATACTTTTCAAATTACACAATTGATGAATTACGTAATTGATAAAATTACAAAACTAACAAACTATGCATATAAAAAAACGTACAGTTAACAAAAAGTGTAGAAAATAATGAAAATTACACAAAGAACACTATTGACCAATTCCCCAATTGCAAAAACATGCAATTAAAAATTATACCTTTAACAAATTAAACCATTGACCTATTTAAATAATTACACAATTGACTTTATGAGTAAATAACAAATTACACTAATAATTAATAAAACAACTAACAAATCACATATTAAATTAATTGTACAGTAAATAAATTACAAACATATACAATTAACCAACTGTGACATTAACAAATTACTAAAATAACAATTTACACACGGAATGAATTACAGACGTGAACAAAATATAAAGCCAAAAAACAAACATTCAAAATGGTCAAAGCGAAAATTTCATTGAATCACTTTCAAATGGTAAATTCTGAGGTCATGAAATTTACACAGCACCGGTATTTAAATGGAAGAATGTCCAAACACACATCCATCATTGCTCCCCATATTTTTCAATGAATTAACGGTCGTTTTAACGACTCATTCTTGAGTTTATCTACTCGACTGTGGAATGATTCACAGGCCTCTGTGTTTCCTCCCTCTTCCGAAATGATTTTATTTAAGACCGAAAGTTAAGTTACCTTAAATTTACTCCTTTCTTTCCTCTTAAAAAACCCTCTAAATCACATCCCCAAAGACAACATCTTGTGTTGAACTGTTGAATATTGAAAAATAACTGCTTTTTGTCAGAAACTTCTAGTTCAGTGCAATTATTTTAATCTCAAAATGTCGTTCTAATCATGAGCTATGATGCTTCAAATTTCTTTTTTAGATTATCTGTTGAGTTATTAAACACAATGACGTTACATATATAGACACGTTATAGTCTTAGAATATTAACACAAAATGTGGCAAGCAAAAAACACACACGTTACCAGTAAATTCATCATTCAAATATCGGTCATGTATGACAAAGATAGACATTCAAAGAATATATGTGTATGAACGAAACAGATCCGAAGCTCGGACCGCGTTCCATACTTATAGATATAGTAAATGACCTGAAGCGACGCGTGACCGTTTAGTACTAGAATCGGCTTAAACACCGATCACACCAACTAGCGTGATTATTGGTTGCCACTTTGAGAGCGCTACAACGTGTCTATATTTATGTAACGTCATTGATTGAATACATATTTTTTATTATCATTGGAGTTGTTTCTAAAAAATAGGGATAAATTTCATGTGATGCCGGATACTAATGCTAGTTATTTAATATTCACTGCCACCAGATGATTTCAGTGGCCACTGTCAACTAAAGCCTGGTAGGTGCAGTCAAACGATAACTGCGGATGCACCCGTCGTCCCATAGATAAGTGCATTGTGCAATTTGTGCATGTCAATGCATTGGACCAGATACTGTAATAAATAGAGCGGACCAATCTCAATCAGATGAAACGCAACGCTCGTTGTATTTTTTTGACACTGCAAAAATACGTTTTTCAATAAATGCAATTCAAATTAAATATTCGTTAAATCCAATGGACAGATAATCCCTAGAAGTGCAAACTATACTGATTCGAAAGAAAACTAACGTTGTCATTTTGCAAAAGGCTCCTAGGCCCCAGAGAGGCCAGCGAAATTGAATATCTACTCTAGAAAAAAAAACGATAAATGATTTTTTTTTACATTTTCACCAGAAGTAAGATAAAATATACACCTCTTCGGGCACGCAGACACGTCGACAATAAATTAGAATAAAAACTGATTTTTTCAATTTACAAAAGACTTCTAGGCCCCGTAGAGGCCAGTGAAATTGAATATCTAGAAAGAAATTTAATATTTGAAAAAAAATGACATTAATTATTGACATGATATTAATAATTTTCAAGGTAAATATGAAACAGAAAAAACCCGAAAATAAAAAAAATAACGGTCATGACTGAGACTCGAACTCGGAACCTCTCCGAGTATCAGAAACCAGGATCTCAACATTGCCAATTTCTTCCGATTTGGCTGCCAATTCAGCCACCCAAGCACATATTATATACCTTGGATAAACCATCCATTTTATTTGAGAAACCAGAATTTTACTCGATCTCATTGAAAATTATTAATATTATTTTTTTCAATTTATTCCAATTTGGCTGCCATCTTTGGTGGCTGAATTGGCAAAGGCGTTACTCCCGGATAGTGTAGAGTTCCAAGTTCGATTCTCGATCGCGACCGTTATTCTTTCATTTTCTGGCTTTTACTGTTTAATATTTACGTTGAAGATTTTTTCAATTATTTATATCAAATACAATAAACATAAAAGCTTTAAAGTTAACTATTATTTAATTGAAAAAAATGGATTAATTTCACCGGAAGCAAGATAAAATTTACCTCAATTCGGGCACACTAACACGCCCATAACACACTTCTATCAGTTGTTTTATGTTTTATGATATTCCTTGTTAAGTACCAGCCTACAAAAACCCTTACTAATATTTGTTCCTCGCGTGCACGCTTGGAAGTGGCCCAAGAATATACCATCATTCACGAAAAGAAATAAAAGATTTTCTTTATTTACTTGTAGCGGGATGTACGCTTCAGAAATTAACACTAAAACTGATATGCTCCACAAATGTCTTGTAAATTCTTTGTAACGGTTGATAAAAGATATTTCAGCTAGCCATATTAGACGTGATTTTGTTGTATTGCTTTCACCATTTTTTTTCTTATAACTTACAAGAGTTATCTTGGTTTTGTTTTTCTTCTCTTGTCTTTATCTGAAGCTGCGTTGAAACACTGAATGTATTTCCAGCTTCAGATGAATTTGAAAAATAGTGGACGGTACACGATGAACTATATTACTTGATGGAACTGTCTGATTATGGATGTGGAACGAATCATGGAATTAAGGAAGGGAAAATGGGAAACCATTCACTCACCGATGAATTTGAAGTTCTTGAATTTTTCTTATACAAATGGACTTTCGAAACGGATCAAAAAAACAACACACTTAATTTAGTATTTTATTCACGAAACACCACACTTATTTTATATTTTTTTGAAGATCAAACCACAAACCGACGAACTAGCGAAACGAACGAGCAAACACTTTTTTCACACTAAAACTCTTAACTAACTAACTAACCATCGCGCCGTTTCTCCGCAGGGGTAGGCAGAGAGGACGGACTGTCATACAACTCTATCTCGGCACACACTCCTTGCTTCGTTCACATTCATACATCGTCTCATACATACTCTTCTATTATTCTGACTCTTCACGTAGCCCGATTGAGATAGACTGATAGAGCCAGCGAGACTATGACATCCCCAATTGGGGTATATTGTAAGGCTGAAGGTAGTAGGAAGAGGAAGAAGATGGAAAAGAGGAGGGTTGAGAAATACCTGGGTGTTCAGATCTGGTCACCAAACACGGCCAAATCCATTTTAAGCAACGTTTTGATTCTGAATGGTGGGATTTCACCAGGGCGATGCTTAAAGTATTTTCCACGATGGAACATGCGGCAAATATTCTATGTATTATTTTATATGAACTAAATGTGTTATGACACAAATTTATTAAATAAAATTTATTTGCGCACGCCGGGCTTGAACCCGCGACCTTTGGATTCAAAGTCGAGCGTCTTACTACTCGACCACGCAGGCGTTTTGAAACACACCCACCCAAGTATTTTGAGCGTGAGTTTTCGACATAATTATTAAATAATTTAATATTTCAAATATCCTGAGAGTTAATGAATAAGCGAATACAAAACGTATTGAAATTTATATTCATTCAATACAGTGTGCAGTACTTCAAACCGCCCTTTCAGGCGTAATGTAAAACGTAAAACTCGGCTGTTCAATTGAAATGTGGGGCCTTTGATCAAAATAACGAGATACCAAAATATTCCAATATCGTTTTATTTATAAATCGTGCCTTATTTTTGTAATTAAGTAAATATTGGAAAAACTCTACGCAATTAACCAATCTAATTTAGCTAATCTACCTAAACCGGTTAGTAGCTGAGTGGTTCGAGGCGTCGTAGGTTCGATCCTCTTTTTTTTAATTTTTTTATATAAACACCGCACTAGAGTCTCAACCGCTCCCAACCGTCTAGAGCCAGTGAGACTATGGCGTCCCCAAATAGGGTATTTTGTGAGGCTGAAGGTAGTGGGGAGATGAAGGAGATGGGAAAGAGGAAGGTTGGGAAGTACCTGGCTATTCAGATCTGGTCACCAAACACGGCTAAAGCCATTTCAAGCAACTTTTAGATTCTGAATGGTTTCGATCTCAATTAGCAGAGATATGACTCCCGGATAGAGTAGTATCGATCACGACCTAGTACTTATTATTTTTCGTGTCTTCTTCTGTTTCGTATTTCGTTAAAAATATATATATATTAAGAACAATAATAATAAATATTGTTTCAATACTCTAATTATTTTACTTGCTGTTGGATCCGAAGCTGAGATAAAACACCGAATGTGTTTCCAGCTTCAACTGAATTTGGAAATTAGTGGACTGTAAACGATAAACTATGCTAATAAATGGCAGTGTCTAATTACGGATGTGGAAAGATTATTGAAATGAAGGAAAAATGGGAAACCATTCACTCACCGATGAAGTTGAAATAAAAGTTCTTCAAATCTTCTTAAACAATTGTATTATTGACGAACACGAATATACCACACTGATTTAAGTATTTTTAATTCACAAAACCACATTTATTTTAAATTATTTCGAGAACAACAAAACCGACGAACAAACGAAAAAACCAACGAGCAACACGTTTTTTCACATCAAAACTCTTCTGTTTGATTGACAATTGTTTCGAACACAGCGTTGTTTTGAATACGGAAATCGAATATTGCAAAATGGTTGGATAAGTAGAAAATAAATGAAAAACATGAAGCTAAGAATCTAATAAACTATCACTTTGAAATCCAACCCTTGCAATGTTAAAAAAAAACTGAGCCGTCTTGCGTTCCACCAAAACCATAATGCTTACAACATAAATGTTGATCGGTGAAAAGCTCTGCACTTCAAAACATCAGCGTAAAGCTTATTTTAAATTAAAAAGTCTTGAAATTAAAATAATGTCTTTCAGGGTCTACGCGAATGTTGGGTCTCTATTGAGTCGTTTGCATTTAGCTCGGAGATTATAATGGGCTACCTTTGCTTCGGCCCTTTAGTGTGTGGATGGGAAGGGTTGATATTGACATGGTACTAACAAGGGATTGGGGTTGAAATACCTGGCATACATATTACATATTGCGGAGGGTGGGCGGCATGTGAAATATGCCGGACCTTTTTATCTTACACAACTTCTGCTAAACAAACACGTTCAAATTTTATCGATGTTTTTTAAGAGGGTTATTTTTTTATGTTCTAGATTGTAAATATCACTAAAAAGTAACGACTGCTTACCAATTTCATTTATTTAAAGATTTACAGCCAACTGGACTTTTACAATTATGTACTAAAAGATAATTATGAAATAATAATAATACTCTATATTATACAGAGAAAACGTAACTTTGTTTATTAAATTAAAATTAATGAAAATGAAATAATAACTTTGTATAATTTATTTATAAATTAACGGACTAAAGTCCAATTACATAAATACATATAAAACACGAAAAAGAAAAAAAAATAACAGAGAAGGAATAGCATATTCATTAAAATAAATGAAGCGATGAACAAAAATAAACATAAGAGAGAACATTCATGCCATGGTCTAGTCAAAGGGTTTTGGTAGAGTCTTAAAGAATGACAAAAATCATTTAGACTGCTACCAAAAATTTCAAGACCATGGCTTGAGTTAACAAGTCTTGACATTTTGGACATTGGATAATTATACCCATAATTAGTATTGTGATGATTGAGGAACAGCAATTCATTGTTTCTGAGTCTACGACAAGGAATGTTGAACTGGATAAGTTGCAACAGAAAAGGTGAGTCAATAAAACAATTAATGATTTTGTAAATGAAAATTAAATCGAAGGCTTTCCTGCGCTTTTCTAATGAAGACATTTTCAATAATTGTTCAATTTCATCATATGAATAATCGCCTCTTTCTCGCCCTAATCTCCATGCAATACCGCGTAAGAAGCGATGTTGTACGAATTCAATATGATGAATATGAACGGTATAGAAAGGGGACCAAATTACACTAGAATATTCTAGAACATAGATACACTATAGATACACTAGAATAAACTAATGAGCAGTAAACGGTTTTTAGAGTCTTTGTATTCTTAAAGTCACATGCAATTTTATTGATGAAGCCAAGAAGTTTTAGTGATTCATCAGCTACAATATTAATGTAATCACGAAAAGAAAGATTATAGTCTAGAGTGACACCAAGATCTTTTATAGGTCTGATGATGGGAGACACTATTTAATTTATAATTGAAGAGGATCGGTTTATGAGTTCTATGAAATATAAGAATAAAGAAAGCCATTAAAATTCATAGTCATGTTCTTAATAATCAATTAAATTTGTCCAGTAGTCCAACATTAAATATATTTCCTGTAAGCTCATAAAATTTCGCATTATTCTTTTATCACGTTCTCAGTTGATGTTTTGCCTCTTTCATTTTATATTATGTGTCTCTTTCTCCCTTTTCTTTTGTTATAAATGTTTTTCTTTTGTTTTCTTACTGTTCTCTTTTTTTTTTTATGTTGTGTTTTCCTTCTGTGTGTATGAGTATTTATAACCAAACACTATGTATTTTTTGTTTAGTTTAATTTTGTAGTTTGATGATGCTTAAGCTAAGTACGAACTGTGAGAAAACAATAGAATAACATTTACAGATAATATGAAATGAAAGAGGTTAAAAAACGTCAACTGAGAAGATGATAAAAGAATAATGATAAATTTTATGAGTTTGCAAGAAATATACCTAAAATTGTACTACTGGACAAATTAAACTGATTATAAAGGTTATGATAATTTATTTTAATGGCTCTCTTTTATTTCTAGTGCTTCTTAATTATTTAATCCGTTGCCATGACCATTTTTGTGAAGAATATGATCACCGGTGCTTTTATTAAAGGTATGATCTTTTTCAATAAGATGATTGGTGATTTATTAATTTTCATTTTTTATTAAATATGTCAAACAAAAACATAATTCCTTTTCTTCTTAAAATGTATAAAAATGTATATTTATACTATATTATGTACGAGGCCTGTTCAAAAGAAAATGGATCAAAGAATAAAATCCATGATTTGTTTTTCCACTACTCCAGGACGCTCATCGTCATGACATCTTCTCGGCCTTCTGTAAAGCGCTTGTACCACTTATAAACACTTTTTGAGACAAAGTAGACTCGCCGAATGCCACAGTCAACATTTGAACTAGGTTGGAAATTTTTAACGCAAAATTTGATACATATTCTTAGATCCATTTTTTTTTCAAAAGTAAAAAATCGAAGAACACACAAAAACGTGACTAACCTTTCCAGTTGTCAAAAACAAACCACTTATCCAAAATGGCTGATAATGCTAACATATGATAAACATATGTGTACCAATATAACAACAAACAAAAAATCGATAATCGAATGTACACAGCCCGCGAAAATTCGAAATTCACCTTTTATTTTGAACAGGCCATGTACCAGTACATGTATTAGTCTGAAGATAACCTTAAAAACCTCTACCAATAAACAATGGAACAAAGTTATTTGTTATTTTTATTAAATCATAACATAATAATAACACATTTGTATTTCTTCAACAAGTTCTATCAAAATGACAAATATTCCGAAAGTTTGCCCATTAATTTCGCGAGACATTATCAAATTGCCTTTCCCAACCAAAACACGTTAAAAACACTAATATGGCTTTACTTCGTGAGTGGTTTTTGATGTATTTTTTCCAAAATTCGCCCGTAAAGGGCACCACAACGAAAAATAGACTAAAGTTGGAAAACTTTTTTCATATAATAAACCCAGCTGAACGAACATAGGTGGTAAAATAATGTCTTATCTTATATCATGCACTTAAGACAATAAAATGATTAAATTGAACTGTGGGCGTGTCTGTGTGCCTCTAATAAGCTCAAGTTTTTCTTGTTTCAGATGAAATTGCTCTGCGTGGTCGAGTGGTAAGACGCTCGACTACTAATTCAGAGGTTGCGGATTCAAACTCGACGTGCGCAATTAAATTTGATTTAATTAATATCTGTCATAACACACTTAATTCATATCAAAATAACACATAGTATATTTAATACATGTTCCAGAGTGGTAGATACTTTAAGTATCGCCCTTGTGAAAGACCACCATTTAGAATTGAAACGTTACTTAAAAAGGCTTAAGCAGTGTTTGGTTACCATATCTTAATTAGCCAGGTACTTTTAAACCTTCTTCCTCTTCCCCATCTCTTTACCCCTCCCTGCTACTTTCAACCTCACAACATACCCTAATTGGGGATACCAAAGTCCCACTGGCTCCAAAATGGTTGGGAGCAGTTGGAACTCTTGAAAATGTAACTTTCACGGTTTATGAGGAGAAGGAGATAGGAAAGAGGAAGAATGGGAAGTATCTGGCTATTCAGATCTGGTCACCAACCATGGCTAAAGCTATTTGAAGCAACTTTTCGATTCTGAATGGAGGTCTTTTCACTAGAGTAAAGTAAAGTACTTTTCATGTTAATAAATGTATGTGGGAATGTATTATGTGTATGTAAAGTGGACCATTTGTTAATATTATTTATTACGTTGACCTTGAGTTTAACAGCAGAATTATTTTTTTTAATTCTCGACGTAAATGCTCACCGTTAGAGAGATTTATTTTGTGTCACAAAAAAGGTTTCGGCTTTAAAATTGTCTGAAACCAAAGTAAACAACACAACGTGAAATAAACCATCGTCAAAATAAATCTTTCCTTAAGTCCAATTACGTTAAAAGAAGTAAACTCCTTGCTTTGTGGTTTTAGCGAAATTTTCGTTTTTAGTAAATCTGGTGTAAGCCGTACATTTATCACTGCGGTGGAATCGAAATCTTGATCCTAGTAATTAATATCGTACTTGATTCCACTAGGAAAAAACTCACCGCGTTAAGGGAGGATTTCACCCCTAAGCAACGGGTCATTAAAACTCTCTGTGGTTTCAAATAAGGCTCTGTTCATAAAGGGAAAAGAAACAAAGAGTTCAAAAATGTACTGGATTGTATTTTTTCTTGATTTTATTCCAAAAGAGCTGATCGGAAGGGATGAAAATAGGAAAAATGTATTTAATTAGAATTAACTTTAAAGCTTTTATGCTTATTATTTTTTTTTATATATCTATTACTGAAATAGTATCAATAATCTTCAACGTAAATATGAAACAGAATAAAAATAGTCGCAAAATAATGGATGGTTTATCCAAGACACCATCTAGGTATATAATATGTATTCGGGTAGAGCTTTGTATATCATACAAAGATGGCAGCCTAAACGGAAGAAAAATTGAAAATAAATCTTTTTCAAACGAAAATTGGGATTGATTAAAAATACCGGTTTCTTATAAGGTATCGGTTGCTCAATTGACAGAAGCGTTACTCCCGGAAAGAGTAGAGGTTCCGAGTTAAAATTATTGATATTATTTCAATTTTATTATAAAAATATTCGTTTTACAAAAGTGTTTTGATTTTTATTATTATTGTTTGAATGATATTTTTTATATTATAATTTACGTTTTACGCTTCATTATAATATAAATAACTGGGGCAATATCAATATTTTTCAAACGATGTAAATTCGAAAAGAAGTAGAAAGGAAAATGTGATAATTTATCAAAGACACCTTTTACGGCTTAGTTTGGTAAAAATCTCCGCTTACGAAGATAAAGATGGACGCCAATCACGGAAAAATAATTAATGGTTTCCGAGAAATATGAGATTGATTAAAACGGGAGTGGGAAGACTGGTTTTGGTAGTGCAATAGCAGAGCATCCTTCCAGCTAGAAGAAGGTCCAGAGTTCGAGTCTCGGTTGCAACCTAATCTTTGTTCGTTCCTCTTTGATTTTTTAAATTCTTGTATTTTAAAGTATTACTAATATTGACCGGTCGGTAGCTGAGTGGACAAACGCGTCGGATTCCTACCCGGGCGTCGTGGGTTCAATTCCTCTGCCGGCTAAGTCCTCCATCATTGCAAAATAAACATCTTCCGCTTATTATGATGGTAGTAGGAGTTTTTCAAATATTGTCAGGCAATTCGAAACCTGGGAATGTTTTTATTTCTTAAAAAAAAAATGTTTACAAATATAGAAGTGCAGAAAAAACATTTCTTGAGGGATCGGTTTGAAGCATTCAATATTTAATCGTAGGTAAATCGTAAAATAATTAATATAATTACTTTGTTTGGTTTGGTGGGCCATTTGTGTGTAAGATAGAGTTATTATAACATGGGTGAATATATCAATAGGGCAAATTCACAATGAAATTACATACTTATCACAGAAATATATTTTACGGACTTACCATATTGGAGTGACCTACATTCATGGATATTTATTCCTCTTCTGCTGCTCTGTTTTATCTAAGGTTGGCTATCATGGTGACAACATTCACATGCCGGCTGCAAGTCGACAAAACTCAGCGGAACTGAACTCGTACCAATCACGTAGCGTTCAAGGGCATGCTATGTCTTTTTGAGTTTTGAGAAAATAGCCTTGTCCAGACACCGCGGGCATTAGCCGTCCCCAAATAGCAAGTAAGTCAATAAATACTTGCACATTTATGGCACGGCCCGAATATATTATTAGTCATAATTGATTTCACACATTTTATTTTCTCCTTTTGACTGCTAAATTATTCATTTTCTAGTCGGGAATGGCTCGAGTACGTTTTACGGGCTGTCTGGACGAGACTAATGTGTGTGTGTTTTATAAACTAACGGACTATTGTCCAATTACAAAAAAATACAAAACACAAAATGGGAAAAAAAGCAACAGAAAGAACAGCACATACATAATATTATAATGAAGCAATGACAGAAATAGGACAAAATATACATTTGATTGAAAACAACATTCAAATCAAAGCCAAGGTCAAGTCAAGGTTTTGGTAGAGTCGTAAAGAATGACAAAAATCTTAAGACTGGTGCCAAAAAATTCAAGACCACGGCTTGAGTTAACAAATCTCGACGTTCTGGACAGTTGAGGATGATATCCATAATTAGTTGAGTGATGATTGAGGAACAGCAATTCATTGTTTCTGAGTCTGCAGCAAGGAATTTTGAACTAGACGAGTTGTAACAGAGAAGGTGAGTGAAAGGGCCTTCAGAGAAAGAGTTTGTAACGCACTCCTTCGAAAAATGGGAGATTCCGAGCTCGATTCTTGGTCGGGACAAAAAAATACATGACACAAAATTGGAAGAAAGAGCAATAGAGAAAAAAACACATTTATAATATTATAAAGAAACAATTACAAAAATAGGACAAAATATACATTGGAAAGAACATTCAAGCAAAAGCCAAAGTCAAGTCAAAGTTTTGATAGAGTCGTAAAGAATGACAAAAATTAATTAGACTGCTACCAAAAAAGACCAAAATATAAAGCAATGTTGCGAATGTGAATGGAAGACGAAGTCGGGGACGCCCGATGAAGACTTGGCACGATCAGGTGAATCAAGAACTTGAGTCAGGCCAGAAGAGTATGTATGAGACGATGTATGGATGTGAATGAAGGAAGGAGTGTGTGCTAAGACAGAGTTGTATGGCAGTCCGAAGAATGAGTCGTGAAGAATGACAAAAATCATGAAGACTGGTACCAAAATAGGAGGTGGGCACCATTTTTTTTTCCAGTATCATAGGTAATATAATACCACTATATAAATGGAGTCTAACATCTTGAACACGCTCGCACTTTCAGAATATTAAAATCAATATTATATTTTGACCCAGCAACGCCAACACAGACGTCTTTCGCCAAAGAGTCAAGATTCAATTTGTTTCAACAACATTGCCAAGTGTTAGGTTGATATTCCAAGTACGTAAGGGAATAATTTCAAATATAATATTCTCGAATGTTTCAACCCTTTTGATTTTCAAATTCAATTGTGTTTTTAAAATATCTTCTTCGAAAGGATCTTTTCGCAAACGCTGATACCCAACTAACTGCCATACTACATTGTACTCAGTGTGTGATAATATCGTCGCCGGAAAGGCAAAAGGGCGCAAGCGACACTTTGGTCAAAAATGAGTTAAATATGCAGTTTTGATCAGTTTTTTTTCTGCATCGAATGCTTTGACTCTCATTTGACTCTGAAGACTTTTGTGGCCCTTTAGTCATCTTAAATATATTTAATTAAAATGAAATAATTACTTTGTATAAGACCACAGATTTTATTTTAATGTTTACGACCGACCGGTTTCGCTTAGTCTAAGCATCATCAGGGTACAATATTTAACTTTAAAAAAAAACAAAGTGTGTGGTTATATATACTCATACATACAGAGGGAGAACAAAATATAAAATAAGAGAACAGTTAGAAAAACATTTAAATTAAAGCAAAGGAGCAGAGAGAAAGAGAGAGATAATATGAAATGAAAGAGGCAAAACGTCAACTGAGAAGGTGATTAAAGAATAATGAGAAATTTTACAAGTTTACAGTAAATATACCTAATATTGGATTACTGGACAAATATTACTGATTATTAAGAATATAACTATTCATTTTATTGGTTTTCTTTGTTTCTAGTGTTTTTAAATTATTTAATCTGTTGCCACGACCATTTTTGTTAAGAATATGAGCACTGGTGTTTTTGTTGAAGGAAATATCTTTTTCAATAAGATGATTAGCGAATTTTGAAAAACCGTGATTATTTAAACATCTGAGATTTTCTTTGATTCTAATATTGACATTACGGGTTGTTTTACCAATACAAAATGCAGAACAATCGCTACAATCCAATTTATAAATTCCTGAGTGACTTAATTTGTCATCTTTATCCTTGGAATTGAAGTTTTCATTTAATTTTCATTAAATATGTCAAACCAGAAAGGGATTGCTTTCTACAAAAATATTAAATATATTTACCATTTGGGAGAAGGCTTGCCTCAAGCGACACAAGTTTGGGACTTTTGTAGCTTTTTGTCGCTTCAGGTAACTCAGTGAGAGCACCGAGTTACCTTTTTTTAATCCAACCAGGCACTTACGACTTATGAATTTTATTGCGAAACAAAAAAAACTTTAAAGTGCTCTGGTGGAAACTGCCCGAAATGGCGCTTCGGCCCTTTTGCCTTTCCGGCGACGATATGGTATATCGTATGGTGTAGTAAAGTTTATAAATGCCCATTTAATACGTGATAAATTGATCAATCCTTCTTCATATACGCAATAAACGTTACGGTAAGACCGCCTGGGTAACGGTTTCTATTCTGTATGAAAATTAAATGATGGATTCCCATTTAATATTACTTGTTTGTTTTATCCAAACGACTTCTGATAAAATGAAGTGAGTTCTTAGAGTATAGTAGAGGTAGCCCAAGCCAAGGCAGTGAAGTCAGTTTTGGACTTGTTTTTGATGATTTTAACATGACTCGGCGCACCTGAGCGTGGCTAAGACTAAGGCTACGGTATTTATACATCCATTCATATCACATATCGACATAATGTTTTTGTGTATTCGTATAGCCACTTTTTCACAGTATTTTTGTCAACAAAAATATAGCATCTAACCTAAAAACCGTTTAGTTGTGTCAAGTTTAGTGGCATAATAAAAAATGTGGGCGGAGTCCCGCCGTTAACCAGCACCTTAAGATCATTGCGACAGTATATAGAAGCGGTCCAAGAAATTTGCTGTCTCTTTCTCTCTCATGGTGCACGATGTGAAAACTCGGAAACAGTGATTTGTTACAATTTCGGATGGGTTGGGTAAAACAAATTAGCTATCCCTCCGATTACATTCTTACTCTGAGAGTGAGTTAGTTTGCTGTATGTTTATGAAATATACCCTAGCTATCTTCCTAGACATTTTCTTTCTCCCCTCAGTGACACAATGTGCAAATAAGAAAGAGCAATTTGGTTCATCGGTTTATATTTTACTTTTCGGAGAAATTTTCTTTTTTTCACTTTTTCGGAAGAAAAACGTTTAAATTGTATATGGCCAATTGCAGGAAAATATTTTGTACAACACTAAATCAACCTTCCATTGGTTTTTTTCGTGCGAATACCGCACAAGCGGTTCTATGCCATCCTCAATTGGAGAACGTTATGAAGTTGAAGGATATGGGGAGGTGATGGGGAAGAGGAAGGTTGGGAAATACCTGGCTATTCAGATCATGTCGCCAAATACAGCTAAAGCCATTTCAAGCAACGTTTAGATTTTGAATAATGATCTTTCCCAGCCAGTCTGGAGCCCCTAAATACTCACACTTGAAAAAATATGTTTGATAGATTCTCCTATCTTAACAAACGAAATGCAATATTTGGAGCACAGACGTCAGGTGGGAATGCTGTCTTCATTCTACCGGTATTTCAATGTAAGATGCTCCGAGGAACTTGCGTCATTGATCCGTTTGGAACCGGTGCATAGTAAAGAAACTCGCCAAACGCGCATTTTTGTACACGGTTGCCATTAAATATATGAGAACGGGTTGCTTTTACGACTTGTTCTTATGTTTAACAGCTCAGCTGCGGAACGATTTGCCAGCCTCTGTGTTTTTTTCCCTTCTTCAACATTGACCTCTTCAAGACCCAGGTTCGCTCCTTTCTTTTCTCAAATGGACCATCATTTTTTTAAAAAAAGGGCGATTTTGAGAGTATTTACTAATTTGAAACGTACAGCAAATATATTATATGTGTTTTTTAATTAATTAAATGTGAAATAACACATTTTAATTTAATAAAATGTACTGCGCGCGCCGGGATTCGATCTCCGGACCTCTAGATTCGTAGTCAAAAATTTTAACCGCCCGACCTCTCGAAGGTGGTCAAATCACCAATTCTCGAACACCCTATATACAGAGTGTGAAAAATACACTCTTTAACCATAAAACCTTTTATAAGTTACATCCCTTAACTTTGAACCGGCTTCCAGAGTACCCTCCCCAATTATATTGTAAGTTTCATTATTCAGTATCACCTACCACCCATCACGGCGGACGTCGTAGGCTATTTTAATACCGAGCAGGGGCTCGTTTACGGGGCGCGAAACAATTATTGTAATTCCCGGGAAGTGGGCTTGTCCGCCATCTTGCGGTCGAACCCGGAATCAACGTGACAGTTCATTTTGCCGCGCTTTCGGAACACGAGTACACTCTGACGGGAAATTTTGGAACTAAATTATACAGGTTTGAGATAGCGAAAAAAATTGATAGGGGCAGCCGAAATAAATAGAAATTGTAATATATATACCTAAAGCTGGGTGAAACAACATACAAAATACTTGATTGAGATTTATTTATGATTTTAAATCAGTAATAAAGAAAATAATGAAAGAGAGAGTACGAGAACAGCGTGCAATATAGTTGTAAATTATGAATACTTAGAGCAAGTGGATGTGTTTGTGTATTTAAGAAGTATGTTCTAGACAGATGGAAAGGCTGATAAGGATATTGAAAGAAGTGTGAATGCAGAAAACTCCATTAACGGAGGACTAAACGATGTTGGCGCAAATAAAAAAATGTCTTAAGAAGCGAAGCTAGCAGTCCACAATGGAGTGCTTATACCAACCCTGAAGTATGGCAGTGAGGCATGGAACTGGCAAAGGAAAGATGAAAGTAGACTGAATGTTGTGGAAATGACATCACTGAGGCGTATGTGCGGTAAAACCATGTATGACTGTCTTAAAAATTTGGATATCCGGAAAGAATTCAAGGCTGATGTAAGTGTAATTAATACGATCATGAAAGGGACGCTTAGATGGTTTGGGTATGTAGAGCGATTTAACGATGAAAGGAGTGTGAAAAGAATATATGATGCAAAAGTGAATCGAAGAATAAGTCGAGGACGCCCGAGGAAGACATGGCACGATCAAGTGAATCAAATACGTGAGTCGGGTTATGTGAAGAATCAGAATTACAGAAGAGTATGTATGAGACAATGTATGAATTTGAATGAAGCAATGAGTGTGTGCCGAGACAGAGTTATATGGCGGTCCGTCATCTCTGCCTGCCTCTGCGGAGAAACCTCGTGATGGTTAGTTGGTTAGTTTCAACGTGAATACCGCACAAAAGTCCCAACGGTCCGGCGCCAGTGGGTCTATGGCAGAGCTGATAGCGGGATTTCGTAAGGTTGAAGGCAGGGGATGGGGATTGAGATGGGAAAGAGAAAGGTTGGCAAGTACCTGACTACCAGATCTGATCACTAAATACAACTAAAGCCATTTCAAGTGACGTTTTAATTCTGAATGGTGGTCTTTCACCAGGGCAATACTTAAAATATCTACCACAAAAAAGCTTGTAAAATTGATGGAATTAGTATATTGTAAAGGTACATCAGTCACACAGTAAGATATGAGGAAAAAAAACAAAGTGGCAAATACTGTATGCGCAAGGAAGAACGGAATGAGTAAAAAAAACCGTAAGTATTTCGGAGAGCCAAAATAAAATTGACGATTTTTTTGTCAAATGTCACAATATACATGGCCTGTTTAAAAGAAAGGGTGAATTTTGAATTGTCGCGGGCTGTGTACATTCGATTATCGATTTTTTGTTTTTGTTATGTTGGTACACATATGTTTATCATATGTTAGCATTATCAGCCATTTTGGATTAGTGGTTTGTTTTTGACAACTGGAAAGGTTAGTCACGTTTTTCTGTGTTCTTCGATTTTTTTACCTTTGAAAAAAATGGATCAAAGATTAAAATCCATGATTTGTTTTTCCACAAATCCAGGACGCTCATCGTTATTAACATCTTCTCGGCCTTCTGTAAAGCGCTTGTACCACTTATAAACACTGTTTTGAGACAAAGTAGACTCGCCAAATGCCACAGTCAACATTTTGAGTGCGTTGGAGAACTTTATTCCATTTTTAACGCAAAATTTGATATTCTTTGATCCGTTTTTTTTCAAAAGTAAAAAATCGAAGAACACACAAAAACGTGACTAACCATTCCAGTTGTCAAAAACAAATCACTAATCCAAAATGGCTGATAATGCTAACATATGATAAACATATGTGTACCAATTTAACAACAACAAAAAATATCAATAATGAATGTACACAGCCCGCAAAAATTCAAAATAAACCTTTTTTTTTAACAGGCCTCGTATGTGGTTTTTCAAAAAATATTAGCTCATTAATTTATTTCTGACTCATCTCATTTGTCCTTGCTATATGTGTATCTAAAGAACTGCATACTTAACTGAAAACTTGTTTTTTTACTCATTTCGTTCTTCCTTTGGCACACAGAATAATAAAAGAGGCTCTAATTTAAACTATTGAACGTGAAATTTCTTTGGCAAAGCCTGTGTGTTTTGAAATCAAATCACAAAATGGCCAACAATCAAAAAAACTTGAATGCCTATTCCCCTTTGGCAAAGGCTTAAGTGATTGACCAATCAGCCTCTCTCAGGGATTTCATCCCCCGCCTACCCTCCACCGTAGATCGATCACTGGGATCAGGAATACGTAACATTTTATAAACGTACACGTAACACGTGAAAAAGGGAAGGTCGCGACCTCAGAGCAATAATATACCAGGAAGGATAGATTTTCAAAACAGTGGCTAGGGTTTTCATGGACAAACCTTTTTACACCCATTCATAGCACATGTCCACATAATGTAGCGTTTATTTTTTATAACCACTTTTTCACAGTATTGTCATCAACAAAAATATAGGATGTAACCTCAAAAACCGTTGAGTTATGTCGCATAACAAAACGTTAGTGGGCGGAGTCGCCATAGATGCGGGAGACGGAAAAAATTCTTACATACCTTAAAGTGGTGCGATATTATGTGACAACCTGTCTTGTTTCTTTTCTCTCACGGTTTACGACGTAAAAACCCGGAGAAAGTGATTTATCGTAAATAAATTTGTATAGGTTGGGTAAAAATTCAACAAAATTTAAAAAATACAACAATAATATAGGATGTAACCTCAAAAACCGTTGAGTTATGTCGCATAACAAAACATAGTGGGCGGAGTCGCCGGAGACGCGGGAGACGGAAAACATGCTTACATACCTAAAAGTGGTGCGATATTGTGTGGCGACTTGTCTTGTTTCTTTTCTCTCACGGTTTACGACGTAAAAACCCGGAGAATGTGATTAATCGTAAATAAATTTGTATAGGTTTGGGTAAAAATATTTAGTTCTCTCTCTTCATATATATTCTTACTCCAAAGTTGCAACGGATCTCTCAGCGTCAGAACCACACCTAATTTGTACGGTTTACTGGGAAGAAAAGAAGGAACGACTTAGATGACCTCTGTGGCCTAGCGGCTAAGGTTTTCGGTTCAGGAATCCGTGGTTGCGCGTTTAAAAACCCGCTATGCGCAAATAAAATTTATTTCAAAATTGGAATTAATTTTCAAGCATTGATGATTAATTATTATTAAATATTTAAATAATTTTAATAATCTAAAACACAAATATGTAACAGAAAAAAAGTCAGAAACTAAAAAGAATAATGGTCATGACCACGACTCGAACTCGGAACCTCTACTCTATCCGGGAGTAACACTGCCAATTAATCCATCAAGACCTCATTAGAAAGCGGCCTTTTAAACGATCCCATATGTGATCTTTGACCCGTGCAATACTTCATGGTCGAGTGATAAGTCGCTCGATTACGAATCCAAAGGTCGCGAGCTCAAAACCGGCGTGCGCAAATAACTTTTATTTAATTAATATGTGTCATAACACATTTGATTCTTAAAAAATAATAAAAAGTATATTTGCGACACGTTCCAGAGTGGTAGATACTCCAAGTATCACCCCCGGTGAAAGACCACCATTCAGAATTGAAACATTGCTTGAAATGTCTTTATCCGTGTTTGGTGACCAGACCTGATTAACCAGGTACTTCCCAACCTTCCTCTTCCCGATCTCCTTCCTCTTCCCACTACCTTTAGCCTCACAACATACCCTATTTGGGGATGCCATAGTCTCACTGGCTCTAGATGGTTGGGAGCAGTTGAGACTCTTGTGCGGAATTCATATTAAAAATATATTTTTAAAATACTGATAGTATCTACCGATGGAACTAAATTCGTGCACCATCTTTCAGCGCCCCTGGCTGATTGTTTACTGTCGTTTGTTGGCAACACCGAGATCCACGTGACCTTTCCTCCACTTTGTAATTTAGACTGTGGCGGGTGTTGCCAGATGGGATACGTTGCCAGGAAAAACACTCAAACTTCTAGATACCTAGCTTCTGGGGGTGGGAACCAGGAATAGGCTAAACAGGTAATCTCTGGAAGTGACATCTATAACTGCTGTCGCCAATTGACATAAAGACTCAACGATGACAACAGCTATACTGAGACACTGAGACCATCTAATATGGATTTAATTAGAATTAAATTTAAAGCTTTTAAGCTTATTATTTTTATATTTATTATTAAAATAATATCGAGCTCGGGTCGTGACTGAGACACGAGCTCGGAACCTCTACTCTATCCGGGAGTAACTCTTCTTCCAATGAAGCCACCGAGACCTTATAAAAAATATATATCAAATCGATCTCATTCTGCATTTGAAAATCATTTTTACCACTTTTTTATTTTATTTTTCAATTCGGCTGCCTTCTTTGTATTTGTTTTTTTTATTATTATTATTTATTTATGTACATATAACAGGCATGATGCCAAAAACATATATACATGAGTGGTTATTTCATTAGAATATTTAATAACAGTAGGTAATCAAAGGATATTGAAAGAAGGGTGAATGCAGGAAACTTTATTAATGGAGGACTGAACGCTGTTGGCGCAAATAAGAAATTGTCCAAAGAAGCGAAGCTAGCAGTTCACAATGGAGTGCTTATACCAACCCTGATGTATGGCAGTGAGGCATGGAACTGGCAGAGGAAGGATGAAAGTAGACCGAATGCTGTGGAATTAAGATCCCTGAGACCATGTATGACCGTATTAAAAATGTGGATATCCGGAAAGAATGCAAGGCTGATGTGAGCGTAATGAATAGGATCAATAAAGGGACGCTTAGATGGTTTGGGCATGTAGGACGAATGAACGAAGAAAGGAGTGTGAAAATAATATATGATGCGAAAGTGAATGGAAGAAGAAGTCGAGGACGCCCGAGAAAGAAATGGCACGATCGAGTAAATCAAATACTTGAATCGGGTCATGTGAAGAGTCAGAATAACAGAAGAGTATGTATGAGACGATGTATGAATGTAAATGAAGCAAGGAGTGTGTGCCAAGACAGAGTTATATGGCGGTCCGTCCTCTCTGCCTGCCCCTGCGGGGAAACGGCGTGATGGTTAGTTAGTTAGTTAGTTTAGGTAATCAAATAAAGTTTATAAAAATTAATGAATAACAAACAAAAGCAAATGAATAATATTATACAAGGTAGAACATAAATGAATGGATTATTGGCACCTGTACTGAAGAGATGCCTATTAGCAGTTTGGTACTTGGTACTTCATGTAACCAGTCTATTTCTAAAATGCATCATTACAATATCAGCTTGATATGATTTATTTTTTTAATTGATTTATCGTGTCAATAGAAATGTCTACTTCATTGTTTATGCAGTGAATTGTGTTGTAGTTTCTTAACGTATTTTCAATAGAGTAGAGGTTCCGAGTTCGTGTCTCGGCAGCTACTATTATTTTTGCTGATTCATATTTACGTTGAAGATTAATAATAATAATTAATATAATATAATAATAATAATAAAATTTTATTCCAGAAGGTATGCAGGAGGGTGCAACGCAATACCTTCCATAATAAGGAAGTTGAGTCCATTTTTTTTATATTTTTTTTTTATCAATATCCACCTTCAAACTTAAATATAGGTATTTTTTTTTTTTTTAAGTTAGTTTTTATAGTTAAATTAATTCTCAAAGTTTGAATTTTGTACACGCCGCCAAAACGGCAATATCTCAGAGGTAAGGAGCGGGGTGGGTGCGTGACGCGTTTTGTACCTTCAGAAGGAGCACCACACGGTACTTATATTTGACATCGCACATTGTCGTTATCCAGCTGTCAGTTGCATTTGTAGGGTTTTTACAAACATATTTTTTCCCTACGTAAACTCCTGAACTTAAATTCAATAGTCCGTAAATGCATTTTTTCACCCACATGAGGTAACAAAGTAAGGCGCAATGCGCCGTCCTATTGGTATAAGGGACAAGAGTTAGAGTTAGAATCAGTAACTTTAAATGATTCATCACTTAATGATAAATAAGAATCTAGAAAATGAAAAAAAAAAAAAAAAAACTGTCAGTTGCATATTTGTTATTTTGTGTTTTTTCTTCAATTTTACCGCTTTTAATTTAACAAAACCTTATAAAATGTCAGGAGATAATACGTCTTGCTATTGCATCGTACTAATGTGTAAAAATACAAGCATTACTGCAATTTACAATCATTCCAAGAAATGAAATTTTACGTAAAAAATGGTTCACCGCCATTTACTTCGCGGCATCGCATCGTACGAAAACGGTACATTTGACGTTCGACTAATATGAAGCGTTTCTATTTTATGGCGTTTTAACTAATTTTCAAGAAGGGTTTATTAATTCTGGGAATAATAATATGGAAATATACATATATATTCAGAATCTGTGTTTTTCGATCTACATGCACATATTTTTTTAAAGTCATAATATTTTTCACTCAACTTCTCTATTGCTAATATTGAATAATTACAAAAATAATATAATACATGTTGTGATACACACAATAATAATAATAAAAAATATATATAAAAAAAGCATAAATTCGTAAGAAAAAATAAATAAAATAGTGAGTATCGATTTTTAGTTAAAAGCTCTGCGATGTAATTATTTTTACGCGTGAGAGCTGTTTCACTTTCTGAGGGCATTATCAAACTGTGGAGAAGCCACATACAGACGGACTATTTATATCATGTTCAATGTTGTTATTATTATTTTAACTAAAAATTATTTTTTTAATTTAAAATAATAATAATTATTGTTTAAATAAAATTTAAAAAACCTAAAAATTAAAATGGAGTTCTACAAAATAAACTTTAAAACCATAAAACAAAAATTAAAAAAATAAAAAAATAGTGAATTTCGTTTTAATCGAGTTTGCTTCAGGTATATATTTGCCTGATGTTTTCATGGGGCTTCCCAGACTGCTTCATACATTCACTTATGCGTCAGATACACATTTCTTCCTCCGTCCATCCGCTCTGAATATCAAAACCTTCTAATCGGCCTTTTTGTAATCTTGTCCATTGCTCCTACACCGATCTTGTATTTTTTCGGATCTCCTCGTTCGTAATACTGTTGTACATTGTTTTACCACACATACCTCCCAGGGATCTCATTTCTACAGCAGTCAGTCTAACTCCATCCTTATTCTGCCAGTTCCATGCATCTCTGTCATATTCGAGTATCAGGGTTAATACCAGATCTGCTTTTCTCGCTTCCCTTGAAAACACTGTTTTTATTAGAGTCTACCCGTTCACTCCTACATTCGTTTAAATTCCTCCATTTGCCATTCTCGAAATAATAATTAACAATGATATTTTTTCTTACTGATACGAACCAGTGAACTTAAATAGGACCTTTAATTATTTTTAATAAAATACTTACGCAATGCTAGCTTTCTCGGAGAGCGTTATCGAGTTGAGAAACTTGACCATCTTTTTGGTAGGGGGAGATTACAAATAACGTACAGAGAAGGAAATATAGAAATAAAAACTCTTCCTTTGCTTAATAAGGTGTCTTCGGTGAAAGGCTTATATTTAGCAAACGAATTTACGCTACTAGGAAAAGCTTTAATTCTTTGTGGACACCGTGGAAGGTACTCTACTGAAGCTAGGGGCATCATTTTAATCAAATTGAAGTTAACGATATTGCGAGAATCGGTGACGATGTAGGCTCGATTCACGAATGCGCCTCGAAACGTAGGCTGGATTCGCGGATGCGACCCGATGTTTGCACGAAAGCTCAGTCATGAGTACGACCGTTCGGTCTACTGTCCGAATCACCGCTCGCGAGGCACCGAGTAGACCCTTTCTCAGACTCTCCTCCCCTCTTTGGGGTTGCCCGTAAATAAAAAAAATTAATGATTTTAATATGAGGTTGAGTACGTAAAAATATTAACATACGGGACTTAAATGTGATGCTTACGAAAATATCGTAACATAAAAGTACGTACGTCCGTACGAGAGCGAAATTATCAAATTTAGGAAGGAATCTTTTCAAACCCCCGCCTTCTTAATAAATTACCTACCTATAATATATTTTAGGTAGGTACTTTACTATCCACTACAAATCCAGAGGTCGCGGGTTAAATCCTTACGTGCACAAATCAATTTTATTTGATTAACGAGTGTCATAACACATTTTATTAATATAAAATAATAAAGAGTGTATTTGCGGAACGTTCCATAGTGATACATACTTGGTGTGAGTATCGCCTTGGTGATAAACCACCATTCAGAATCGAAACGTTGCTTGAAATGGCTTTAGCCGTGTTTTTAACCAGATCTGAATATCTAGGCATTTTCCGACCTTCCTCTTTCCCATCTACTTCCCTTAATAATAATAACAGTGAACTTATATAGCGCAGTTTTGTGATATTTCACCTCAAGGGCGCTTCATACTAAATTAATTACGCTTATAAGATTAACTCACAAGGAGAAAATAATACATAATATATAAAAAATTTAAAACCATCTAAAATCATGATCGTTATCATAAATCACGAGAGAAAAAGTTCAGATATGGGTATAACAGTGCACGTGTACATCAACAGATTAAAAAAAAAACAATTTACCAGAAGCTAAGGGTGGCCTTCCCTATTATCTTAAACCTCACAACATACCTCAATTGGAGATGCCATTTTTTTTTTTTTTATATGAATACCGCACTAGAGTCTCAACTGCTCTCAACCGCCTAGAGCCAGTGAGACTATGGCATCCCCAAATAGGGTATGTTGTGAGGCTGAAGGTACTAGGGAGGGGAAGGAGATTGGGAAGAGGAAGGTTGGAAAGTACCTGGCTATTCAGATCTGGTCACCAAACACGGCTAAAGCCATTTCAAGCAACGTTTCAATTCTGAATAGTTATCTTTCACCAGGGCGATACTTAGAGTATCTAGCACTCTGGAACGTGCCGCAAATATACTTTTTTATTATTTTTATATGAATTAAATGTGTTATGACACATATTAATTGAATAAAAGTTATTGGCGCACGCCGGGTTTGAACCCGCGACCTTTAGATTCGTAGTCCAGCGTCTTACCACTCGACTATGGAGGCCATAGTCTCACTGGCTCTAGACGGTTGGGAGCATTTGGAACTCTTGTGCGGTATTAACTATAAAAGATTAAAAATAAAAACAGACATTATTCTACATTTGAGATGGCTGGATCAAAGCAGTTGAAATTGTTTTTTGGCAAGTCAAGTTACATCCCGTGATTTTTTCAAATGAGGTTTTCCGTCTCTCGTGAATTCTAAATAATAAAATTTGCACGAAGATCTAAGAAGGCTACAAACTTACAAATCAAAACTCAAACTTTAAATAATTTTATCTCCGAGGAACACAACGGCGTTTTTATGAAAAGTCTAAAAATTTTTCGTGTTATTTATTGCGGCTACCTGTGTCAAAATTCGCCTCTGAGAAAACCAATATCCGTAAACATATTTCTTTGCCTGTTTATTTGCTCGCGGGTGACTTTATCGAAGAAATGTCAACCGTTATAGTTATTGATTTAGTGACGTAGCATATTGCGCAAAATAAATCATTCATTCAAAATTCGCGATCAATGGAATTGACGTATTTCAGAAAATGTGCATAATATTAATAATATTTGGATAATTTGTATAGCGCCGTTTTTGAGAAAAATTGCCTCAAGGGCGCTGGACAAATCTTAATTTCTACTTAATATTAATTCTTATTTTATATAAATATACATAGCAACCTACTTACCTGGCAGGTCACTTCTGGCAGGACACAATCACTTTATCATAATAACTTAAAATTTAGCAGATTTGTACATTTATATATATATATGTACATAGATATACACATTAGTATTGAAGCAAGGAGTGTGTGCCAAGACAGAGTTATATGGCGGTCCGTCCTCTCTGCCTACCCCTGCGAGGAAACAGCGTGATGGTTAGTTAGTTATTCTAAGGTACTTAATTTTTTTTTTCTTAAACAGATAATATGTAAATTAGTGAAATTTGTTTTTTTTTTTAATCAGTACAGTTTACATCTCTAAGAATCATCTGTTCAGTTTGAAAAAAGGATAATGTAGGTGTTATGAAAATCGCACAAAAATAAATCAAAATTTGTAGGCAGGTACTTACTCAAATATGAAACGTTAAACTGCAAAGCAAAGACGTTACAAGGGAATGTTGGGAATATTATAAATATGCAAAAATCCCAGAATTTTGATATTGTCCTTGTAAATTGAAGCAATCAAACGAGTTGCGAAATTAACGAGTCTCTTGAGAAATGTAAGGTTTCCAGCGATATCATACCGTCAGGCAAAAGAGCTGAAGCGCCATTTTGGGAAAGTTTACCCCAAAGCCCTTTAAAGGTTTTTTTTTGTTTTACAATGAAATTCATAAGTCTTCAGTACCGGGTTGGATTTTGAAAAAAAGTTAGCTCATGCAATCCAATGCTCTCACTGAGTTACCTGGACTTTACCAAAAGCTTTAAGTCCAAATTGTGTCGCTTGAGTCAAGCCTTCTCCCAAATGGTAAATATATTTTATATGGCTGGAGGGCCACAAAAGTCTTCAGAATCAAACGAGAGTCAGAGCATTCGATGCAGAAAAACAAACTGATCAAAACTGCATGTTCAACTCATTTTTTGGCCAAAATGTCGTTTAAGCCCTTTTGCCTTTCCAGCGACGATATGCCTCCGGTCTTGCTCTAACATTTTATTAATGTAATTCACAAACTGTTTTTAATAATTAAATGTTTTTACATCAATTTAAAGTGGACGTGCTTTTTTATGTTAATACCGCACAAGAGTTCCAACTGCCCCGAGCCAGTGGGACTATGATATACTTAAATTAAAGTACTCCGTGGGGTCGGCGGGAGCGGAAAGGGTAGAATTTGGGAAGATATGGTTAGAAAGCACGTGGCATTAGATCTGGTCACTAAATATGGCTAAAGCAATTTCAAGTGACGATTCGATTCTGTTAGGTAAGGTTAGGTAATTTTAGGTTAGGTTAGGTTAGGTTTAACTCTGTCTTGACACACGCTCTTTCCTTCATTCGCATTCACGCATAGTCTCAAACATACTCTTCTGTTATTCTTACTCTTAACGTGACCCGACTCGAGTTTTTGATTCACTTGGTCATGCCATGACTTTTTCTATCATTTACTTTTACATCATGTATTCTCATGGCGCCACTTTCTCATTCATCCGCTCTACATGTCCAGTCCATCCAATCATCCCTTATTTTCTTGGTCATTTATTACACTTACATTAGTCGTGCATTATTTCTGGACCTCCACGTTTGCAATACAGTCACACATGGTTTAACCACACAAACACCTCACGGATCTCATTTTACATAATTCAGTCTACTTTCATCATTCCTCTGCCAATTCTGTGACTCACTGCCATACATCAGAGTATGGTATCAGCACTTTATTTTTAGTAACAAAAAATAATTTATTTTTATATTTTCGTAGAAAGCAATCACTTTGTGGTTTGATATATTTAATTAAAATGAAATAAAAACTTATTGAAAAAGATCGCACCTTCAATGAAAACATCGGAGCTCATATTCTACATGAAAATGGTCATGACAACAGATTAAATAATTTAGAAGCACTAGAAATAAAAAAAGCCAATAAATTTTAATAGTTATATTCTTAATAATCAGTTAAATTTGTCCAGTAGTCCAATATTATGTATATTTCCTGTAAACTCATAAAAAATCATTATTCTTTAATCACCTTCTCAGTTGACGTTTTGCCTGTTTCATTTTATATTATCTGTCTCTTTCTCTATGTTCCTTTGTTATAATTTAAATGTTATTCTTTTGTTGATTTTATCGTTCTCTAATTTTAATTTTATATTGTGTTCTCCCTCTGAATGTATGAGTATATATAACCACACACTATGGATTTTTTGTTTAGTGCAATCTTGTACCCCGATGATGCTTAGGCCAAGCAAAACCGGTCGGTCATAAAAAATTGAATAAATTTGATGGACATTTTTTTAATAGTTAATATAAGTTTGTAAGATTAACTAACTGTAAACCGTTGAGTTTATTCAGAGTGAAGAGCTTTTTAATGAGCTTTTTACTGATTTATCGGATAAGTGATTTCGCATGTCAGCTCAAAATTGGTAACGGTAATAAGTCTACCTCGTCTTAGTGCAAATTATAATTATGTGTACCTTCTCGCAATACTCGAGGGATAACGCCGTATATAGTACCTTTGCAGCATCGACGCGTACATCTTGAAGTATCTATTTTGTAAATTCGAAGGCTGCACAGACTTGGTAATGAGCATTGTTACGTAAAATTTTCAGGTATAACAATGGGTAACAAAACCAATTAGATGTTCACCTTTATAGTTGAACTTGTTGTTTGTTTTAAATTTTATGGGGTACAGTATTGCTTCCGCAGTTTTTTTTTTTAAATTCAAGGCTTTATTGTAAAAAACTGGCTGTACATTTCTGATTCAGAGTATTGCCCATCGCTGGCCACTTCTTTCTCTCATCTTTCGGGCAGTGTGCGAATCCCGCGTTGAAAAAACTGGTCATCTTTTGAAGCGCGTCACGAATCGATCCATTTTTTTTACTTCTTCATAAGACCGCAAGTGCTGGTCAGCCAGGTCGTGTGCCATTGATCTGAAGCAAGTGATAGTCAGAGGGAGCAACATCTGGAGAAAATACGGCGGGTGGGGTAGGACTTCCCATTTTAACGTTTCCAAGTATTTCTTGACCACCTTCGCAACATGGGGTCGAGCATTAACATGAGCTGCCTCCCGCAAATTACGAGAATTTGACTCGTAAACTGACATTTTTAATCGAGAATAACTTTGTGATAGAGACACAAATAGACTATTTTTTTTATTGGGTTATGTTGACAGATGCCTTAATTTATTGTATGACGTCTGTGATCTATTTACTTTGACCACTACTTACCGCTAAAGCCATCTTATAAGAAAATTGCGGAAGCAAAGTTTTACACTCAAATAACCTAGCAGTTATTATGCATCCTTTGTTATATTTTCTTTTCAAAGCTTTACTTATCTCACCTCTAAGAAAAATATGGCTTGTAACGCGACAAGGCGCGTGGGCTCGAATACTTTCTCGCTCACGTCTAAAGCACTATCTCTCTCTAGCAATGCTCAGCTGTGTAAATCCAGGGCCGGACTCCAATTGGGCAATCGCCGACGCAATTCTAGGAATTTAACCTATTACTCCCACTTCGTGCTGAATGCCGCTTCCGCCGGCCTATAAAAGGCGCTGCTCGCCCTTGAAATGGCAGCCAGGCATTCCCGTCCCAACCACGGAACGGTCAACAGCTCGCTGTGTCAACTGCAGTCTAAACGCTTGTTTGTGATTTCGTGTGCGATAATTTGGTTTTTACACTCAATTAGTTTCGTGTCAAGTGCCTAGCCAGTGACGTGTCGTCGCTCCTTTTGGAGATCTTCCGCGCCAACTCGGACTTATAGTGAATTGACTTTGAACTCAGTGAAGTGACAGTGCTTTAGACTCTCGTGTTAATCTGCTCATCAGATACGTGCTCGACTATCGTGGACTCCGCTGAAAGAAGAGTAAGCTCCCACCATAGCGGCATCAGGAGCCCAATACGGAAAAGCACTGACCATCGTCAGCCTGCGATCCAGCCATCATCATCTCCCGCATCTCCGGTGAGGTTATTCTTTCCTTTTCCTGTTTCCTGCGTTCTTGTATACAGAGTTCAGTAGCTTATATTTATTTTACCTATATGTTTATGTACGTGTATATTTCATAAAATTCTAGAAGCACAAATATCATTCAGCCCCGTTTGCTTAGTCATCCATTCGCATCCACTTTCACTTCTCTTCCAAGAATCACTTACCCCGCCCGCCGCCGGGTTTTTCCAAGAATTTTAATTACACTTGTTACCACCTGCCTAACTTTGAATTTTATTATTTTTTATTATTACATTCTTAAGCCATAACAACAATGAATTCCCCGCGTCTACTTCATTTTTCTCGAAACAAACCTGGCTGCATTTATGCACGCCAGGATCGACAAAGATCTTTCCCCGGAGGAAAAGCTACATCTTAACGAGTTAATTAGACAGGAGTACTCTTCGTTACGTCGCAGGACTCCTTCCCCCAAGCAGGATCTTCTTATTTCGCGGAATCCGCGATGGAGGAAAGCGTACTCTTCTTCGGATGAGTCCGCCTACTCAATCGTCAGGCGTAAACGGCCGCGCTCACTCAGGGGGTACTCTCACCCCTCGCCAATCTCCTACTTCTTCTCAAGGCTTAAGAAAGCCAATGTTCTGCCGGATTGTCGGCGCTCATTTTCGCCTGAGCCCCTTATACAAAACAATAGGTTTTCTCATCTGCGAACTCCTTCTCCTGTCCGTCAGCTCCTCTAGCCGGCCTCGAGGCAGCCTTCCGCTGCCCCAGTCCGAAAATATAGGATTCCGCCGATAGTCCTTCACCAAAAAGTCAGAGACGACGGCTCTGTTCAGATCCCTTGAAGACAAGGGAATTGATTTCACTGCGAAGAACAGCGGACAGTTCTTGCACTTACTTGTAAAGACCCCGAGAGAGCACAGCGCCATTACGAGAATGCTTATAAGCAAAAAAATTGAGCATCACTCATTTAGACTGCCAGAGGAAAAGCCCCTCAAGGTAGTAATAAGAGGTATCCCCGAAGACATCCACCCGGACGAGGTCAAACAGGAACTCGCTTTAAAATATCCGGTGATTGCCGTCCACCGGATGAAATCAGGCAAAACCAAAAGGGCAATCCCCTAGTCATGGTCGCTCTGACGAAGAACGACTCAGCGAAGAAAGATCTTTACAGATCTTAACACGGTCCTCCATATGAGGGTACAGGTAGAGTCTCTCCGTAATAAGACTCGCACGGGGCAATGTTAGTTACCAGCTCCACGGCCATTCGGCAAATTGTTGCCATGGCCAGGAGCGCTGTGTGAAGAGGTGATAACTGGGCCACCTGGGGGCTTCGGATTGCCTGAAACCCACCGATACGCCGGCCAAGTGTGCTCTCTGCGAGGGTCCGCATACGGCCAACTACAAAGGCTGCCCGGCTTGGCCTGCCCCTAACCACCTTAAAGTACGCCAACGGTACACATACCCTCCGCGTAGGCAAGTTGAAGTACCCAGGGACTTTCTCGCCCTCCGCCTCCGCTCCAAAAGAACCGAGCAGCCACGACTTATGCGAACGTCGTTAGTTTCAAACCAAGACAAATCCCGCCCCTGCCCCCGCCTCATGGCCTGCGCCACATTTTTACAGCAACGTTCATCCCATCAGGATCAAAGGCCTTCCCTCAACCCCGGCCTCAGCCAACAATATCGGCTGAACGCCGAGTCCCTCAAGCGCAGCAGTTTCGCTCCTCCAACCAGGGCTTGTGGATTCCAAACACTAATTGAACAAGCCACAGCGCTCAATTCACCATACAAAAATGCCACCAAGTTGAGCAAAAATCCAATCGTTCATAAATCAATACAATGGATAGACAACGATCACATAATTCAAACTTACAGACTGCTTACTGGAATGCCAACGGCACAGTTCTAGCGTTCCGAGAAGAAATAATAAATTTCTTCACGATTATAATCTTGACGTATTTCTTATAAATGAAACGTGGCTAAAACCATCACGCAACTTAAAATTCCAAATTATAATGTATACCGTGACGACAGAATTGCTAAAACAAGGGAGGGAGGCACAGCAATTCTGTAAACAATTTAGATCATTGTCTAGCCTATGCTTACTCTAGTGAAAATATCGAATCCATGATTAAAATTAAAACTTCATCAGGGACTATTAAATTCATTTCTGTGTACAGTCCACCAAAACGCGTATTGATTACCTCAGAACTAGACTCACTTCTCGCGGAGAGTGTTCCCACTATAATAGCTGGGGACCTTAACGGGCTAAACATGGAACCTGGCACAGCAGGTCCGATAATAAGAAAGGTAGAGATCTCGCTAATTACGCTCTCACCAGATCGGTTGCAATTGATGCTCCAGACGTCCCTACGTTGCATCATCACGCCGGGCGTCGACGTTATAGACATAGTCATTTTGGGACACTAGCCACTTTCACTCCTTACGAGTACTAAACGACTTAGCATCCGATCATAATCCCGTGCTTCTCACTCTAACAGGAGGTTCAAACCTCTGGTCCCCATATAAACCTTCCAGGACTAAAATCAAATGGTCGAAACTAAACGAGCTCTTAAATAAAAACTTAACAGTGCCAACCTCTATTCCTGACAAAACTAGTCTCAACAACGCCACGACAAACCTCGTTAGTTCTATCAAATCTTGCATTAAAGAGGCTTCCGTAGAAATACCTAACGACACTATTCGACACGGTATCCCCGAAGAGATCAAAGATCTTATTAGGGAGAAAAACCGTGTTCGCAAGGAATGGCAAAAAGGATTGTAACCCTATAGTAAAAAAATGCACTATAATCGCCTATCCCGCCAAGAGAGACGCTCTTAGCGAATTCCGCAATGACGAGTATATCTCATCTCTAGAAAACGACAGAGAAGCTCAAAGCCCTCAGACGCCCTAAAACAGCGATCTCCCTTCAAGGCCCAAACGGAGTAGTGTACTCTGCTGCAGATAAGGCCGAAGCTCGCAGACAGCCTTGAAGCTCAATTCTCCTAATATCGACTACGACGATCCGAGTTTCGTTTCAACGGTGGATTCAACAGTCAATTCAATTATTAATACCGAATCCGACGATTCGCCCATTAAGTTCGCAACACCTAATGAAATTAAGAAAATTATTTCTTCACTTAAAATTAAAAGCTGCCGGTCCTGACGGCATTTCGAACCTAAGGTTATTAAAACTTCTCAAATAAGGGGCATATGCGCCCTCACCGCCATATGCAACGCGTCACTCAGACTTCGCTGTTTTCCAAAGGAATTTAAACAAGCCAGCGTCATTCTTATTCGAAACCAGGTAAAGACCACTTTTAACCGAAAATCATCGTCAATCAGTCTCCTTCCGTGTCTAGGTAAAATCCTTGAAAAATTAATTCTCGTTCGATTAAAAGCATTTATTCAGGAAAATAATATCTTGCCAGACTTTCAACATGGCTTCAGAGCTGGCCATTCAACTTCACATCAACTTCTCAGAGTGGTCGAACACATCACGGAAGGTTTTAATGTCAACAAACGCACAGTCATACTTTCGCTGGACGTAAGCAAAGCTTTCGACAAGGTATGGCATAACGGCTTACTTTATAAAATGCATCTTCTAGGCTTCCCGATTAAACTCATTCAAATCATTCATAGTTATCTCACTGATCGTACTTTTAGGGTAAAATTAGATGAAATCTTCTCTTCAATACGTCTGCTAACAGCCGGGGTCGCCCAAGGCGGTCTACTATCTCCCGACCTTTATAGCGTATACTCTAGCGATATACCTAAACCGATAGACCACAATGTAATAATAACCCAATACGCCGACGACACTAACGTCATTTCAAGCTCTACTGTCGCGACCACTGCTACAAGTCGCGTTCAGCGCCAGTCCATTCTCATTCAAGAATGGTGTAAAAAGTGGAGAATCTCAATAAATCCGTCTAAAAGCGCTGCTACCGTTTTCACACGAAGGCGGTACAAACAGCCCCCAAATATTAAACTGTTTGGGGTAAACGTTCCATGGGAAAAATCCATCAAATACCTAGGCGTAATATTAGACTCAAAACTCACGTGGAACGAGCACATACTATCAAAAATCAAATCAGCTAATAAAATAATATCTGCACTCTACCCCCATGCTGGGGAGAAAAAGTCGATATCATCAGACAATAAACTACTCATATACAAGACGACCATAAGGCCGGTCTTCACTTACGCTGCACCCATTTGGGGTCACGCAGCTATCATACTCATAAAGAAACTGCAAACCCTGCAAAACAAAGCCATCCGACTTGCGTCGGGTGCGCCGAGATGGATCAGGGTTGACACTCTACACAAAGACACAAACATTCCTCTGATAAAGGAGTTTATCGTAAATCTGTCTGAAAGATTTTATGCCGGCCTCGCCGGACATAAGAACAACCATAAATTCTCTCGCTAGATATAGCGAGAATGATAACTTTTAAGTATAAAAGGCCGAAAATAATCCTCCGCAAGGAGAGACATCCCTGTCCAAAGGGCAGATTAATTGTTTATAATTTCTAATGTATGTATGTCTATAAAATCTTACATTTATGTATTTATTTATAAAATTAGTTTATTTATCAAAGTATTTATGTATTATTAATATTATGTTTATAAATATATATATTCGTTATTCATCCCGTCATTTAAAAATTAAAAATAAACTCAAGTAAAGTATCCTTAGAAAATCTTTTATGAATATGTTAGAGTCATTAAACTTTTAGTTTAGGAACTCTGTATATGAAGAATATCCAAGTCAAGTGAAATGGCAGAGAGCCAGAAACTAGTCTCAAGGCCTGATACCTGATTGCGCGTTGTTCCCTTTCAGCGAGGTCTTTGAGTAAGTGCCTGTAAGTGTTCGATTGGATTGTGCGCCGTCAGCCTTTCAGTTTGTTTTATTTGTTGTGTTCATTTATTCTTGTGTAATAAAATAAAATAAATACTACGTCTCTGGTCTGAACTCCACTCACTCTTTTAATATAACAAATAAATCCTGTTATAGGCTTTAAATAGAGAGGTTTTTTCAATTATTTTCGTGAATTTCGACGAACATTTTTAAAAAAATACTAAAGTTGTTTATTTCTTCTCTAGATACGGAGCTGGTTTTCCGCGACCGATTCGGCGGCCTAGCGGTTATGAATGCCGACAACCTCACCAGTAGACTGCTCATGACAAACTCCACTTTTGTAAGTACAAAATTATTATTTTTACTGAGTAGTACCTATTCGGTTACTCCCTGGTGAAAAATCACCATTCTGAATCGAAACGTTGCTTGAAATGGCATCAGCCGTGTTTGGTGACCAGGTCTGAATAGCCAGGTACTTCCCAACCTTCATCTTCCCCATATTTTTCCCAGCAACACTCCCTTCAGTCTTGCTACTACACGATGTGAAGATAACACTTATAAACAGTTACATATTATACAAAAATAATAATCACCTCAGAGAAGCATTGCAATATTTCTCCAACTAGCGATCTGATGACAAGTAAATCTAATTTCTGGAAAAAAAGGTAAACTTATAAACCTGTTTAGGTATTACCGTTAAACTAAAACACGTCGAATTATAAAATAAAACCTATATGAAACCTATTGAAGAAATATCAATAATTTTACAATGAAACGAAATATGAAGGAGAAAATAAAAGAAAATCAGGTCGCAATTGAGACTCAAACTCAGAATCTCTATCGCCCTGGTGAAAGACCACCATTCAGCCGTGTTTGGTGACCAGATCTGAATAGGCAGATAATTCCCGACCTTCCTCTTCCCCATCTCCTTCCCTTCCCCACTACTTTCAACCTCACAACATGCCAAACTAGCGGGACTAGTCTAACTATAAAAAAATAAATTAAAAAACAGTCTTGTCCTTCTTTTTCAATCACATATTTCCTTTAAAAAAATAATTCTGACCACTTTTGTAATGGTATTAAAAATTATTGATATTATTTGGATAATTAATGTTAAAATAAAAATGAAATACATATAGCTTTAATGATTTTTTGTTTTAATTTTTGAGGCTGTATGTTTATTGATTTGATCATTTTTAATGCTTGGCAAGAATGGCTTTCGTCTATCGTTAAATTGTTGATAAAAAAACATATCAAATCTTTCTGGCCATAAATCATTCATTTCTCAATGGTTCTAATTTCCTTTCCACGGAACAGAAGGAGACACACCCCTATTCTCAATATAAATACATCACTCTTACCCATTATCCCATGAGTGTAGACACAGTTTCAAAAGAAAACTAATGTCGCCAGTTTACTTACGACCCTTTTTGACTTCTAGGCCCCAGACAGGCCAGAAATATTACAATTTGTTCAAGAAAGCATTTTGGTAATTAAAAATATTTTGTCAACTTCGCCAGAAGTAAGAAATATTTGAGCTTACTTAGGGCACACATACAGCCCCGCGACATTTTGACTCCTAGTCCCCAGACAGGCCAGTAAAAATCGCAATCTGTTCAAGAAAGCATTTTGGCATTTTAAAATATTTTATCAATTACGCTAGAAGTAAAGAACAATTCAGCCTATTTGGGGCACATGGACACCTCTGCGGCATTTTGGCTCCTAGGGCCCAGACAGGCCAGTAAAAATCACAATCTGTTCAAGAAGCATTTTAATACATTTTATCAACATCGCCAGAAGTAAAGAACAATTGAGTTTACTTCGAGCACATGGACACACCCCCGGCATTTTGAATGCTAGGCCTCAGACAGGCCAGTAAAAGTCACAATCTGTTCAAGAAAGCATTTTGGTAATTAAAAATATTTTATCAACTTCACAAGAAGTAAGGAATATTTGAGCTTACTTGGGGCACAGACACCCTCGCGGCATTTTTATTACCAGAACCTGGACCCTAGCAGTTTTGTCTGGACAGGCCAGTAAAATCGCAATCGGTTCAAGAAGCATTTTAATATATTTTATCGACACCGCCAGAAGTAAGGAACAATTAGGTTTACTTGGAACAAACAGACAACCCTGCGGCATTTTGACTCCTAGAGTCCAGACTGACCATTAAAAATCACAATCTGTTCTATCTCTAGAACTTAGCATTTTAAAATATGTTATTAACTTCGACAGAAGTAAGGAAAAATTGAGCTTACTTGGGGCCCACGGACACGACGCCCACAGCCCTCTTCCATCAGATAATCTCTTCAGTTGTATTACGCGGGTCCCACTTTTCGGACAGTAAACATATCGCTCGCATCACAAACGCCAATCCAAATAGTGTAGAGAACGTAAACACTCGAATCCCAGCTCAGCAGGATCGAATGTCGTTTTCTTGACCACTACACTCTTGTAAAAACATCACGACGGAAGAGGCACTCGGGTCGCTATTGTGGTCGGAGGTCTGTCTATGATTCGACAAAATATTATATCGTAAGCAGGGGTGCGATAATCAAAAATTCCGCCCCTATTAATAAAAATATTTTTTTAATCGTTGAACGATTTTTTTTTTATAATTTAAATACATCGTCGCCGGAAAGTCAAAAGGTCTGAAGCGCGATTTTGGGAAGTTTACACCAAAGTACTTTAAAATTTTTTCGTTTACAACTTGGAGAAACAATGTATGGAGAGAGAGCTAATTATTTTTCTCCAACCTATACAAACTTGCGATAAATCACTTTCTCCGGGTTTTCACGTCGTACACCATGAGAGAGAAAGAGACAACAAAAACAACACACCGCTTTTATCTACTGTAAGGATGATCTTTGGTCTCCCGCGACTCCGGGGATTCCGCCCACATGTTTTCACATGCGACTAAACTCTTGAACTAAACGGTTTTTTTAGATTATATGCATGGAGTTGGTAGAGAAGTATCTATCCAAGGCAGTGAAAACAGTTTTTGATAATTTTAACCTGACTCGGCGCACCTGGGCGTGGCTAAGACTAAGGCTACGGTATTTATACATCCATTCATATCACATATCGACATAATATTTTTGTTTATTCGTATGGCCACTTTTTCACAGTATTTTTATTAACAAAAATATAGCATATAACCTAAAAAACCGTTTAGTTGTGTCAAGTTTAGGGGCATAGTAAAAAATGTGGGCGGAGTCCCGCCGTGGACCAGGAGCTTAATATCATTCTTACAGTATATAGAAGCGGTCTATGAAATTTGCTGTCTTTTTCTCTCTCATGGTGTACGACGTAAAAACCTGGAGAAAGTGATTTATCGCAAGTTTGTGTAGGTTGGGTAAAAATAATTAGCTCTCCCTCCATATATTGTTACTTCAACGTTGTATGCTTGTTGTTTTGTTTATAACAATACTGTGAAAAAGTGGTTATACGAATAAACAAAAACATTATGTCGACATGCGCTATGAATGGATGTGTAAATACCCAAGCTTTAGTCCCAGCCACGCCCAAGTGTCCCGAGTCCGGCAAAAATCATCGAAAACTGACTACACTGCCTTGGATAGGTACCACTCTATTTACTCTAAGGTTTACAATCAAAATCATAAATCTTCAGTACCGGGCTGGATTTAATAAAAAAGTTTAATCGTGTAACTCTTAATACAAAAAAAAGCTTACAACTTACGTCGCTTGAGTCAAGCCTTCTCCCAAACGATAAATATATTTTAGTAGCTGAAGGGCCACAAAACTGCATATTTAACTCATTTTTTACCAAAGTGTCGCTTGAGCCTTTTTGCCATTCCAGCGACGATATGTGCACATGTAAATGATGTTTTCAAATTGAATAAAATTAGATTCACATAATTATTTGACAAAAAATATACCTAATTTTAAACTTTTCTTGCAGCTGGAGACAGGTTTATTCTGTTATTCAGAATAAATTTGAATCTGAATAGTTCAGATTCATATTATCGCCTGCATGCCCCGCTCATTTGACGGTTTCCGTGGTTCAGTGGTAAAACGCTCGACTACGAATCCAGAGGTCACGGGTTCAAACCCGGCGTGCGGAAATGACTTTTATCGCATGAATATGCGTCATAACGCATTTAATTCATTTAAAAGAATTCATTGTACATTTGCAGTACGTTCCAGAGTGGTAGATACGTATTCACTTTGGGACACCAAACACGGCTAAAGCCATTTCAAACAACATATCGATTCTTAATGGTGGTCTTTCACCAGGGCGATACTATCCGTATCTACTATTCTGGAACAGAGTGGTAGATACTCTAAGTATCACCCTGGTGAAAGGCCACCATTCACAATCGAAACGTTGCTTGAAATGGCTTTAGCTGTGTTTGGTGACCAGATCTGAATAGCCAGGTATTTCCCAACCTTCCTCTTTCCAATCTCCTTCCCCTCCCCACTACCTTCAGCCTCACAACATACCCTATTTGGGGATGCCATAGTCTCACTGGCTCTAGACGGTTGGGAGCAGTTGAGACTCTTGTGCGGTATTCATATAAAAAAAAATATTTAAAAAAAAACAAGTATACAATTTATTATTTTATATGAATTATATGTGAAATAACACATATTAATTCTATTCAATTTATTTACGCGCAACGGGATATGAACCTGCGACCTTGCATTCGTAGTCGAGCATATTAACCACTCGACCGAGGACGGCTTCAGATAATTTCAAGAAGCGTGATCGATGTTGATTTGTAGAAAAACTGATAAACACCAGTCGACATAAGATTTTTTTACTCCTAGGCGCCATACATACCAATTAAAACAAAAAACTGTCCAAGAAATAATTTCGAAGTATGAAAATGTTTAATTTTAGAAAAAGTAAGAAAAAAATGAGCTTACTTTAGACACACGAACACGCTCACAGCGCACTTCTGTCGGTTTGACCCCTCACTGTTTATAACGCTATCATTTTCACATGGTATTTCCAATTCTAAAGGGACTTTGTTCATGAAATTTTAAATTATCTCTGCGAGTCCCTGAAGAGCTATTCTGTTGTTCGTGAGACAGTGATTGCATTCTCTAGACCTATCTATGGATTCTGTAGCTCTATGGATAAAAGCCATCATTGTTAAATTGCATACGAGGCGGTGTTCTATGGAAGCTCACATTTTATAACCATAGAGAAAGAACGGAGGTGTTATGCAATTATTATTACACTGTTTTTTAAATATTTTCAAAACTGAAAAATTTTAATGTACGTCGTGGTTTTATTTTATTTTTAAAAAAGTTTGTGAAAATATCGTCCATCTGTAAAAAAATACAGCACCCCATATTGTGATTGCGCCACAATTTACATTTAAGTAAAAAGATTTCGATAATATCATATGAAATTTAGGGCGAAGCCAGGTAGTAAAACACACACATTTTAAACTTTTAAACGTCGAAACCGGTCGGCATCCTCATAGAAAGAATGTATGGTGTATGCTGCTTTTTAAATGGTAATCTTCAATATGAAGGATACGGGCGCCACGTTCATACTTAAAATATATATATATATATATATAATATCTTAAATGCGTGAATGATGGCCGGCGTGTGCGTTCTTATTGTTATTTATTTAGAAAAACAACAGCTTTGTAAAGTCATTTCTTATTTGTTGATTCAATCAATAATGTGTTTGCAACTGTCAGCCATTCGTCTTAACATCAAATGTGACGAATTAACTATCTATGCAAGAAATGCAGCTTAGAGTATATAGAGTGGTATCAATGCAAGGCAGTGTAGTCAGTTTTTGATGATTTTTACCTGACTCGGCGGACCTGGGCGTGGCTAAGACCAAGGCTAGGGTATTTATACATTCATTCATATCACATATAGACTTAATGTTTTTGTTTATTCGTATAACCACTTTTTCACAGTATTGATATCAACAAAATATAGCATCTAACCTAAAAAACCGTTTAGTTGCGTCAAGTTTAGTGGCATAATAAAAAATGTGGGCGGAGTCCCGCGGTGACCCAGGAGACCAAGATCATTGTGACAGTACGTAGAAGCGGAGTATTATATTTGTTGTCTCTTTCTATCTCATGGTGTGCGGCGTGAAAACCCGGAGAAAGTGATTTGTCGCAAGTTTGTATAGGTTGGGTAAAAATAATAAGCTCTCTCTCCATACATTGTTTCTCTCACTTGATCATGATTTTTGGTATCCTGTCATCTGGCATTTTTTCAACATGACCAGCCCATCGCGATTTTTTGATACCTACAGAATCTTGCAATGGCGGCATGCTCATTCAGATTTAAGAGTTCATATTCATTCCGTTTCAAAGTCAAAAGAGCTTAAGCGACCCTTTGGTCAAAAATAAGTTTAATATGCAGTTTTGATCAGTTATTTTTTCTGCATCAAATGCTCTGACTCTCGTTTGATTCTGAAGACTTTTGTGGCCCTTCAGCCATCTCAAATATATTTACGGTTTGTGAGAAGGCTCGACTCAAGCGACACAAGTTTGGGTCATTTTTTTAGCTTTTTGTCACTTCAGGTAACTTAGTGAAAGGATTGTGAAAAGAATATATGATGTGAAAGTGAATGGAAGAAGAAGTCGAGGACGCCCGAGAAAGACATGGCACGATCAAGTATTAAATACTTGAATCGGGTCATGTGAAGAGTTTTGTTTGTTTTTGTATTTTTATTTAGATGTACGCAAATATTTTTTTCACACATCTAGTAACAAAAAACATTTTAACATTTCACAATTATAGAACAAAGCATATAATCATAGGTTTTTTTTACATACTCAGCACAAATCCTCCGAAAAGTGGCAAGGCTTGAGGCTTCTTTTAAGGCATTTGGAAGACTATTAAAAGATTTTTGGCCTTTATAAAACACGCTGTTTTGAGTGCACACAAGATTCGTTTTGGGAAGCCTAAAATCATGACAACTTCTCGTAGGATAGTTGTGAATATTTATATTTAGGGAACATGTTATTTTTAAACTTTTTAATCATCGTCAAAGTATTATGTATTATATGTTGTTTAGGTGTCATCATATTTAAATTTTGTAACATTATTTGAACTCTAGTAAAAATATTACATTTCAAAATCGTCCTCATCCCCCTATTTTGTATAAACTGAAGTTTATTATTTTGGGCTTCATTACATAAGAATAAAACACTAGAACAATAATTTAAATGCGGAGTTACAAGGCGAGTTGAATAACAGAAGAGTATGTATGTGAATAAAGCAAGGAGTGCAGAATGTATGGATGTGCGGTAAAACCATGTATAACCGTATTAAAAATGTGGATATCCGGAAAGAATGCAAGGCTAATGTGAGCGTAATGAATAGGATCAAGAATGGGACACTTAGATGGTTTGGGCACGTAGAGCGAATGAACGAAGAAAGGAGTTGAAAAGAATATATGATGCGAAAGTGAATGGAAGAAGAACTCGAGGACGCCCGAAAAAGACATGGCACGATCAAGTAAATCAAATACGTGAATCGGGTCATGTGAAGAGTCAGAATAACAGAAGAGTATGTATGAGACGATGTATGAATGTAAATTAAGTAATGAGTGTGTGCCAAGACAGAGTTATATGGCGGTCCGTCCTCTCTGCCTACCCCTGCGGGGAAACGGCGTGATGGTTAGTTAGTTGAGTTAATTTATTTTTTCAAAATCCAACCAGGTACTGAAGACCTATGAATTTTATTGTATAACAACAAAAATGCTTCAAAGTACTCTGGTGTACGTTTCCCAAAATGGCGCTTCATACCTTTTGCCTTTCCGGCGAATAATAAATAAAGTGGTTATAAATTAAACAGTAAATGCAATATTTTAAACAGTCAAATTAATTTATCTTGTAGTCCTATCCTAGATATTTTTCCAATAAGCCGCTCAATTATTCCCATAATCCCCTCAATTACTTTTCCTTCTCACTCCAATTCCTAAATATGTAAATATATCTCAGTATTTTGTATTTCAGGTTAATTTTAATACTGTCCCGATGATGGAAGGGTACTTCCGAAACCGGTAGACATAATATTAAATAACAAAGTGGTTATAAACAAAGTGTATGTGTTCTATTTATAAATATGGCAAGCCACAAAGTAAATGCTTTTTACGAATAAGTATTAATTTTATTTGCTTCGTCAAACTTCGTCTTTACTGTGAGGCAGCGTCGCGACGCATACCTGGTACCATATGGACGTGTTTCCGCCACTAAATAGCGCAGTAGATTCTACAATCCCCAAGCCACGGTGCTTCAGACCTTTTGCTTTTCGAGTGATTAACTAACCTTTCTGGGAAGATATTATTATTAAAAAAAATGTAATGCTTTTGCGAAAAAAAAACCCTTAATTTAATAATTTTAACGTGTTTCCGCCACTAAATAGCGCAGCAGATCCTACAATCCCCAAGCCACGGTGAGACATTTTGCCTTTCGAGTAATTAACTAACCTTTCTGGGAAGATATTGTTATTAAAAAAAATGTAATGCCATTGCGAAAAAAAAAACTTTAATTCAAAGTAAAGAACGTTTGTGACGTCTCTCCAATGAATCGCTCGTTCATTTCCACTCTTTTAAAACTACTCGTGCAAAAATTAAAACGTAACTTTCCTAGTTTTATTTGCATGACTCTAATGGTCTAGTCTCCCTAGCCCATTGTAATCAGGAGCACGATTCTGTAAAATGGTATTTTTTCGAATATTCGCCTATTATCCGCCCACAAAACACTCATCGAGGCAGACACTCGGCAAATTCAGGAAATTTAGAAAATTCGAAAACAAAAGAGTCAAACGGAAAACGTCGGATGCAGGGCCAGACCGGCTAAGCTTTTTATCATTCCCTTTCTCACTTCCTCCATTTCCTCACTCTTTCCTCATTATTTCCTTTCAGCCTACATTCGGTAACAGACCTTCAGTGGCCGAGCGGTTAAGATTTTCATCTGCGGGTCCAGAGATTCACAATTAAAATGTATCATTGTAATTAAATAATACAGATTTTATTTTTTATGACTATTTAATGTATCTTTCTCTCTGTTCCTTTGTTATAATTGAAATGTTATTGTTTTCTCACTGTTCTCTTATTTTATTTTATATTGTGTTCTCTCTCCGTATGCACCGCCCACTAAGTATTTTTTTTAGTTTAATTTTGTACCCTGATGATGAAAATATGTGGTATTATACAAAGCTATTGTTTCGTTTCATTAAATGTGTCAAAACCACAAAGTTATTGCTTTCTACGAAAACGTTGTTAATAATAATTAAAACGTTGCGTGAAATCGCTTTAGCGGTATTTAGTGACTAGATATGAATAGCCAGGTACTCCTAAATCTTCTTCTTCCCCCATCTCCTTCCCCTCTCACTCCTTTCAGCATCACAACATACCTCAATCTCTCGTTTACCGGACGGGAACGTTAACCAATTCCGTCGCCTCACCGTTTTTCAAATGTGAAGTTTTCATTAAATACTTACATATTGTCACCGGAAAGGCAAAACGGCTGAACGCCATTTTAGGAAGTTTACACTAGAGCACACTAAAATTTACAATAAAATTCACAACTCTTCAGAACCTGGTTGGATTTTGTCAAAAAAAATAACACGGGTAACTCAAAGCTTTCACTGAGTTACCTGAAGCGACAAAAAGCTAAAAAAAAAGTCCCAAGCTTGTGTCGCTTGAGTCAAGCCTTCTCCCAAATGGTAAATATATTTTAGATGGCTGAAGAGCCACAAAACTCTTCGGAATCAAACGAGAGTCAGAGCATTCGATGCAGAAAAAGAAACTGACCACAACTGCATATTTAACTCATTTTTACCAAAGTGTCGCTTAAGCCTTTTTGCCTTTCCAGCGACGATATTTCGTAAAAATCATCAACACTGTTTCAACGGTTATGTGTGTTTGATAAATTTACGCGTTTGCCTCTGGAGACATTTGCATAGGAAGGTTTAGGTCTCACCACGAGAGTTGGTGCCGGCCTTAGAGTATACTAGAGGTAGCCCAAGCCAAGGCAGTGAAGTCAGTTTTGGACTTGTTTTTGATGATTTTAACATGACTCGGCGCACCTGGGCGTGGCTAAGACTAAGGCTACGGTATTTATACATCCATTCATATCACATATCGACATAATGTTTTTGTGTATTCGCATAGCCACTTTTTCACAGTATTTTCATCAACAAAAATAAAGCATCTAACCTAAAAAACCGTTTGGTTGTGTCAAGTTTAGTAGCATAATAAAAAATGTGGGCGGAGTCCCGCCGTTAATTAGCAACTTAAGAACGTTGCGACAGTATATATAAGCGGTCCAAGAAATTTGTTGTCTCTTTCTCTCTCATGGTGTACGATGTTAAAACTCGGAAAAAGTGATTTATTACAATTCCGGATGGGTTGGGTAAAACAAATTAGCTATCCCTCTATTAGATTCTTACTCTGAGGTGCCGGCCAATACTCACACAGATGTATACCTTACGTACAGCGTGTCGAACTGAATGAATAGGACACGCATTTACAATGTCAACATAAACACTCTCTGTCCCTTTTCTACTAGTAACAATAAGTAGGCGTAAACAAGACAAAGGGATCTTTCTTTATGACACATCGTAAATACATCGCCACTGGAGCGTATACCGATACACAATAAACCCAACGCTATGCGTGTATTGTCTGTTTCAACTCTCGTTGCGCCAGCTATACCACTGGTAACGGGCAGTGGCTCTTCCGCGTTTTGCACAAACGGGCTGGCAGATCCGGCCCTGGTGGTGTTGGGACAATTTTAAAAGCTTAAAGGCGCCGGTCCGCCCAATTAAGCGGAAGCGAGGCGGGGATCAGCGGATAGTTTCAGAAAATGGCGGAAATCCGACGCTACCAGCGACATCTGTGTGTCGCCCGGGAAGGCAAGACAAATATATTTTTTTTAGCATTACGGCCTTCATGACAATGGGCTCTTTATAGTTTTAATCGAATGAATAGAGTTTATAATGGGACCCCATAGTTCTGTAGGGAATTATGTGTTTTTTAATGTGTTCACTTACACAATGGCCGCATTTGTCAGAGATATTACAACGATAATAATAATAATTTAAAAAAATTAATAAAAACTTTTTATAAAACCACGGATATTATTTTAATTTTTACGACCGATCGGTTTCGCTTAGCCTATAAGCATCATCAGGGTACAAAATTAAACTAAACAAAAAAATCATACCGTGTGGTTATATATACTCGTACATACAGAGGGAGAATTATAATACAGGAACAGAGAGAAAGAGGCAGATAATATAAAATGAAAGACGCACAACGTCAACTGAGAACGTGATAAAAGAATAATGAGATATTTAATGAGTTTACTTTAATTTTGTTATATATACACACAGAGTGAGAACATAATATATAACAAATATCTCTGCCTCTTTGTTATAATTTAAATGTTATTTTTTTGTTTTCTCATTGTTCTGTTATTTTATTTTATATTTTGCTCTCCCTTTAATTTAATTATATTTCTCTAAATATGTCAAACCACAAAGTTATTGCTTTCTACGAAAATATAATAATTCTTATTTTTATGATTCTCTCCGTTCTATCCAGTTAAACTACAACTAAGTAGTGTGGCAACAATAGATATTTTTTGTTTTTTTTCCAGTGAAATACCGCACAGAATTCTCAACTGCTCCCAACCGTCTGGAGCCAGTGAGACTAAGGCATCCCCAATCGGGGTATGTTTGAGGTTGAAGGTAGTGGGGGGAAGGATATGGTGAAGGGGAAGGTTGGAAAGTTCCTGACTATTCAGATCTACTCGGTACAGCCATTTCAAGCAATGTTTTGATTCTGAATGGTGGTCTTTCACCAGGGCGATACTTAGAGTATCTACCACTCTGGAACGTGCTGGAAATATATCTACTATATGTTATCTTATATGAATTCAATTTAAAATAACACTAATTAATTGAATAAAAAATATTTGCGCACTCCAAGATTTGAGCCCGGGAGCTTTGGGTCGGTAGTCGAGCATCTCAACCACTCGACCACGGAGGCCGTCATTTCTATAGCGCCGTTTTCGTTAAAAATTGAATCAAAGGCAACTTACAACTTAATTCATCTAACCTACAATCTATCACTAAGGTTGAGGCGTTTCATAGAATTTGGTCAAATTCATTGTATTTTTTTCCGGCCTTTCCATTAATGTTCAACCATAGTTAATACTTGTTATTGCTCATTCGAAGCATGCAAGAGTGGTAGATACTCTAAGTATCGCCCTGGTGAAAGACCACCATTCAAAATTGAAACGTTGCTTGAAATGGCTTTAGCCGTGTTTGGTGACCAGATCTGAATAGCCAGGTACTTCCCAACCTTCCTCTTCCCGATCTCCTTCCCCTCCCCAGTACCTTCAGCTTCACAACATACCCTATTTGGGGATGCCATAGTTTCACTGGCTCTAGACGGTTGAGAGCAGTTGAGACTCTTGTGCGGTATTCATATAAAAAAATTAAAAAAATGCTCAGAGCAATAATATGCAGGAGGGACAGCTTTACGGAACAGTGCAGTCAGGATTGTTGTTTTTTTCCTGACTCGGGCGTGGCTAGGGTTTTCATGGACACACATTTTTACATCCATTCATAGCCCATGTCGACCTAATGTAGCCTTTATTTGTGTAACCATTTTTCACAGTATTGCTATCAACAAAAATATGGAATATAACATCAAAAACCGTTGAATTATGTCACATAACAAAACGTAGTGGGCGGAGTCGCCGGAGACGCGGGAGACGAAAAACACGCTTAAACACCTAAAAGTGGTGCGATATTATGTGGCAACTTGTCTCGCCTCTTTCTCTCTCACGGTTTACGACGTGAAAACCCGGAGAAAGTGATTTATTGTAAATTTGTATATGTTGGGTAAAAATATTTAGCTCTCTCTCCATATATATATATATTCTTACTGCAAGGATGCATGCTACTTGTCGTCTGGACGAAGCTAATTGGGGATGCACAGCTCCACTTGATCTGGGCGGTCGGGCCTCTGGTGCGGTATTCACATTTAAAAAATATGTTATACACTACAAAGTATTAATTAATTAATTTTATTTGCAGAGACAACTGAACGCTGTGGACTTCAAAGTATCGAGCAACCTGAAGTACGTGCTTCTTATATCAGACGTGAGAAAAGGTTTCCAGTTCACTTCCCTGGCGAGGTATCACGTCTACGAAATCGCTACGAGGTACGTCAATATATCATTCTTCAATGGAGTGATCAGAAGCAAGTTGGAGTACGCTAGCACTGTCTGGGCTCCACATCAAACCAAATACATAAATATGTTGGAACAGATTCAAAGAAAATTCCTCAGGTATGTGTACATGCGTTCGCACGGAACATACCCTATGTTCATGCATCACATGGAACTACTCGAGGAGACACATTATCAAAGCTTAGAGACTAGGCGCAATGCTGATCTCATGACAATAGGCTTTAAAATTATAAATCACTTAATCGACTGTCCATACCTCTTGGCATGCTACTGCTTATTCGTACCTGAAAAATACTGTCGCAGCAGAAATCATGCAATGTTCAGAATACCCTATGGTCGGACAGATGTTTTGGCTCAGCATAGCATGACAAGAGGTATAATTCTGTTAAATACATCATCTATATATATTGATATATTTTCAGATAATTTACAAAAGTTCGAAAAACTTATTAATTTAAAAATTTTATAATTTGAAATTGCTTACTTGTTGTTCCATTGTACTGTAATTGGGTTTATATCTGTTGTACAATAATAAAAATAAAAAATTCCCTTCCTGACCCATGGTCCTTTGCAGTTTCTATTGAAAACAACAACTGTATACGTTTATTCATTACACATTTTGTTAGTAAAATATTATAAACGACACCAGTTTCATTATTTTCGTACTTGGCTCGCTATTTGCATTCTTAAAACCTTGGCTGTAAAGTTTTTTTTTTTAATTATGGTGCTTTTCTTCTCATACTAATGATCAAATCTAGTTTCTGAATATAGTTTATGGATCAGTAGTACCTCAGAGAAATAATATACAAGGGAGAGCGCTGCTTGAGGTTCGCCGGACTCGGCTAGACCTGGACGTGGCTAGGACTAGGGCTAGGGTATTTATACATCCATTTATTGCACATGTCTACATTATGTTTTTATTTATTCGTATGACCACTTTTTCACAGTATTGTTATAAACAAAAATATAGCATGTAACCTAATAAACCGTTGACTTTTGTCCATTTGTTTCGCGTATCATAACGTGTGGGCGGAGTCAACGGAGACACGGGACACGAAGAATATTCTAACAATACTTTAAAGCGGTGTGATAATTTGGAACTTTTTTTTGTCTCTTTCTTTCTCATGGTGCACAGGGTAAAAAGCCGGAGAAAATGATTTATCACAAATTTGTATAGGTTGGGTAAAAATAATTAGCTCTCTCTCCATATATTATTACTTTAAGGTCAGTACCCAAAAATACACACTTTTTGGTTTACTAATATAATCAAAACTACATATTCTTTGTCTGTTAATTTTATCTGTTTGTTGTGAGGTTGGAGGTAGTGGGGAGGGGAAGGAGATGCGAAGAGGAAGGTTGGGAAGTACCTGGCTGTTCAGATCTGGTTGCTAAAGCTTTTCGAAGTAACGTTTTGACTCTAAATGGTGGTCTTTCACTCGATGATGTTTAGCTAGCGCGGACGGAGAACATCCTTTTATACTAAGAAGAGCTGCGATATTATGTGACGACTTTTCTTAACTCTTTCTCTCGTGGTATACGACGTAAAAACCCGGAGAAAGTGATTTATCGCAAATTTGTATAAGTTGGGTAAAAATATTAGCTATACCTCCTTATATGGTAACTTCAAAGGTCATACTGTATCTTTCTTAAACGTCCCCGACTTATTTCATCATTGACTTTTTATAATTCGCAGAACCAGGTTTGCGCTGTCGCCAATCGAAGATGACAGGGACGCCCCTCTGCTGCAGCACGCCGAGTGGTCCCCGGATGGGAATGCAGTGGTGTTCGTGCATGACAACGACATCTACTACAAGCCCAGGGTACTCAAACCCCTCGTCTGCAGAATCACCAGCACGGGTTAGTATTATATATTATAGGACCTTTTTTTGTAGAAAGCAATCATTTTGTGGTTTGAAATATTCAATAAAAAAGATAGTAACTTTGTTTAAGACCACGGATTTCATTTTATTTTTATGACCGACCGGTTTCGCTTAATCTAAGCACCATCAGGGTAAAAAAATAAACTAAACAAAAAATACAAAGTGTGTGGTTATATATACTTATACATACAGAGGAAGAAAATAAGAGAACAGTGAGAAAATAAAAGAATAATAATTTTAATTTTATTGTGTTACTGTTCTCTTATTTTATTTTATATTGTTTTCTCCCTCTGTATTTACGAGTATATATATTATATTGTATAGAAACACTCTATGTATTTATTGTTTTTTTTTTCAATTTTGTACCCTGGTGATGCTTAGGCTAAGCGAAACCGGTCAGTCATAAAAATAAAAATGAAAAAGCCTCGGGTCTTGTAAAAAGTTATTATTTAATTTTCATTTAATCTTAATCACTGTTCGAAAATAAAATGTAATAAAGTACATGACAACACTTTATTTTCATTACTCTGGCAACACCGAGTGACGTTGATTTTGAAACAATTGTGGTACATTCAGATGTGAGGTTATGTTTAACTGCCTACCGGATTTAATTAATTCATCAATACGATGAGCGTCCTGGAGTTGTGGAAAAAAAATCATGGATTTTATTCTTTTTTCAAAAGTAAAAAATCGAAGAACACACAAAAACGTGACTAACCTTTACAGTTGTCAAAAACAAACCACTAATTCAAAATGGCTGATAATGCTAACATATGATAAACATATGTGTACCAACATAACAACAACAACAAAAAATCGATAATTGAATGTACACATCATGCGAAAATTCAAAATTCACATATTTATATATATATATATTTTTTTTTTTGCTTTATGTGTGCATCTCTTTCTTGTAGTTTTATTTTCAAGTAACATATTGTAACAAATTACTTATTTGATGCATACATTGAAAAAATGGTTAAATACAACGAGTTTGAAAAATAAATTACCTACCTTAAAATATGAATTAGAATCATCTCCTTTGGAAAGTATAACTAATTTCTTAACACTGCATAGCATTAAAATATGCACTCAGACCATTGTGATTTCTTTAAAGTTACATCCTTTTACTTTTGGTCCATTTTTCAATATATATATTTTTTTAAAAGAAAGACAAACATTCCCGGGCTACGAATAACCTGAAAATATTTGAAAACTCCTACTGCCATCACAAGAAGCGGAAGATGCTGCTTGTGCAATGATGGAGGACTTAGCCAGCAAAGGAATTGAACGCACGACGCCCGGGTGGGAATCCGACGCGTTTGTCCACTCAGCTACCGACCGGTCTTGGGGTTTCTTTTCAAATCAATTCAAACTTTGCTTGAAATAGATTTAACCGTATTTGCTGGTCAGATTTGAATAGACAGATACTTGCCCAACTTTCTTCTTCCCCATCTCCTTCCCTTCCCGAATGTCTTCTGCCCCACAACATACCCCAATCAGTAATGCCGTAGTCTCTCTGGCTCCAGTCGGGGGCAGTTGGGACTCTTATACGGTATTAACATAAAAATTAAAAATTAATTAAATATGGTGTATTTGCTATATGTTCCAGAGTGGTAGATACTCTAAGAATCGCGCTGGTGAAAGACCACCATTAAGAATCAAAACGTTTGAAATGGCTTAAACCGCGTTTGGTGATCCGATCTGAATAGCCAGGTGCTTACCAATCCTCCACTTTCTTATCTCCTTCCTCTCCTCACTACCTTTAACCCCACAACATATCCCGACAGTGGATGCCATGTTGCCACTAGATCAAGACGGTTTAGAACAGTTGGGAACACTATGAAAAAAGAGGAAGAAAAAAATTTAATCAATTTCCACCGAAGTAATTTCTTTTTCAATAATAACTTCATTTGCTTATTCAGGCACACAGAAATACTGATTACTCTTCATTGATTATGTTTGAGTAGATGAAATGCATTTTTAATTTTTTTATTCAACCATGGATTTCGCCTTCAGGACATGGGGAGGCACCTTTGCCAAACAGTGTAGTCAGGATTGTTGATTGTATACTGACTTGATAGAAAGAGACAAAGATATGCTAAAGGATGTAGGATGGCCTATTAGTTACCGCCCACATGGAATTTCGACATTTTTAATAAACATATTTGAACAAATTAAACAAAACAATATCAATACACCATTCAAATGATTTGTACATTTAAAATATCACACAAACACTAATAACAGAAGGTTTGCCTCAACAATGACGGAAGTATTTTGTTGATTTTATGTCTTTATATCATTAAAAATGTGAAAATTCTAAATTTCGGTCAAAAATATTTAAAACTGTTGAAATACCTCTCAAGAGTATTGTTTTATAATCTTTGTTTGTTATTATTTGAACATTCACGGATAGCACATATCACCATCATGTTTGATTTATTTGTATAACCACTGCAAGTATTTTAACCAACACAAATATAGGAAACAACCTCAAAATCTGTTCACGTAAGTTATACGACTCGATGATGTGAAGTTAGCGCAGGCGGAGGACATCCTCACATACTTAGAAGTGCTGCAATATTATGTGACGACTTTTCTCGTCTCTTTCTCTCTCACGGCATACTACGTAAAAACCAGGAGAAAGTGATTTATCGCAAATTCGTATGGGTTGGTTAAAAATATTAGCTATACCTCCTTACGAGTATATCGTTACTCCGAGGATTAACCAATACTTTTATTCATTCGCCAGAGTGGAGGGTCGTTAATTTACACGTGTTTACATTTCTGGGGATATCCTTTACTCTACGTCAGAACCTTCCCCCGCATCCACGTGCAATGTGCATGCATTACCTCCGTAACAGTGCTGCATTGTTCGCGTTGATTGAAAATTTTATCACGTACATCGCCGTCCGTTGTCAGTAGTTTCGCTCGCGTGTGAAACTTAGGAAAATGCCTTGTCATCAGCGCCGGATCGGTGTGCATTCATCGGCTTTCGTATAATGTTTGGAAAATAGTTTTTTGTAACGGATTTTTTTATGAATTACATAAATTACGTAGAAAGAAATCACTTTGTGGTTTGACATATTTAATGAAAATTAAATAATAACTTTTTATAAGACCAGTTTTTTTTTTGATCGACTGGTTTCGCTTAGCCTAAGCATCATCATTATTATTTAATCGCCTTCTCAGTTGGCGTTTTGCCTCATTTATTGCATTTTATCTTTCTCTTTCCCTCTTTTAAAAATTAAGAATTTCAGCAGTAATAATATGAAGAGGTCGGTATATTTTGTTTTTATCCAATTTGTTATATCTATTTAAAGATGTTGTGTTTGAACACCTAAAATGTTAATAAAGTTTTTTTTTTGTTTTCAATGAAGTATGCATGTTTCTGCGCAAGTCTAGTTTTACGGAGAGGTACCTTCAGTACATTAGTTCGGAAATTTGTTTCGTTTTATATCACAGGGGGGGGGGCGAAATCGGTGCGGACTGCATAGGGCTTCCACAACCGGCCCTGCTTGCCGTATTGGATTCTCGGGGTCGAGACAAAGCTATTTTTCTCACTATGTTACGTCACAGGTAAATTCTTTACGTGCTGCAATTTTGTTAAAATTATGAGTAACTTTCATAAATAACTACGTGCATACGAATAATATATATTTATTAAAATTGGAAATAGCTTTAAAGCATCAACGCTTATTTATTATTAAATATTTCAACAATATCAATAATCTAAAACACAAATATGAAACAGAAAAAGCCAGAAACTAAAAAGAAAAATGGTCATGACTGAGACTCGAACTCGGAACCTCTACTCTATCCGGGAATAACACTCTGCCAATTAAGCCATTAATATTTCATTAGAATGCGGTAATTTGAACGATCTCATACTTCTATTTAAGATTACTAATATTTGAATTTCTTCCAATTCTAATTCCCCAGGCAAGCCAGGCGTCATTTTCAACGGCGTGCCCGACCACCTGTACGAGACGGAGATCTCGCGCTCGGACCACGCGCTGTGGTTCAGCTCGGACGGGCAGTACCTCATGTTCGCCACCTACAACGACAGCGGCGTGGGCGAGCACCGCTGGGCGTGGTACGGGGGCGCGCAGCAAGACCAGCTCAAGTACCCGGAGATCCGCAGCGTCAGATACCCCAAGGTGACACCTCTTGGCTACTGTGTCTCTCCCCAATTTCTTTTCAGGTTATATTTACTTGACCGTACTGAGCTCATCATGTATATTATGTATTTTTACTAACAGTACTAACCACGTCATTTGGGGGGAGTATAAAGCTTTAATACTTACACGAGGGAAATCCAGAATTTCAGGTTACAAGGGCTCCTGCAGCCGGGGGATTTTTTTTTCTTTCGAAGTTGGCACACCTGGCGTGTAGAGAGAATTCTAACGGTCAGTTTTTTAGTCCCGCGTGTTTGTCGGCCATTTTGTTTAGTCACAGTTAATTCTTCCGATGGAGAGGTCGTCGTTCGCTCCCGCCACCTCTCTTTCTTGCGAGATCCTTTTTTTTATTTGCGGGACAATACAGCCCCAAATATCAATCGGAAGCTTGAGAAAGTTTATGGTAGTGGTGTGATGAGTCGACAACATGTCACGAAGTGGGTTAGGTTGTTTAGAAAAATCCGTGCTAATAATCACAACGAGTGAACGAGTGAGAGACCATCAGTGATTACTGACGAACTTTCTGGCGTGTCTTTTTGGTGGATTTTATGCATAAAGAGACTACCATTAATGCAGAGGCTTACTGCAATACCCTAAAAAAAACCCAAAAGAGCCATTCAGAACCGCAGAAGGGGAATTTTAACCCGGGGAGTCAGCTTCCTGCATGATAACGCCCCACACCGCACAAGTTTCACAGGAACTGCTGATATCGTTTGGATGGGATATTGTCACCCACCTCTTCTATTCACCCAACTTGGAACCATTTTGACTATCACCTTTTCACCAAACTTAAGAACTTTTGGGTGGAAAACATATTTCCAATGATCAGGAGGTCGAGGAAGTGACCGAAAGACCTGGCGGCGGAGGTCTATGATACTGGTATACAAAAACTGATGCCCTGACTACAGAAATGTCTCGATCTCGACGGCGATTACGTTGAAAAATAGTTTGATACATTTGTAAAGTATCCTGTGAATTTCAATTAAAGACAAGCATTTTTTGACTTTACATAAATGTTGTAACCTTACTTTCTGGATGACCTTCGTAAATACCTTGATTGACTTTTTCTCCATCGGACTCCACAGTGTCTCCCTTAATAGTGTGGTAACGCGATACTGGCTCATCCTCATCGAGGCCAATGACGGACGCCAAGACGCTAGGACGTCGTGTACCACTTCATATCCCTTTGCTTGCTGGTTGAAATCTTTCTGTTATCGAATCATCCGCATTGTACTTTTTCCAATAGGACTGCCTAGATTCCAACTTGTTGTCTAGTCACATGTCATTGCGATCTGAGGGCGTGCTCGCGAATGTCGACTGATACCCGATATTGATGATTAAAACTTTTATCGTATCGATGTTGTGCTTTTATGCTGCGACCCCTGGGGCCCTAGCACAAAATGTCAGTAATTTGGCATCGTTCCTGAGCCCGACTGCAGATAGCTGACGAACAAAAGACAACTCACGTCGACTAAACATGCTTAATTATTTTCAAATTAAAAACGTATTTTTTCAGGCGAATACAGATAATCCAGAGGTCACCATTTACACAGTCAACCTGAAGACCCCAAAGTATCTCTTCCCCCATGCCATCCAACCCAGCTCTAGTGTTGAACCAGGTAAAATTCAAATCTCTCTTCCATGTTGGATTTACCTATATTTTACAACACTTTCATGAAGACCATGTTTGACCCATAAGACACGAAAATATTTTTGTTTTGTTGTGGTTACAGATAGCTACGTTATGTACACAGCTTGGGTTTCTGACAGACAGGTGGCGTTGCTGTTCCTCAACCGAATGCAAAACTACTCCATCATCAGTATTTGCAAGACCCCGTCCTTTAACTGTCAAGATGTAAGTTATTTTTTCAAATCAATATTTTGTTATTAAGACTGATTGGTCACGCGAGTCTTTTTACGGTAACGCAGAAAAAAAGCAATGATAATGCTGTATTTGTTCTATTGGTATTTCATTGGACTGGTCAAAAGAACTTGCGTGATTGGTCCCTTCAGCACCGGTGCACAGCCAGGAGACACGATTGCCGCACTCCCGTCAGGACGTTTTTGAATGATAAATTCAATTTCCTATATTTACTAGTCAAGTTTGATGTTATATCATCATTCTTCGGAAAGTTTGTTATTAATTCTATTAATATTTGGTTTTTTGGATTCCCACAAGAGTCTATTTTGGTACCGCTGTTGTTTTCACTTTGATAAATCATTTCATGGAAAAAATTGGTACAAAGTTCTAGAATTCTGTAAAATTTTTGTTTTTTTGGATTCCCACAAGAGTCTTTTTTGGGACCGCTGTTGTTTTCACTTTGATAAATCATTTCATAGAAAAATTTGGGACAAAGTTCTGAATTCTGATTGAAATTTTGTTGTTTTGGATTTCCACAAGAGTCTATCTTGGTACCGCTATTGTTTTCACTTCGCTAAATCATGTGATTGATAAATTTAGAGCAAAGTTCTGAAATTCTGTAAAATGTTGTTTTTCGGATTACCACAAGATTCTATCTTGGGACCGCTATTGTTTTCACTTTGCTAAATCATGTAATGGAAAAAAATTGAGGCAAATTTCAGTTGGAATTTGACCGCCTCCAGAAATGTTCTTCACTGATTGTTGATCCTCCACCACGCAGTCTATCTCTGTCTTTGTTTTGTCTCTAATCGCTTCTACTGGTATAGAAAATATGTGTTTTTAACACTCTAGGTATATAGCGAGCGCGCACAGTCCGGCATGTGGTCCACTCTGGGCGGAGACGTGTCGGGCCGCCCCGACCCGCCCTTCTTGTTCTCGCGCCTGGGCCAAGGGCTGCTGACGCTGGCCTCGGTGCGCGACGGGGAGGCGGAGGGCTACTGCCACGTGGTGCACGTGGGCGAGCTGAGCCGCAGCGCGCCGGTCACGATGGGCCGCTTCGAGGTCACTGGCTTAAAAGCGTGGGACGAGGATAACGGATACGTGTAAGTACTGAGATCTGTCATCCAGAAATTTTACAAGAGATTAGATACATTTTCTTCATAATGGCCATGATTCGGCTATGAAGATAGAACCGTAGTATGGAAGACTTTTTTTATTAATTGCTTCTTATTGTTCTTGTGTGTAACAAGCAAAAAATGTTGATAATTTGTAATTCTTCTAGATCGATAAAAAACATTTAAATCTCTTCACCAGCGACCGGTTTGTAACTGCCTTAGATACATATGTCATATTAAAAAATATATATAAATGGTGCAAAAGAGGTTTATGCGTTACTCGTACATGAGGGAGAATACATACTACCAATTTTTATTTCCTCCGTTGTTTTTTGTGCGGAATGCTAGATTTCCACACCCTGCAAGCCCGCCGGAAAATGTTTTTGGGTAAACAGTTGATTTCCGGAGGTATTTATAACCCATATATACTGAAGGAGATCAACTTATTTTCCCCAAGTAAGTACATTCGTGCGAGGTACCATGTGACGTTTTACACACCGAAAGTCAGAACTACCCCATACAAAAACACGCACAATATACAGGTATAAAGTCATGGAACTTTTCGATGAAGCTGCATCTACCTTAGATGTATTTAAAACCACAAACATAAGGTTCTGTCACTTTCTCTTAGTGTACGTACCGTTACATACCGGTACATAACGACCTATATACTTTAAAAACATATTTCTTTGTGCGAAAGAAAGAGAGGGATGAGTCAATAAACGCTGATGTTCAGGAGAGCCATATCAAAATTAAGGAATTTTGTTTTTTGCATGTAATTATGTCATTATGTCACATGTTTTTTTTTTTTTCAAAAAATAAAAGCACATTCTTTTATTTTCTGACTCATCTAATTTTTCTTTGGTAGGTATGTATCTAAGGAACAACGCTGCGTACATAACACAAAATTTGATTTTATTGACTCATCCCTCTCTATTTTTCGCACACAGATATATTTACACACATTATAACACTCGTCATGTTCAATCTTTATACATTTTAATTTTTTTACCTGTTATACTATTGTATTTTTTCGTTTATTGTGCTTTTTTATTTACTTTGATTTTACGTTTTACTTTTACCCTCTTTAGACATTTGTGAATAACTGTGTAAGGAAATTATTATAATAAATAAATATTCTAACGCGACAAGGCGCGCGGCTCCGGATACTTTCTCGCTCCCGTCTAAAGCACTGTCTCTCTCTAGCAATGTCGAGCTGTGTGGATCCAGGGCCGCATTTCAATTGGGCAATCGCCGACGCAATTCTAGGAATTTCACCCACTACTCCTACTGTGTGCTGAAGGCCGCTGCCCGCCGGTCCATAAAAGGCGCTGCTCATCCTTGAAACGGTAGAGATCCAGAACAAGTCTCAAGGCCTGATTTCTGATTGCGCGTCAATCCCTTTCAGCGAGGTCTTTCAGTACTTAGTGAGAGATCCAAAAACTAGTCTCAAGACCTGATTACTGATAGCAAGTTGTTCCCCTTCAGCAAGGTATTTGCATTCTAAGTACGAAATATCTTTAAGCGTCCAACTGAATTGTGCGCCATCGGCCTGTCAGTTTGTTTTGTTTGTAAAATATTGTTTGAAGTTTGAACCCTTTCAAGTCTCTTTTCATTTATTCTTGTTCAAATTTAAAATAAATACTACGTCTCTGTACCGAACTCAACTTGCTCTTTTAATATAACAAATTGGTTTCATTATAAATTGTCGCCAAACGTGTGGCAACGAACGAAAGACTGTTAAAATATTTGTTTTATTCCAGGTACTTCATAGCGATCCCCGAGAAAAAACCCGGCCAGAGACACATGTATCGGATAAGGCTGCAGTCGACGAAACCGCCCGACGACGACACCGCGAGGAACTACTACACGCAGGGCGAGAACCAGGGGACCAACCTGTGGTCCGACATGTCCACGATGCAGTGCCTCACGTGCCCCAGCGAGTCCGGCCTGTCGCCCGACTTCTCTCCCGCCGCGGAGGAGCAGCCCGCCACGACGCAGGCCGAGAGCGACGACGGCGGCCTCCCCACCGCCTCCGGGGAGGCGTACGAGGACGCGAACGCGACGGACGGTGCGGCCACTTCCGGGGCCACGGAGCCCACGACCAAGGTGACGGCCGCCATGAACGGACCGGCCAAATCCTACGCACACCTCAACGTCGCGGGGAAGAGAAACGGGGTGTTCTATCTGAACGAGAGTGTTCCGAATAATTGCCTGTACAACAATGTGATTTTCAGCGCCAACAGCCGGTACTATGTGCAGGTGAGATGATGTTTTGTCAAGCTTTCTTCTGTTGGCAGTATTTGTAAAGATTGGAATCTTGGAGTAATAATGTATGGAAAGAGAGCTAATTATTTTTACCCAACCTATACAAACTTGCGATAAATCACTTTCTCCGGGTTTTTACGTCGTACACCATGAGAGAGAAAGAGACAACAAAAATAACACACCGCTTTTATGTACTGTAAGAATGATCTTGGTCTCCCGCGTCTCCGGGGGCTCCGCCCACATGTTTTGATTTGCGATTAAACTGGACACAACTAAACGGTTTTTTTTAGGTTATATTCTATTATTTGTTGAAAACAATACTGTGAAAAAGTGGTTATACGAATAAACAAAAACATCAAATCGACATGAGCTATGAATGAATGTATAAATACCCTAGCCCTAGTCTTAGCCTCGCCCAGGTGTGTCGAGTCCGGCAAAAATCATCAAAAACTGACTACACTGCCTTGGATAGGTACCACTCTATAAATGTAGTATACTCTAAGATTGGAATCTTGGAGTAAGAATATATGGAGAGGTACCTTTGAGAAACAGTGTAGTCAGGTCGGTTGACTTTATACTGACCCAAAAGAAAGAGACAAAGATATGTTAAAGGATGTTTGATAGCCTATTAGTTACCTCCCACATGGAATTCGGACATTTTTTATAAACATATTTGAACACATTAAACAAAACAATATCAATACATCATTAAAATGATTGTAAAATATCACACAAACACTAATAACAGAAGGTTTGCCTAAATAATGACGGAAGCTTTTTGTTGATTTTATGTCTTTACATCATTAAAAATGTGAAAATTCTAAAGTTCGGTCAAAAATATTTAAAACTATTGAAATACCTTTGAAAAGTGATGTTTTATAAACATTGTTTGGTCTTATTTGAACATTCACGCATAGCACAAATCACCATCATGTTAGATTTATTTGTAGAACCACTGCAAGTTTTTTAATCAATGCAAATATAGGTAATAACCTTAAAATCCGTTGACGTAAGTTATACGTCTCGATGATGTGAAGTTAGTGCAGACGGAGAAAATTCTTACATACTTGGAAGCAGTGGCGAAGCGAGGGGGGGCGGAGGGGAGGATCGCCCCGGGCGCCCCTATTAAGAGGGCGGCAAAATTTGCTCATCGAAAAAAATGTGATGGACAAAATTGACTTTGATGATGTTATTAATGATATTGCTACGCGTAAGGTCCGAAAAGTGAAATTTTAAACTTAAGTTTACAATTTTGGCTTTGAAATAAATATTTTTCGCTCTTTCATATGATTCCCGTTTTCCACCGACACCAACATCATTATTTTTATGACGTCACAAGGGCGGAAAATTATGATTCCGCCCCGGGCGACGATGGCCCACGCTGCGCCACTGCTTAGAAGTGCTGCAAAATTATGTGACAACTTGTCTTGTCTCTTTCTCTCTCGGTTTTTACGTCGTAAAAACCCGGAAAAAGTGATTTATCGTAAATTTAAATAGGTTGGGTAAAAATATTTAGCTCTCTCTCTTCATAAATGTATTCTTGCTCTGAGATAAGCTTAGAGTATACTAGAGATAGCCCAAGCCAAGGCAGTGAAGTCAGTTTTGGACTTGTTTTTGATTATTTTAACATGACTCGGCGCAAATAGGCGTGGCTAAGACTAAGGCTACGGTATTTATACATCCATTCATAGCACATATCGACATAATGTGTATTCGTATAGCCACTTTTTCACAGTATTTTTATCAACAAAAATATAGCATCTAACCTAAAAAACCGTTTAGTTGTGTCAAGTTTAGTGGCAAAATAAAAAATGTGGGCGGAGTCCCGCCGTTAACCAGCGAAGATAGCCAGCTTAAGATCATTGCGACAGTATATAGAAGCGGTCCAAGAAATTTGTTGTCTCTTTCTCTCTCATGGTGTACGATGTAAAAACTCGGAAAAAGTGATTTATTACAATTTCGGATGGGTTGGGTAAAACAAATTAGCTATCCCTCCATATATTGTTACTTCAAGGAGATAAGGACATTTCTGTTGGAAGTGTGTAGGTATGCATCAATACGTACACACAATTCTAAGTATGTGTTGTCCGCCTTAACTCTAGTTGGGTGACCTGCGTGTGACGCGTTTTGTATATTTGTCCAGGAGTGCCTGGGGCCCGAAGCACCCTCCGTGTACCTGGCCGAGACGCTGACCAACTCGCGCGTGGGCATCCTGCACCCGGGGGAGCAGCTGCGCGAGCGCGTGGCGGGGCTGGCCGCGCCCCAGCTGCGCTCCTTCCAGGTGGAGGTGCTGCACGGCTACCACGCGCAGGTGCGCCTCTACCTGCCGCCCGGCCTCCGCGAGTACGAGGAGATGCCCTTCCCCCTCATATTGCACATGTGAGTACGAGTGTGCGACCGACCTGTCACCTGAGGCCAGTTATTTTGAATTTATTAATTTGATTATGAATGTGATTTTGAATTCGATTATGAATTTTGAGATTATTTTGATTTTGAATGAGATGATGAATTTGATAATGAATGTGATTCTGAATTTGATTGTGAATGTGATTTTGAATTGGAAGATTATTTTGATTATAAAATTTATTAAGAATGTGATTTTGAATTTGAAGATTATTCTGATTATAAATGTAATTCTGGATTTGATTATGTATTTTATTGCGTTTGATTGTAATTTTAAAGAATATTTTGATTACGAATTTGATTATGAATCTGATTCTGAATTGGATTATGAAATTGATTGTGTATTTTATTTTGAATTTGATTAGGAATAACTTCTATTAATAATTTGAAAATGAATTTAATTATTATCATAAATTTATTTTGATTATGAATTTGAATACTTATGAATATGACTTTGAATTTGAAGATTATTTTGATTTTTATTTTGAATTTGAAGATTATTTTAATTAAGAATGTGATTTTGAATTTGAATTTGAAGATTATTTTGATTATGAATGTGATTTTGAATTTGAAAATTATTTTGATTATGAATGTGATTTTGAATTTGATTACGAATTTGAAGATTATTTTGATTGTGTATTTGATTTGGATTTGATTATGAATTTGTTTACTAATTTGATTAGGTATGACTTCCATTAATATTTTAAACATGAACTTCATTATTATTATTAATTAATTTTGATTATGAATTAAAAAAATTGAATGATTATGAATGTGATTCTGATTTATACTATGAATTTGAAGATTATTTTGATCATGAATGTGATTCTGAATTTGATTATGAATGTGAAGATTATTGTGATTGTGAGTGGGATTCTGATTTTGATTATGAATTTTGAAGATTATTTTGATCATGAATGTGATTCTAAATTTTATTATGAATGTGAAGATTATTTTGACTGTGAATGTAATTATTGATCCGAAGCTTATATTAATTATGAGTTTGAAGATTATATTTAATTCGAATTTAATTATAAATGTGATAATTATTTTGACTATCAATTTAACAATGTATTTGCTTTTAAATATGGTTACGAATTAGATTAGGTATAAATTCCATTATCATAATAAATGAATCATTGTTTTTTTCAGTGATGCATCTCCCGGTTCCCAGCTGGTGTCTGAAAAGTTTCAGGTGGACTGGGCCTGGTACCTCTCCAGCACCAAGAACTTCATCGTGGCGCAGATAGACGGCAGGGGGTCGGGCTTCCAGGTAAACAAACATCAGACTGATGGATACTTTCAGTAATGCCCTGGTGAGATATCACCATTCAGAATCGAAACGTTGATTGAAACGGCATTAAATGTTTTTTTTAACCAGATCTGAATAGCCAGATACTTCCAGTTTTATGTTTCCCTATCTCCTTCCTCTCCCCACTTTCTTCAGTCCCACAACATATCCCAATTGGAGATGCGATAGTCCCACTGGCTCAAGACGGTAGAGAGAAGTTGGGACTTTTGTGCGGTATTCACTAACTAACTAACTAACTAACCATCACGCCGTTTCCCCGCAGGGGTAGGCAGAGAGGACGGACCACCATACAACTCTGTCTTGGCACACACTTCTTGCTTCATTTACATTCATACATCGTCTCATACATACTCTTCTGTTATTCTGACTCTTCACATGACCCGATTCAAGTATTTGATTTACTTGATCGTGCCATGTCTTTCTCGGGCGTCCTCGACTTCTTCTTCCATTCACTTTCGCATCATATATTCTTTTCACACTCCTTTCTTCGTTCATTCGCTCTACATGCCCAAACCATCTAAGCGTCCCTTTCTTGATCCTATCCATTACGCTCATATCAGCCTTGCATTCTTTCCGGATATCCACATTTGTGATCACTATAAATAATATTAAAAAAATAAAACCATTAAGAATCAAAATGTTGCTTAAAATGTGTTTTTTTGGATAGATCTGAATAGCCAGATACTTCCGACCTTCTGTTTCCCCATTTCCTTTCTCTAGCCACTTTCTTCAGCCTCACAACATACCCCAATTGGGGATGACATAGTTCCGCTGGCTTCGTTGGGATTCTTGTGCGGTGTTCACATAAAAAAGCAGTAGCAGTTAATTTTTTATCACAACAAACTTGGTAAAAGGCCCGGTTGTTTTAACATTCGTCCCGTTTTAAATCGGGTTGTTTGATGAGCCGTCAAGTATAACGAACGAAGCTAATGGGCCAAGAATCGAGGGTTGACAAGTTCGTTTAAAATATTATAAGGGACAATTTTCATTATCATATTTTTCTATCGAACAAGTAGACAAAAATTGATGTTTTAAAAATGTGTTTTTTTTTTTTTCAGGGAGACAACCTAAGAAAAGAAATCTATCACAGACTCGGAACAGTAGAAGTCGAAGATCAAATAGCAGTTCTCACGTAAATATTGTTAATTTTCCATCTTTATTGAAAATATATATCTTTACAAGGAGTGCAATTTACACAAAAACTCCTACTTCCGCCATAAAAAGCGGAAAATGTTGCTTGTGCAACGACGGAGGACTTAGCCAGCAGAGGAATTGAACCCACGATGCCCGGGTGGGAATCCGATGCGTTTGTCCACTCAGCTACCGACCGGTCAATCTAAGCTATAAACTGCAAAAAATCTATAATGCAGTTCTGCTACCCTAACATAAATACATTTTTCAATCGATTTCCACGTTTTAATTTCTAATTCATATTTGCTAAGTACTTTATAGTGAACATCTTATCCGACTGAATCAGAAAAATGTTAAAATGCCCACAACACACCTAATACTCTTTTTTGTAAATTGCTCAATGACATTATCAAGTTGGAAGTGAACAGTGTACTCTGAATCTATTATATATCGATGTTTACCTTTGATTCTAGCTATCTCCGGGATAACCTTAAGATAGTGGACGCAGGCCGGATCTGCGTGTGGGGCTCTGGATACGGGGGCCACGTGGCGGGCATGATGACGGCGCAGGACTCCGTCAATCTCACCCGCTGCTCGGTGGCCGTGGCCCCCATCGTGACGTGGGCTTACCACAGTGAGTTACTATCTTTATACAGCTCATACCTTATAACAATGAATTGCTGTTCCTCAATCATTACCATACTAATTATGGGTATAATTCTCCAATGTCCAGAATGTCAAGACTTGTTAACTCAAGCCATGGTCTTGAAATTTCTTGTAGCAGTCTAAATGATTTTTGTCATTCTTTACGACTCTATCAAAACATTGACTTGACCTTGGCTTTGACTTGAATGTTCTTTGTAATGTATAATTTGTCCTATTTTTGTCATTGCTTCTTTATAATATTATGTGTGTGCTGTTCTTTCTCTGTTGCTCTTTTTTCCCATTTCGTGTTTTACATATATTTTTTTGTAATTGGACAATAGTCCGATAGTTTATAAATAAGATACGTTGTAGGCAGACAGCTGAGAGTCTGTTTTGAATGCCTAACTCTTGAAAAATAGATAGATTGATATGCCTGGCCATGCATAGAATCCTTAATAATTCATTTTTTTCACACTGAGGGCATCTATCCGTCTAGCTTTTGGAAAGATAAAATAAATAATCCAATTCGCTGTATCGTGAAGTCGGATGTTCCAATTGTTGTAAACAGTGGCGAATCGATGTTCCTGGACTATCAGTAAAGTTTTCACTCATAGCGGCAATGTTGTAAAGAGACCTTAAAAATAAATCGCCGGAAGAAAATGGGTGGCTGGGAGATAAAGATACCAAGCTGTTTATGAAGACCAACGTCTTTCAACGAAAGAGATAATTCGAAAACCAATTTATGGAAAATGTTTGAACCCTGTAGGAGCAAAATCAAGAGAACTAGTAGGATAAACCTCCATCAAATCAAGCTTTTGAATATCCCAAGTCTTCTAAATCTTCTCCATTTTTCTACAAAAATGTTTTCTTTGCAGTCTCCAGATGCTAACTTTACGCAGTTATTGATTTGTATTTCAATTATTAAAATAATATTCAACGTAAATATGAAACAGAAAAAATAACGGTCGCGACCGAGACTCGGACTCGAACCCTCTACTCTATCCGGGAGTAACGCTTCTGCCAATTGAGCCACCGAGACCTTATAAGAATCCGCCATTTTTAATCGATCTCATACTTCATTTGAAAATTATTAATATCATTTAATTTTGAAATTTTCTTCTGATTTGGCTGCCATCTGTGTATGGTACACAAAGATGGTCTCGGTCGCAACCGTTAATTTTTCTGTTTCATATTTACATTGAAAATTATTGATATTATTTCAATAATGAATACAAAAAGCTTTAAAGTCAATTTTAATTTAATATATATATTGATTCGTTTGATTAAATAAAGAATTATCTATCTATGCAGACACATTCTTCACGGAGCGCTACCTAGGCCCCGGCACTCCAGCGGGCAACTACCGTGGCTACGAGGCGGCCGACCTGACCAGGAGGGCCGGCAACCTGGCGGGCCGCTCCGTGCTGCTGGCCACCGCACTGGCTGACGTGTCCGCACCGGCCCAGCACTCCCTGGCGCTGGCCAGGTCACTGGTCCGGCAGGGCGTCATGTTCCGACACCAGGTAATGTTAAAATACATACGTACACCGACCAGGCCGCTACACGATCCAGGGTTCATGAGTAACACGAATTTCAATCTGGAATCAGAACAGTGAGTCAAAAGTATTTAGCTGCAGACAGACCCGGGGCGGAGATGAGAATGCAGCGAAACGAAGCATATGCTGGAATGAATTTGCGCATTACTATTAGCACCTTGAAATGAGTGATTAAATATACAGGTGTCAGTTTCTTCGGCTCGGAAAAAATTGCCTTGTTGAAAAAAAATTACATTTCAGTTGGTTTTAAATGATGAGATGTGCTCCAAGATATTTATTTATTTTATTGTTTACGCCCCGAGAGGGCTTTTACATTAAAGGTTTACAATTGACAATAAAAAAATAAGAATTATATGCACTAACAAAATAAAGAACAGTTGTAGAGTAGTAAAAATAGTATTTAAATATATTGATACATACACAAGATATGTTTTGTAGTAAGTACTATAAATTCGAATGACTGCGATTTTGAATTCTCGTGCCTATTACTATCTATTTATTATGGATCTATTTTTTGTTTATTGGCCCCCCTGAAAACCCAAAAGGTGGCAGGGGAACGGTCATGAACCCGGCCGTATCGCGGAGGAAAGTTCGTTAAGATTCGGCGGTTGATCAAGGCTGAGAGGTAGTTAATCTTAGTCGAAAGTGTTGGCCGCTATTCTGAAATAGCTGAAATTACTACATTGCTAACTCCTAAATTGGAAGGAGGAGAGCCGACACGATCCCTACAATGGACATTGAGGGGCGAATCATCTCGGTTTTTTTGCTGGTACCCACCACGACTACGGCACTGAACTCAAGAGCGGCCGAGCACACGGTTTCCGCACTTTTTCTAGTATCGGTGATAAATAAACAATTACATACAATAGTTCGTCTTTACGAGTATCCACTATATCAATCATGTCGATTTTAACCTGGTCCACCGAAGTCAAATAAGCTTTTCCTTAGGACGTAAATTCACTTTTCCTAAATATTACTTAGAGGGCATTTGCGAGAGTGTATTATTATTGAAATTCCCAAACCCTGTCCAGCATGGGCCCTTTTTTGTAACTCCTAACATCAACAAAGAACAAGACGGTCGTCTCTAAATCGACATAAACGAATTTCTAATACGACTTACCCCTCTATCCGCTAGAGCTACCGGGAGGGCAATCAAAAGGTAAGTGGTAACCGTGTGGTACCACGAGTTTCCTTGGTTATTATCTCTAGCGCATGTTTAAAATAAGTGAGCCCTTTCCATATCTCTAACAGGTATAATAAACTTAATAATATACATTGCAGAACTCAAAGAAACAATGCTCTTCTACTTAGGGGTACCCCACGCTCTTGCTGAACTTTCCCCAGCACACAGCATCTCCACCCCTTGAACACCTGGCTGACACCGACTAATGTTCCTCAACCATTGACAATATAAAATTATTAGTCAAGACTTGAAAATGTCAACAGATGTCACTACTTTTAATATTGTAGTAGAACTCTACGTACCTTATTTGTCCATTTTCCTCTTTCTGCCAACCTTTTTAGATAAATGACATCATAAGCAATTTGTAGCGACTCCCCTGGTCACCTATTGCAACTAATACAATAGGTGCTCGTGACATATTTCCGCAGGTTTACCCGGACGAGGACCACGAGTTCTCCGGCTCCCAGCTGCACCTGTACAAGAACATCGAGGCATTCTTCGATGACTCCTTCGGTCCCCTGGACCTCAACGACTGGGACCTGGGCACGAGTTTCTTCACATTCAAACAGTGAAACAGCTCAACCAAGAAGGCCAAGTGCACTTCTTGCCACGTGGAGACAGTCACCGTGGGAAACCTGGGAGGGTTCAACAGTCCAAACACTGATGATTGAATATAATGTGTATTTAGAATGTTACATACGGAATATGATAGTATGCTACGCCTGCTCTACACTCTCGGCGACACGTCTAGCGCCATTCACATTGAAATGTAATAGGTACCGGCTTCCTCTTTGCGGACCTCATTTGGGAGTGTTGAGGTTTTGTAAAAGAAAATGCTTAACATGTAATGCCTGCACGCAATATGCCTGATTCGATAGGCATCTCACTGAATGTCTCGGCAAGTTTACCTGGACAGAATGAAGTATATCGTATCAACTTTCTCTTTGGGAGCCTCGTTTGAGAGTGCTGAGGCTTGGAGAAAGAAAAAATGGCTTGCTTATTCAGTGAGACTTTTCCCAGAGGCGAGGAGTCTGATTTCTGTCTCTTCATTCTCACATCATACAGCTGTGTCTTGGATTGGTTCACTATTACCCTCTCCGCAGTGATGATTTGCATTGCATCCGTTTTTGCGTCTGAGTCAACAAAACATGACACGGGAAGGAAGATGAGGCGACGGAAAAACGCTGAAAGTGTACAGCAGGCAGGATGATTCTTATGTTTTGCATTTGCGATTTATTTTAGCAGAATATAACGCTACGCAAACCTTGCATACTCGTATTTCATATTATATAGAAAACGCTAGAACTACCCTCCTCTAGTGAACAATCAGATGTTATTGGACTCAGTGCTTAAATATTCGGACACTTTTAGCTAATTTTTATAGCGCCATTTTTGTGAAGTACCACTTCAAGGCCGCAAAAATGATATTATTAACAATTACAATACAGTATTTTATGTGTGCTATCAAAATACGTAAAATGTTTTATTAAAAATGACGACAGCTTCACCATAGAATAGCTCTTTTGGTGAAATTAAGTGCAGTGATATGAAAATAATATGATGGTGATTTTGTGAATAATCGATCAATGATTGTTGTTTGACATCATGACGATCGGTACTGCGATGCAGTCTAAAATGTTGGCTCAAATAGGAAGAAGCGCCTCGCGGCTCAACACCCTTAAAATCAAATTATATGATACAGTTGAGCGTGAGAATCGTTACAAGTTGATTGAAAAAGATGTATGTATTCAACGGTCTTCCTTTAGCGAAGCTGAATGATACCTGATAAAAGTATTAAATACTTATTGGTAGCGGTAGGAAAATGTTTGTACAGATTGACGTACTTATTTATCCAGTCGGGAGCATCGCCACTGAAGATATTGTGGGTGCAAAAAAATCTATCGATTTGTTATTTCTTCTTTCGGTCGTCCGCATATATAAGTGTGTCAAGCTGTAAGTTGATGTTATGAAAAGCACAGTTAGCTTTTCTCTTAACTGCTTAAAATTAATGATAATTTCCAAAAATGTGTATCTGGCGTTATATTCATGTCCAAAGATGAATATGCTTAAAATGTATGTAGGTTAAAAACTTGTACCGAACAGAACAAAGGCTTACTTACAAAATACCAATAGACATTTGTTTAATGCTTGCCATTTTTTTCAATTTGTTTTACTGCCATTGTGATTTTTTTCAAACACCGCATTTAATTATATTGTTTCACAAATAAACTCAGGCGTAGACTGCATTAAACAATGCTGCTTCTGGTAACGAGAAAAGAAAGTAAAACTGCCCATTTTAATAATACTGTCACCTGGCGGTAGAAAAAGAAACTTTCATTCCTGACAGTAGCCTCATCTAGTGGTAAAAAAAGTTACTAAAACCTCCCATTTCCAACTGTGCTGCCTTCTGGTGGCAAAAAAGATAAAAAACAAGAATATATTTCATAAAAGGCACTCTTAAGCTTTTCAGAAACAGAAAATATTATAAATATATAAAATAATTTATAAAAATATTTGCATCTACTTATCTAAAAACATTTATCATTACTCGTTGTGTATTTGTAAATAAAAATATTAATGTGACGTCTAAAAACTATTATTAAATATTATAGTATATTTTTAAATAGATATTTAATAAATTATTGTGATGTTAACAAAACATAGAACAAAAATTCCATAAGTATATATATATGATTATTAGGTTGTGTTAATTTGTATAATTATTTTTTTAATAACTCAATTTATTTAGGCGCGAAACGTATTATATTTTGATTTACTTAAATGAGGTTGATTGAAGATATGTTTTATTCAATCTATTCTATCGATATTATGTTTAATTAAATATTATATGAACCCCAAAACTATAAACTAAGGTATAAAAAAAAACTACCAAAAGTACTCTATTCAGCAAAAAAAATCTATTTTGGTTAATTGAAGTTTCAAAGTGTAAATAAGAGACAAGTTTTATTTTGTTTTGTATAGACAATAAGATATATTTTCTTTCCATAAATATAGTTTTAAATCTTAGAAAATTTCCTATCAATTTTAAGATAATATATGTCAACTAAGCTTAAAACTAGAATTAATAAAAACTTGGTAAGAATAACACCAAAGCTGAATCTTAAAACTAATTTTAATTTAGATTTTAGTAAATATTTATATTGTCCATCGGTGTGATATTTACTTTCAAATTATTATCACTATGCTGTCTAATATTTAATTAGCATTCTATTAAGTCTGCTTTGTCTATGTTTTATTGTGTCTAAAGAAAACCTGTACTTATTTAAACACGAAAATCAATTTTAATAGCTAAGGGCCGCTGTTACCAATCAAACTGAGCAATTGTTTAGCTATAATTTGGTTTCAAATGCTCAGCTTCGCTGTTACCAATGTGGCTAAGCGTAACTTACGCTAGTTAGTACTCCTAATTCAAATTCCTTTGCATGGATTAGCCTGGGATATTCGTAGAAAGTTAAAACTGTCAAAATAATTACGACTTTTTATTTTTTCGTAGAAAGCGTAATTGACATAGAACAATAATTTGTCTCTTAATCTTAACCTTGCATCACATATCTAAAAAAAATATTGTTGATCAATGAAATCTCAATAAAACAGATCATCTGCAATACCAGCCGAGTCAAATTAAATTTCTTTAAATGTGTTTAAAAATTTGCAGTTTGACAATTAATTGCAGAAATTTATTAAAATGGAACGAAAAAATTTCATGACTATGGCAACACCAATTTTGAACCAAATTATAGTACATTCAAATTATGCTTGACTAAAATTAAAATTTGACATTAGATTGGAAAAATGACAAATTTATTTTTGCATAATTTATTTTGCATCTAATACATGGCTTTTTTGATTGATACATGTCAAAAATACAATAAAACAGTTTTATATGTAATTATTTTGCTTACATAGCGTTAAAAAATAACAAGTTTGAATATTTAATTACCTTAGAATATGTTGTAGAATGATGTCAACATATTCTAAATGAACACCGTGTACACATAATGTTAAAAACATGTTCCTGGACTGTGGTACTTTTTAAAGTTACATCCTTTTACCTTTGAACCATCGTGGTGTTGCGATTTAAACTGCCCCTTTGTTTCTAATTTTATTTGTCAGATTGTACACATGTATTGAAATTTAGTTAATGCTTTTCAGTATACAATATGTATAAAAGAAAAAATCACATATTAACAAAAAGACCATGGTACATAGTTTATATAAATTATGCATTTGAACATTATACTTCTATGCCATTTTTATTGTCTATGGGCACAGAGCTGAGTGCTGAGTTAAGTGACAGTCAAAAAATGTTGGGCAAATAAAAGATCCACTATGGCTTCTGCTAAAAGCAATCATGTAATTAACTTAGTGCCCACTAAGGTTTGATTGGTGATAGTGGCCAAAAGTTATGTTAATTTTTTTTAAATTAAGCGCAATAATTTAACCGTAATGAATGTTAACTCTTTCAAAGAGATGAGTTTCCTTTAAATTACAAATAGTAAAAAACTCACATCATTTGTTAAAATGATCGGGATTTTAAACGGGCAGTCTTCCCACACAAAATCTGTTATCTTGGCTCATAAAAAAAATGCCCGATAATGACTGCCTTCAAATTGTCAACATTAACAAGATAAAGATTTTCATCAAAATTATCGATGATCAGCCGACTTCCACTAGCACGCCCGCAGTCGGTGATGACATTGTCGATATGGCCTTACTCCTGCTAAGAAACATAATAAAGGTGATACTGAAATTATCTTCCACGGAAACAAGTAGGTAAACTAAGAACCGCGACCACTAAACATCTAACTAACTAACCATCACACCATTGTTCCACAGGAGTAGGCAGAGAGGAAGAGACGCCACACAACTCTGCCTCGGTACACACTCCTTGCCTCATTCACACCTTACACCAAAACACAATCTTACTCTTGGCATGACCCAACTCAGGTATTTGATTCACTTGATCATACTATATTCCGATTTCTCCTTCTTTTCATCCATATAATCTCCTGACAATCCTTTCACTGTTCAACAATTCTACGTGTCCATGCCATCTAAGCGTCGCTTTTTAATCTCGTTCATTATGACCATTATTGGACTCGTTATTCATTACGGCGATCGCCTCTCCAACCACAAACATTTAAGATTATTGCTAAACTGCAAGTATTGTCACACGGCACTTATAACTGACAATCCTGACGTCGCATCCTAATTTTTATTCAGAATTAGTTAATTTCAAACCTTTTCCAAAAGAAAACAATATTATTAGGTGCGTAAAATTTACTTTGTTATTAAATAAATGTGCCTGTTCATGTGAAGGTAATGGTTTTCTGTAACTGTATGTTTAGATAACTGTCTCACTGCGTTCATTGGTGAGATGAAGAGATTTTAGTTTTGATAGTTATTTCGAAAATTCTAACAGCACTTTGTCAACCTATCTCCGCGTAAACTAAATTTGGCCACATTCCAGGAGAGGGAAAAAACACTTTTTGTAATAAACCATAAGTGATAAGTCATAAGTGATGAGTCATAAGTAGTAATGATAAGTCATAAGTAGGACCCGGATTCTTTTTGCAGAAATAGGATCTCACCTTTTAGGCAAAACACTTTTTTTAGATAAGTAGATGGTGTTTGGGAAAGATGAAAAGAAGCTATAAAAACAGCACGATTTACTGTAAAGACCTATTAACTAAGCTCAACTTAACTTTTTTCAGCCTTTAGCTTAAGCACAATACCGTCACTGGAAAGGCAAAAGGGCTTAAGGGACACTTTGGTGAAAAAAAATTAGTTATATACGCAGTTTTGATCAGTTTTTTTTTTCTGCTACGAATGCTCTGACTCTCGTTTGATTCTGAAGACTTAAGGCCCTTCAGCTATCTAAAATACATTTTCCATTTGGGAGAAGGCTTGACTCAAGCAACATAAGTTTGGGACTTTTTTAGCTTTTGTCGCTTCAGGTAACTCAATGGAATCTAACCAGGTACTGAAGATTTATGTGTTTTATTGTAAAACAAATAAAACTTTAAAGTGCTCTGGTGTAAACTTCCCAAAATGGCGCTTCAGACCTTTTGTCTTTCCAGCGACAATACGTACATGGCCTGTTCAAAAGAAAAGGTGAATTTTGAATTTTCGCGGGCTGTGTACATTCGATTATCGATTTTTTTGTTGTTGTTGTGTTGGTACACATATGTTTATCATATGTTAGCATTATCAGCTATTTTGGATTAGTGGTTTGTTTTTGACAACTGGAAAGGTTAGTCACGTTTTTGTGTGTTCTTCGATTTTTTACTTTTGAAAAAAATGGATCAAAGAATAAAATCCATGATTTGTTTTTCCACAACTCCAGGACGCTCATCGTCATTAACATCTTCTCGGCCTTCTGTAAAGCGCTTGTACCACTTATAAACACTTTTTTGAGACAAAGTACACTCGCCGAATGCCACACTCAACATTTTAAGTGCGTTGGAGCACTTTATTCCATTTTTAACACAAAATTTAATACATATTCTTGTGAGGCCCTGTTTTCGCGACAGTAACCCGGGTCCTAGTGATAAGTCATCACTTTTGTTTGTGCTGCTGAGAGTTACCTTTCTTTTTTATCAATGACAGTTGTTTACGGAAAGAATTTTTCACTAAATTGTTCAATATCTCGCATATTTATGTGTAAATGCGCTTTCATATTGTGCAATTCGCATGGCAACAGCTCATTTTATGTTCACTCAGTCTGCAACACATACTTGAAATGGATCCTCATCTTTCAGAGAGTTTATTTATTAGTCAGATTGTATTTAAATTTCTAACCCTCTAAAAAAATTCAGATGAATAAAGATATTTAAGAGACAAGAAAAACCACAATGTGACAAGTTAAAAACAGTATATTAGCACATGTCGACATAATGTAGCGTTAATTTGCATAACCACTTTTTCACAGTATTTTTATCAACAAAAATATAGGATATAACCTCAAAAACTGTTGAGTTATGTCGCATAACAAAACGTAGTGGGCGGAGTTGCCGGAGACGGAAAACATGCTTACATACCTAAAAGTGGTGTATTTTTGTGTGACAACTTGTCTGTTCTCTTTCTCTTTCACGGTTTACAACGTAAAAACCCGGAGAAAGTGATTTATCGTAAATTTGTATAGGTTGGGTAAAAATATTTAGCTCTCCCTCCATATGTATTTTTGCTCTGTTTCAGCGCTATATCTGGTGCGGGTTTCTATATATATATATATATATAGGTAGGTTGGTTATATCTGCCGATGGGTGTTAGTTATTGTTATAGAATCAGATATATGTATTTACCGAACCTAACCTAAAAACAAACTTCAATCTTTTCAAATTTCAAATACGTTAATTTTAAATTTGACCAATGAACACAGTCAGGTAAGTGTTTGAATAATCCTTATGATTAATTTAAATGGAAAATTGTGTTAAGTAGCTTTGTATGTATTTTAGAATAAGGGAAAAATAGAGTTTATTGTAAATTATTTATACATAAAACATGTCATTCAAAGATTACATGTTTCGTTAACGATAATCATCAATTGATTCCTGTATGTTTAACAAATGTATGTACCTATAGAAAAGAAATAAACAAATGTTTTCAATGTTAAAAATTATTTCTTACATTTCTTATATCTTGCAAAACACTATTAAAAACAGATTCTTCATAATGTGTTCTATACAGTATTTAAATAAAACTGATGTTCTCAGTTTACATAATATTTTTTTACTCCTAGGTCCCAGATATGCCAATGAAATTGATGATCTGTTCAAGAAACAATTTCGATACCGATATGCAAGTGATTTATTTGGTGTTCATCATGTTTAAGTCAAGCATATTGCGCACAGCGAAGAATTTTCAAACTCTGTTCACAGTGGTAGATACGAAGAAGATTGGACAAGCTCGTAGTGTGCGTAGATCGCAAAACATTGCTGCAGTAGCAGAGGGTGTTGGTAAAAGTCCGGGCGCCTCTTCTCAACGAAGATATAAAATTCACCCTGTAGTAATGAAGGAGCGTTGAAACCTGGTGGCTGCGCGGCGGAGGACAACACCGCATTCATAGGCGTGAGGAGCTGGAGGAAGACAGCAGGAGACCGGCAGAAATGCAAGAGATTCCAAGAGGCAGCCAAAACTCTCCAACAGAAGTTGCAGCGATGATGATCTCTTATAACTCACAAACGGTGAGCTCTGGCATCATGAAATTCACACAGCTCCTTCTGTCTGGAATTTCTAGGAAACATAACTATTTTCAGGTTGTAACATCATGTTCACCATGAGCTGTAGAGCTTTGAAAAATGTACTAAAGTGTAAAAAAAATAAAACAAGATGCCATAACATTATTTGTTGCATTTTTAACTTTTCAATATGATGAAAGAGTGTTAAAACTGACTAACTAACCATCACGCCGTTTCTTCGCAGGGGTAGGCAGAGAGGACGGACCGCTATACAACTCTGTCTTGGCACACACTCCTTGCTTCATTCACATTCATACATCGTCTCATACATACTCTTCTGTTATTCTGACTCTTCACATGGCCCAATTCAAGTACATATTTGATTCACTTGATCGTGCCATGTCTTTCTCGGGCGCTTCGACTTTTTCTTCCATTCACTTTCGCGTCACATATTCTTTTCACACTCCTCTCTTCGTTCATTCGCTCTACATTCCCACACCATCCAAGCGTCCCTTTCTTGATCCTATTCATTACGCTTGCATCAGCCTTGCATTCTTTCCGGATATCCACATCTTTAACACGGTCATACGTGGTTTTACCGCACATACGCCTCAGGGGATCTCATTTCCACAGCATTCAGTCTACTTTCATCCTTCCTCTGCCAGTTCCATGCCTAACTGCCATACATCAGGGTCGGTATACGCCCTCCGTTGTGGACTGCTTGCTTCGCTTTGGGTAATTTATTTGCGCCAACAGCGTTCAGTCATGAAATTAATTATAAATAAAACACAATATACTTTTTTTAAATATTTAATTTATAATTTGATTAACAATAATATCACTTACGCAAAACCCTGAAAGACTAACAGTTTACTTTAACGTTATTTATTTCTAAATAACCGTAAATTTAATAAAGATATGTATTTATTTTCTCTCTTATTTTAATTCTTCGAATATAATATATAATTTTCTATAGTGGAATGAACATCAAATGTTAATTATTAATTTAATGATAGTTAGAGAGACTTACACTAAAACTTTTTCTTAACTAACCCAGCTATGACTAAAAAGCTTTTTGCAGTCTCCAAGACTTCAAATTGTAAGGCAATTACTAAAAATACACTTAACTCTATTTGGTGATAGGCCTTCATACTAAATGCACTAATATTTAGGTGTTTCACACTTTGTCACATTTTATGACCATCGACAATCGGCGCCATTTTTAATTTTTTACACTTGAACGGTCCCCGTCAAACGCCGATTCTCGGCCCGCTTTAGGTTTTGAACAAATCGCGTTCAGCTGACGAGCATAGCAACACGACCGTTATGCTCGACAGTAACGGCGTTTGACGGGTATATTTATTTGAGATAGGCCGCTTTCACCATTTAAAGCAGAGGAAAGGCTAACTGCCATCGTTTTCAATCAAATTCAACCACCGTTTAGCTATAAGCTAAGCCACATTGTATAACGTGGCCGTAATAAACACTGATCGGTACTCATAAGTTAGGAAATCTATTCGTCAGGATTTAACTTGGCTAACGGAGCGAAAGGTTTGACGGGCCGTCAATAGAGTTCGAGACGTCAGCGAAGTTGTTTTTGTCTTTCGCATTGTAAGTTTATGCAACCCAACGTATAAAACAAGTGATTTACTCACAATAAATCAAATATATACATGGCCTGTTCAAAAGAAAAGGTTAATTTTGAATTTTCGCGGGCTGTGTACATTTGATTATCGATTTTTTTTGTTGTTGTTATGTCGATACACATATGTTTATCATATGTTAGCATTATCAACCATTTTGGATTAGTGGTTTGTTTTTGACAACTGGAAAGGTTAGTCACGTTTTTGTGTGTTCTTCGATTTTTTATTTTTGAAAAAAATGGATTAAAGAATAAAATCCATGATTTGTTTTTCCACAACTCCAGGACGCTCATCGTCATTAACATCTTCTCGGCCTTCTGTAAAGCGCTTGTACCACTTATAAACACTTTTTTGAGACAAAGTAGACTCGCCGAATGCCACAATCAACATTTTAAGTGCGTTGGAGCAATTTATTCCATTTTTAACGCAAAATTTAATACATATTCTTTGAACCATTTTTTTCAAAAGCAAAAAATCGAAGAACACCCAAAAACGTGACTAACCTTTCCAGTTGTCAAAAACACACAACTAATCCAAAATGGCTGATAATGCTAACATATGATAAACATATGTGTGCCAACACAACAACAACAAAAAATCGATATTCGAATGTACACAGCCCCCGAAAATTCAAAATTCACCTTTTCTTTTGAACAGGCCTTGTATATACATATTATTTATTTTTATACTAACTCCACACAAGAGGTCCTGATGGGAATAATTTCCCTCGGAGTCTATGTCATCTTTGGGGATGTTGTGCAGTCTTTCTGAGGAAAGTAAGGAGTGAACCTGGGTCGTGAAGAGACCTATGTTATAAGAGGGAGGAAACACAGAGGCTGGTAAATCATTCCACAGCCGAGCTATTGCACACAAGAACGAACGTCAAGCGTGTACAAATGTTAGGCGCCCGTTTGACGTGTCTAAACACCTCCAAGTATCTTCAATTGAAATACAGTTAGAGCAAGGAGGCATTTCCAAGAAAAAAGTCACAATTTTGAATTAGCGCAGAATATGATGTAGAATCATCTCCTTTTTCAAAGTAAGTACCACTAATTTCTGAACACCGTGTATATAAAATACGTAAAATTTGCACTTGGACCCTAGAGCTTTATTAAAACTACGTCTTTTTTACCATCGAACCATCTCGGTGTTGCCATTTAAAGCAAGTTAAACGATTGCAGCGAACGTTTCTACATTTATTTGCCGGCGATGTATCATTTGCTCAAGAAATCATCTAGTTCGGCTGTGTCTTCAGTATCCAACTGTATTTCTTCAAGGGTCGGTTCCGTTTTTGGTTTCGTTATTGCCAATTTACCTGAAAGGATAATTAAGAATTTTTAGCAAGTGGTCGTTACTCTCAGAGTCGTCTTCCTGAAAGACCATATACAAAATCGAAACGTTGCTTGAAATTAACATTTCATCTCCACAACCTTGGTGGACATGGAGAGGTACCTTTGCAAAACAGTGTAGTCAGGACGGTTGACATTATACTGACTCGATAGAAAGAGACAAAGATATATTAAAAGATGTTGAATAGCCGATTAGTTACCGCCCACATGGAATTCGGACATTTTTAATAAACATATTTGAACACATTAAACAAAACAATATCAATACACCATTAAAATGATTTCTAAAGTCAAAATATCACACAAACACTAATAACAGAAAGTTTGCCTAAATAATGATGGAGGCTTTTTGTTGATTTTATGTCTTTATATCATAAAAAATGTGAAAATTTTAAGTTCGATCAAAAATATTTAAAACTGTTGAAATACCTCTGAAAAGCGATGATTTATAATCTTTGTTTGGTCTTATTTGAACATTCACGCATAGCGCATATCACCATCACGTTCGATTTATTTGTATAACCACTGCGAGTTTTTTAATCAACACAAATATAGGAAATAACCTCAAAATCCGTTGACGTAATTTATGTGACTCGGTGATGTGATGTTAGCGCGGACAGAGAACATTCTTACATACTTAGAAGTGCTGCAATATTATGTGACGACTTTTCTTGCCTCTTTCTCTTTCATGGTATATGATGCAAAAACCCGGAGAAAGTGATATATAGCAAATTTGTATAGGTTGGGAAAAAATATTTAGCTCTTTCTCCATATACAGGGTGTCCCAGAACTCGACGTCAAGCCGAAAGCGGGTGATAGGCCGAGTGATAATTGTTATCAGAAAATTGTTATCACCCGCTTTCGGGTTGACATCGAGTTCTGGGACACCCTGTATATTCTTACTCCAAGTCCATAACACATCTCCTTTCCTTTCCAGCTTTCCTTTCCTCTTCAGCCCCACAAAATGCCCGGATTGGGGATGCCGTAGTCCGACTGGCTCGGTGCGATCAGGACTCTTGGGCAGCACTCAAATAATTATTTATTATTATTAAGACGAAATAATATCTTACTGGGAAGTTCTCCTTGGTTTCTGTAGAGCGCCAGATCCTGCTGGAAGGCATTGGCTGCCTCCGCCTGCCGTTCCTCGAGCAGTCGACGCTGCCTGGTCTCCGACCTCCTCGACTCCTGGGCCTGTTGCTCCGAAAGGTGCACGCGTGATGACTCCAAGGCCGCTGTGGAGTACAATTGAACACATTGTTTATTTTTGCTTTCTCAAAATGCACTAACTAACCATCACGCAGTTCTCCGGAGGGGTGGGCAGAGAAGATGGGCCGCCACACAACTGTTTTAACGCACGCTTCTAGCTTCATTCACATTCACACATTGTCTCAAAAAATCTGTTGTTCTGACTGTTCACATGACCTGGCTCAAATATTTGATTTACTTGTCCGTGCCACGTCTTCCTCAGGTGTGCCGGACTTCTTCCATCATTCACTTTTGCCTCATATATTCTCCTGATGCTCCTACCTCCATTTATCAACTCTATATGTTGAAACCATTGACGGCCTCCATGGTCGAGTGGTAAGACGCTCGACTACGAATCCAAAGGTCGCGGTTTCGAACCCGGCGTGCGCAAATAACTTTTATTTAATTAATATGTGTCATAACACATTTGATTCATATAAAATAATATAAATTATATTTGCGGCACGTTTCAGAGTGGTAGATACTCCAAGTATCGCCCTGGCAAAAGACCATCATTCAGAATCGAAACGTTGCTTGAAATGGCTTAGCCGTGTTTGGTGACCCGATCTGAATAGCCAGGTACTTTCCAGCCTTCCTCTTCCCCATCTCTTTCCCCTCCCCACTACCTTCAGTCTCACAACATACCCCAATTGGGGATGCCATTGTTCCACTGACTCTTAGACAGTTGGGAGCAGATGGGACTCTTGTGCGGTATTCACTATAAAAAATAAAAAATGCAAGTGTCCCTTTCTTAATCCTTTACAATCTTTCCAGATCCTCACATTTGTAATACAACGATCTCATATCTATAGCATGCAGTCTACTTTCATCCTTCTTCTGTCAGTTCCATGCCTCACTGCTATACTCAAGGTTGGTATCGCCACACCATTGTGGACTGCTAGCCTCGCTTCGGATCTCCAAATTGGTTAAACATGTCCATAACATCTAAGCGTCTCTTTCTTAAACTTCTTCATTAGGCCTACATTGCATTACAGTTAATTTTACCTAATTTTTTCTCCTTATACATGTTCAGTTGAAATTTATGCTCCATTTTCCTCTGTTCAAAATCGCCCCTCTCTACAATCGCTTCCAAGCTGATCAACTCCTTCTCCACTGTTTCAAACAAATCACTCAACGTTTGAAGCCTATTAACACAGTCTCCAACCGAACTGATAACTTTGGGCAAGCCCGCAAGACATATGTTTATGTTAGTTACATCTTCAAGACGTTTCTTCACGTTTTTATGAATGTCCGACATCATGATATCGATATGCTCCGCTTCTTTAGCGTTTTTCTCCGCATTCTCGTGCAATTCAATCCATTCGTTTTGATATTTCTCGAGCAATTCCGCCCCGGCGGAGTAATCAATGCATTCCGGTGGGATAAACTGAAAGTTAGACGGCTTTTTCGACGTCGACTGCTGCGCCTGAGATATCTTACGGCGGACATTGTTATTGAGGTTAATGCCATCTTGAACTACCGAATAGAACTTGTCCCTAAAGCTATCAAACATTGTTAAACTTTAAAACATTGAATAAATTTCGCTAAATCAAAATGCCTGTTCGTTAGCAAACTACGAGAAACATAACAAAAGTATTTTTGTTCGACAAAAACACAAATAAATGTTTTTGTTATCTGATCTGTCAAATTCTGTCAGTGTCACATGTTTATAGTTCTTAAGTTTTCTATGGCTATTAAATATATCTGCTGTGTTTCCGTCTAGTGCTTGGAGTAACGATACTTACCTACGATGATAAATACCTTGACTGAACTGAAACTGAACCGGTTAGTGATTGAAATTACTAGCCGGTTACTAACTCTTTAGGGACGCAGCTCGCGCGGGCTACTCAGAAGTGATCGAAATCGGTAGTTTTCTGTGTGGTGTGCAAGCTGGTGAAGTTATAAAATAAAATATAAAACGGAATATGTTCTACTTCTTCCGCTAATTTTTAATTTGTATTCACTTTTGATCGTTCAATTTCACGAATAAAAATGAAATTATTATAAAATTAAATATATTTTATGAAATGGCACATAAAAAAATATATTATAAAATAAAATTATGGGACAAGAAACGTTGATGTATTGAATCGAACGTGAAACTGGGTGATTCAAGAGTCAAATCAAAAACAATTCGACAAGTCGAGTTTGCTAGCAACTAGTTTCTTAAACGTTAGCATGGGCGCCCGCAGATTTTTTTTTAGGGGGGGAGCAAAATATTTCTTTCTTTATGCTAACACAAAGTGATTTAAAATAAAAGTAACATTATTTGACTATTTTCAATCAATCTAGGGGGGCAAGTACCCCCTCTTGCCACCGCCCTGCGGGCGCCCATGAGCGTTAGTGACTGTTTAGTGACGGTAGCGCCGTGTGCAGTATCTCGTTTTTACAAAGGTTCAAACTCGTCGCGAACTGCTTATTAATTTGCGTCCGCGATCAGTTTATTTTTAGTATCTACATCTGCAGAGGGTCTTTCTTTAAAAAAGCATCGTTTAAATTAATGGCCCTCATTACTAGCAAACAAATGCATGTAAAAAGAATGGGCAATTTAAGATTCAATCGAAGATCCAAACTATAAATTGCAAATAATTAAACTATCTCAACATAAATAGATTTATCTATCGATTTTCATTTTTTAATTTTTAATTTATATTCGCTTAGTACCTCATGAAAGACGTTTTACCTAACTGAATCAGCCAAACGTTAAGATGCTAATAAAAATGTATATATATTAGAAATAAAAATACAGTTATCGATAAAAAATATCTCTGAATGGCAATTTATCGTTTTTGTTTATTTTGGCCATTTTTTAAAATACATAATATATTTGTTTGTTCAGACGTAATAAAAGGTTCGATTTACTTTGGTATATTAATATTAATTTTTAAAATGCACCCTCCTAAAAAGCTGTTTTTGTGTGTATGGGGGGTGTAATTTATTTAGTCAGTAAGTTATTTATGTTTTTTTAATTCTTTAAAAACACTATCAATTATCTTTTTTTCCAGTAATCCATTAAAAAAATATTCTTAGGTATTTGTAGCTCTGCTAACTCATTGTTTTTTTTATATTTCAAAATCGGTAACACACATTATTTGTATTACTTTAGGTTCATTCGTAATGAGCTCAGAGGATGCGAAAAATGGTAATTTAGGGTAATTTTAATTATTATTTATTGTTTAATGTAAAGTGTTGTGTTATTTACCCTATTTACGCCATATGATTACTTTTGATTGACAGAGAGTAAAGTAGGTTATTTTTAGTTTAACTATATATTATAGCTTAGATCTTCAAGGGAATATTAGATTGCGCAATACTTTTACAAGTTTTTATTAATTACTAAGAAGAGCTGTCAAAATTAAATAAAACACGTAAAAAAAATGACTGCCAGGTTTTAAAAAATGACTGCTTTGAGTTAGTGATGGGCGCAATCGATTTCTAAACCACCGATTATTTTAACAATCGAAACATCAGCATAATTGAGATAAATAATTTATAATTTGTTACGCTCCGAAAAATGTATAAATACAATTTATTGAATCATCGATCTAAAATATCGTATTTGATGTAATCGCATATTGTTTTCTCAGCGATGTGATATCTAGGTAAGTCTTTTCTATTGTAATAACTTTAAGTCACACAATAATTACAAAAAATGGCAGCCACAAAACTTAAAAAACAAGAGCATTTTTGTGGACCCAAGTATAAACGGTTAGCAACGGTTTTCTTTCTCCATAAAAACGTGGGCTTCACTAAATCTCATTTAATGTAGTCACGATCGCTGTGCCTAAGAATGTGTTGCACAGATGAGACCTTAAGGACTCTAATTGCGTGAATATGGACAATAAACATAAACAACAGAACACATGGTGAAATAATGTCTCCTTCACCAGTTTCCCTTCAAACATTGAGAATCGAAACCTTTCTTCAAATGGCATTAAACTATTTGTAAACCAGATCTGAATAACCAGGTACTTCCCAACATTCCTTTTTTCAACTACTCCTCTTGTGAGGTCTTTACATAGTTAAAAAAAATATTATTTGTAATTTCTTCAAGCAAGCCAAGTTTTTAATATAAATTACTTAAGGTTTTACATTTGTACAATTTTGAATTTCAGCATCAGCATAAATATAACAATATTTATAAATAATCCACCTTGAAAGTAAAATGAAAATATCTGATTCCGGTTCTAATAATCAAACATATTATTTTTGTTTATTTAATATCTTCTGTATTTCAAATGAAATATTTCGATTAAAATGCCATCACTAGTTCTGGGCGAGTTCACTACGGGGCATTTGGTAACGTCTCCCAAACTTGACCAAGTACGTCACCGAAGCAAGAAATAACATAATATCATCTTTACTCTAGCCCAAAAGAGTGATGCACTGTGTAAAATAATCTTCTTGCGCGTAGCTAACCTGAGTTAGGATTATGTTGAAAGTTATAAGTAGGTACTGTCATATTATCTAGGATTGCAAAAAATATGGTATAGGTATTGATCGCACGAATATTTACAACATTGTTGGAGTTGAGACGAATTAATTTGATTATGTTTTGTCCCATTCTCTCTCATTGCTCGAGTAAAGAAAGCTGAGAGAGATCGAGTCACTAGTTTGAGCTTTTACCCATAGAGAGTACTCGTAAACAACAAATAACATGCTCGAACTTCGAGGACGATTCAGAGAATGTTTGTTTCGGCCATTGAAGTATATTTACCGTGGTATATACTCGTATATGTAATGGTTTTGGCTGACAATTCAAAAATTAAGGCGATATGAAATTGAAATAATGACCTCGGTGGCCGAGCGGCTAATATCGTCGAATATGTATCTAAAGTTAATCGAGGCCCGACAATACATTTGTTTTGATTTATGTGTTATTCCACTTAAATCATCATCTTAAAATAGCATGTTTGTGGCACGTTCCAGAGTGGTAGATACTTTCTTTATCGCCCTGGTGAAAGATCACCATTCAACATTGAAACGTTACTTGAAATGGTACTAGCCGTGTTTTATGACTAGATCTGAATAGCTGGGTATCAACACGTTTACTTTCTTCCATATTATTCAATTTTCTTTGCTTGAACAATGTTTTACCTATTTACAAATACTTTTCAGCTGATTATCTGTTTCTCGAATTATTTAGTTCCAAGACTAGAAATTATTATTGTATATCAAATATAGTATAATGGTGCATACCTACGGTCTTTGGAGAAACTATCAAATTTAATGAATATCTGCAGTTTTATCCCCAGATTGCACATATAAGGTTGTAGACCTGTAAATAGTTGTTTTTGTTTTTTTTTTACGTGAACACCGTACAAGAGTCTCAGCTGCTCCCAACCGTCTAGAGCCAGTGAGACTATGGCATCCCCGATAGGGGTATGTTGTGAGGCTGGAGGTAGTGGGGAGGGGAAGGAGATGAGGAAGGGGAAGGTTGGGAAGTACCTGGCTATTCAGAACTGGTCACCAAACACGGCTAAAGTCATTTCAAGCAACGTTTCAATTTTGAATGGTGGTCTTTCACCAGAGCGATACTTAGAGTATCTATCACTCTGGAACGTTCCGCAAATATACTATATTTTATTTTTTTAATAATAATCAAATAAAAATTATTTGCGCACGCCAGGTTCGAACCCGCAACCTCTGGATTTGTAGTCGAGCGTCTTACCCTTAGCGTAACAATATAAAGAGACCTCACTCTACGAAATGTCGAAGCAAGTATTTGACCAAGCTTGACCAAGGAGGTGTGGCCTATAAACTACCGGCGAATGAAAGGCGAAGAAAACCGTAAATTTAAACATTATTCCGTCTTTATCTGTTCGCCAACAATTTAGCGTTGGTACCTTGGTACTATGACAAAGAAAGAGACCGGTATAAATTCAGAAGCCGTACGAAAAGGGGGTTTCCCGTTCTTAAAAAAATATGTGAGATTCTCGTTTATCTCTCTGAGTAAAACATATCAAAAATGCATTAAAACTCATTTCAAACGGATTAATAGCTTTAGCTCTCCCGCTTTATAACACTCTCTTTTCAAAATATTATATTTGATTTTATGCGATTGAATAATTCGAAATAAACAATCTGATACCCCTCCAAGATTTACCGGTAAAATCGAGACATATGAAACCTCCATAGCTCATGGTGGGAAGACGTTTCGAGCCGAAAATAGTCGGATTGACCTGGAAATTACAACAAAAAATTCTTGTTTCCATGTCGACAGGGCTCGCCATTCGAAAGTTTTTGCTGTTTTGGCAATAAAGAAACCGAGCTCGTACTTTGTAACTCTGCTGTACATGGGTGATAAGTATTATCACTGAAGAAATAATACACCCTTGTTTTATGTCCGACCGTCACACATCCACAATCACGCCATTTTGAATATGTTAACATTTTAACGGTCCACGTTTAATCACCGATTCTCAGCCTGCCAGAGTTGGGTTAATTATTTTAGACCATTATGCTGAGGTATAATGTAATAATAGTGGTTTATACCGAGCTACATGCGAGGATTGTGTCATGCAATGTATTCTATATTAGCTATATCGCGTTCAGCATAAAATTAATACAACCAAAGAAACAAGTAATCAGCAGCTGACCAAACAACCCAGTATAAAATTTGGTAACAGCTGTCATGTTGTGCAATGCAATGTAATCCACATTGGCATTATAGCGTTCACTATAAAATTAATACAATCAATGTAGTTGACTAACAATGGACAGCTGAACAAACAATCCAACATAAAAATTGATACAGCTGTCCGGGTGACAATCGACAGTTGACGAGGACAGTTCAATTGTCAAAAATCAAAATGTCACTGATGGTCGATTTGTGACGATGTCAAAAAATGTGACATATAATCATAGACATAAAATACAAGACACGTCATATTCATACAAATTTAACGATAAATTTGGCACGCTCTGATATCTGTTTGAAAACTCATAATGCATGAAAAGGATAGCCATATCAAGCAGAATATGTGTGTATGAATGAGATAGCTACATTAACGTCCCGCGTTACATTCTCCGCGTTACAAGCCCCCTCTTCCCTAACGAACTTACGAGCGAAGTAGCATGCGACGTACTCAATGTACTGTCGCTAGGTTGTCTTCCACACACTTATGTATTTCTGCATTCGCTATCTCACTTATACCATTTGGTATGTGAATAATTGTATTAATTGAAATAATAAGAGATTTGTGTGTACTTCGCATGAAAAGAAACTCCATGAGATTTGTTTTTTGTTCCCGAATGATTTTTACACTTGTCAAAAGCACAGGAAGGCATTTTATCTCAGAAAAGAGCTTACAACGATGCGTTTGTGGCAGCTGGTGACAGCTTGTTTGTCAAACGAATGTTTGTGCGAGACTAAACGCAGTAAATCTCAGGTATGCCACGTTGGCTTAGTTTAGTGCAGTCATGCGCGTTGTCTCAGTAACGTATCTACATTATTTAATTTATTTAAGCATATAATGTGAAACAGGTTCCATAACACGCCGCAGTGATAGTAATATCAATACTTGTTCAAATTAATTTTAGGTTTTCAACAAATAGGTTTTATTTTTTACTTGAGAGTAAGTATAACATAAAATCGCCGTCTGATAAAATATTGATAACGTCGTCTCAATAATAAGATTAATACGCTCCTATTTTCTTATCACTGAGCTGTAAAGAGATGAATATTGGATGTTACTCATATGCTTTTATACTATCAGTTTTGAAAAGTCTGGTTATTTAAAAACTAGGTATGTACTCTGTGTTTTAAGCAAGATCCAAGTTAAGTTCCTAATTTACATTTCTCAATAGACGTACCTATATTTTGGCATTGTTAGTGTAAATTTTGACAGTGTTAGTGTATATTTTGATATTTTTAGTGCATGTAATCCAATGTCTGGTATATATTATTTGGAAATAAACAAAATCTGTAAAAAAATAAATAAGAATTACATATTTCTCTCGAATTTGTCAGCTTTTAAATGACCCTATGTAAACATTTTTGCGTGGACTGTTTTAACATGCAGCGCCGGCCTTGGGGTAGAGCGAGAGGAGCGGTCGCTCTAGGCGTCAGGTGGTAAAAGGCGCCAAAATGCCAAACGCGAAAAACAATTTCGAGCGAAAAATAAATTTTTGATGGTGCCTTTTAAAAGGCGCGGGGCTGCGCGTCAGTAGAGTCAGACGATTAAAGGCTGATTCACACCAACGTCCGGTTCCGCTCAGTGCCGATATTGTTCCGCAAGAGAACTTATTGATATGGTATGAATATCAATCACGGAGTATGTGCAAAGACAAATTTGTGTGGCAGTATATCATTCTGCCCACCCTTGTGATATTTAACTACTTATTTAGTTAAATAATTATTTTTAAGTGTAAAAATATATAAGTGTAACGAGATGACATTTTTCGCTGGCGGAAGTCCCAAGTCCTGGACAGGTGATCTGAAGCAAAAAAAATTAACATATTTTCACTTTGTACAATTTGGTGTATAAGTTAATGATAAAAAAAATGGACAAAAAAATCGTAAAAAAAACTTTAAAGTGACAATTAAGAGAGCATTTAGTAAATTAAAGGGCAGATGGTTCCAGAGACACGATGCTTGAACTGCGAAAGAACCTATATAAGATTTTGTGTAATGGGTGGAAATTTCAAAGGTTATCATCACTTAAGCGAAGAGAAAACCTGTTATCGAATATTTGGAGAAAACTTTAAATCGTTCAATGTTAAGAACAATATAGAAAAGGGACTCCATTCCAAAATTCTGGTTATGATAATGCTACTTCTAATGAAGTAATATAATAAAACAAATATTACATTACAATGAACAAGTTCCGAGAGTAATCTACTTTTTAACAAAGGATTTCCAGAAACCCGCTAACTGACAGCAATGTGGTCAATTTTACTAGAGATGGTCGATATCAGAATTGGGTGTACCTGTGGTTCCAGTTACCGGTGACCGGCGAGGAACCGGTTATTTATCCAGTTCTTTTTTGGCAAATCGACAAAAGTTCCCCACCAAAAAAAAAGTACCAGTCGGTAGAGATTTGAAAACGAAAAGAACTGGAACTGGTCCTCGCCCAAAAAAAACACGAAAAGAACGGACAGAGGATATCGATTATATTTGCGAAAATTTGAAACCGGTTCCTCGGAGAAATAATATCGACAGTTCCAGTGACCTGCTAGAAACCGGTTCCTTTTAACCGGGACAGGAATATCGACCCGACCATCTCTAAACTTTACTACACATATTAGTTAGTCTCCAACTAAACCTTGATCATCGACTTTAAAATATAAAAACGTCTTTATTTAATTTCTACAGATCAAACATTATGTTAAAAGTCGTTTATGCGTTATTTTCTTATCTCGAATATATGAAACTTAGCATATCGTTATCAGAGTTATCAAGGAACTGGGTTATACTAGGTCAGAAATGTTACATGCAAGATCCAATCGTCATACTTACCCACACAGGCCACACACGGCTCGGAAATAATACTATCTATGTAAACAATTGATGTAAAACCACGTTTATCGCTATCTCGACGCATCAATATAATTTACTTCGAATAAAACGGAATACGGGAACGCTTCTGACTTATCTACACCGACATTATTATTACAAGCGCCTTTAGCTAGCAATATTTATTAGTTTTTGCAAATTCTAAGTTCCAAGCGCGATATGCTTGCAATATGAAGGCACCTAGCCTAAAAATAACACCCAGCGCGTCCAGCAACTAAATTCATCCGAGTATTACGAAATCAAACGTTTCATCCTTAGATGAATTAAATAATGTAGATACGTTACTGAGATAACTCTCGTGACTGCGCGAAACTAAGCCAACCTGAGATTTACTGCGTTTAGTCTCGCACAAACATTCGTTTGACAAACAAGCTGTCACCAGCTGCCACAAACGCATCGCTGTAAGCTCTTTTCTGAGATAAACTGCCTTCCTGTGCTTTTGACAAGTGTAAAAATCATTCGGGAACAAAAAACAAATCTCATGGGGTTTCTTTTCATGCGAAGTACACACAAATCACTTATTATTTCAATTAATACAATTATTCACAAACCAAATGGTATAAGTGAGATAGCGAATGCAGAAATACATAAGTGTGTGGAAGACAACCTAGCGACAGTACACTGAGTACGTCGCATGCTACTTCGCTCGTAAGTTCGTAAGGTTAGAGAAGAGAGGGCTTGTAACGCGGAGAATGTAACGCGGGACGTTCATATAGCTATCTCATTCTTACACACATATTCTGCTTGGTATGGCTATCCTTTCATGCGTTATGAGATATCAGAGCTTGCCAAATTTATTGTTCAATTTGTATGAATATGACGTGTCTTGTATTTTATGTCTATGGTTTTATCTAAGATCTAAGCTATAAATCGCAAAAAAGCAAATATGCAGCTTAGCTAGCCTAACATAAATGTTTTTTTTCTATCGATTTCTGTGATTTCATTTGTAATATTCGCTGAACATTAATATTTTATAGCTTAGGTCATCGATTGATTCTTAAATTTGTGTTACTTCTACAAGTTTATTAGTAGTTTGCCTGTAACATTGCGATTTCTTATGTAATGGTAAAATTCGGTAATATCCGAATCTGTGTGTTGCAAAACCGGTAACATCCAATTGTAAATATCAACTGGCAAAATCCAAGCTTTAATTCACTTTATCGCAATAATCCTGATGTTTTTTATGCAAAATTATCACATCATACTCTTTGCTTATCTCAATTGAATAATACCGTCGCCGGAAAGGCAAAAGGGATGAGGCGCCATTTAAAGTAGTTTAAACCAGAGCACTTTAATTACTTTTTTTGTTTTCCATTTTTTTATTTTATGGATTCTTTCGTAATCCTCTACCAACTAGCTGGGGCTTATTCAAATACCCCTCATAATGACTATCTAACTAGTACTGCGGCTCATTAGGCCTTATTACTATCACCATCTGATGGTTTTATTTAATTGACTGAGTTTAATTTTACTTTAGTGTTTTCTTAGGGAAAAGATCTTAACTGGATTAAAAATCCTAAGTTGTTTTACAAGGAAATTCATAAATCTTCAGTACTTGGTTGGATTTTGAAAAAAAAAAAACTGAGGTAACTCCATGCTCTCACTAAGTTACCTGAAGCAATTCCCAAACTTGTATCGCTTGAGTCAAGCCTCTTTCCAAATGATAAATATATGTTAGATGGCTGAAGGGCCACAAAAGTCTTCAGAATCAAACGAGAGTCAGAGCATTTGATGCAGAAAAATAAGCTGATCAAAACTGCATATTTAAGTCAATTTTATTAAAGTGTCGTTTAAGCCCTTTTGCCTTTCCAGTGACGATATGTTATCAAACATCCAGTATTCAAATAACGGATTTCTTCATTTTTCGTCTTATTTGTTTTTGTTATTAATTATTTGTTAGTAATATTGTTATAAGGGACCTTGTATTGTATGTTACTCACTGTTATTAGTCTGACAGTTGTGAATCAATCTATCAATCACGCATCATCTTCATTATTGATTATGTCGCTTGATTGATTTACTTTAGTTGTTTATTCCGTCTGAAGATTAACATAATGTTCGGGTCAATCGTTTTCAGAGCCTGTTTTATTGGCATTTGTTTCTTAATCGTATTTATTGCATTATTATGTATAATTCAACATTTAAATCTTGTAAAAAAACTAAATAATAAAACAAAGGTTAGATCGTAAGTATGTCGATGAACATTTATTCAGTCTCCGGTTTCCCACCAAGCTGGATAACTATGAGCTCTGGCGTCATGAAATTTACACAGATTTTTTATGTCTATGGGCATTTTCTAGTGAGGCGGGTAACGCATAATCTCTTTGGGAAAATTCTACATGGACACGAATATTTTCCTCTCGGGACGTCATTTCAATGACGAGCTGTGAAATTTACTTCTGTAAAAAAGAATCATAATATAAAGACAATTATTTAAACAAGTTAGCTACCTTTTTATTTGTAGTTGCTACCCGGCTTCGCCCGAGTTTTAACACTTTAAAATATATATATATACTCGTGACTTTTGAATTATCATTTCAAAACCCATTAAAACCAACTAAATAACTAACCATCACGCTGTTTCTCCGCAGGGGTAGGCAGAGAAGACGGGCCGCCCTATAACTCTGTCTTGGCACACACTCCTTGCTTCATTCACATTCATACATCGTCTCATACATACTCTTCTGTTATTCTGACTCTTCACATGACCCGATTGAAGTATTTGATTTACTCGATCGTGCCATGTCTTCCTCGGGCGTCCACGACTTCTTCTTCCATTCGCTTTCGCATCATTTTTTTTTTCACACTCCTTCCTTCGTTCATTCGCTCTACATGCCCAAACCATCTAAGCGTCCCTTTCTTGATCCTATTCATTACGCTCACATCAGCCTTACATTCTTTCCGGATATCCACATTTTTAATACGGTCATACATGGTTTTACGCACATACGTCTCAGTGATCTCATTTCCACAGTATAGTCTACTTTCATCCTTCCTCTATCAATTCCATGCCTCACTGATATACATCAGGGTTGACATAAACACTCCATTGTGGACTGTTGGCTTCGCTTCTTTGGACAATTTCTTATTTGCGCCAACAGCGTTCACCCTTCATTCACCCTTATTTCAATATCCTTATCAGCCTATCCGTCTCTCGTAAACATACTTCCTAAATATACAAACTTATCCACTTGCTCCAAGTATTCATCATTCACAACTATATTGCACGCTGTTCTCGTACTCTCTCTTTCAAACACCATGACTTTGGACTTACTTACATTCATCGTCAACGCATTCTGCATACATACTTGGTTCATCCTAGACACGAGAAACTGTAGATCTTCCACACTGTCAGCAATCAGCACGGCATCGTCCGCATACAATAGGCAACATACTTTCAGATTATTCATTTTCGCACCCAAGCCCACACCTTTCAATTCTTGCATACAATTATCCATGTACAAATTGAACAACCACGGTGACATTACACAGCCTTGCTTTACACCTTTTGTGATGTTAAACCACTTCGTAAAATCACCGTTCACTCTAACACATGCAACGCTTCCCTCGTACAAGGATGCGATTGCTAGTATGAGATTCGTCTTAACTCCATACATGGATAATACCTTGGAGTAACAATGTATGGAGAGAGCTAATTATTTTATCCAGCCTATACAAAGTTGCGATAAATCACTTTCTCCGGGTTTTTACGTCGTACACCATTAGAGAGAAAGAGACAACAAATATAATACACCGCTTCAATTTACTGTCACGATGATCTTGGGCTCCTAGGGACCGCGGGACTCCGCCCACATTTTTTTTATTATTCTTGAAAAAGTGGTTATACGAATAAACAAAAACATTATGTCGATATGTGATATAAGTGAATGTATAAAAACCCTAGACTTAGTCTTAGCCACGCCCAGGTCTGCTGAGTCCGGTAAAAATCATCAAAAACTGACTACTCTGCTTTGGATAGATACCACTCTATATACTCTAAGGATAATACCAAAAAACTCATTGCCATAAATATATAAACGTCGATTCCCATATCTCGTGATGGAAATGACGTTACCAGCTGAAAATAGGCACTTTAACCAAGTAAGTACAGGCAAAAATTTGTGTGCGAGTTCCATGTTGTCAGATCATACATTTTAAATAATAAAATATGCAGGTCCCGACGGTATGTAGCTAGTAGCTACCTTTGTATTTATTATAAATACCAAAACATTGTTTTTCCTACCGTCGAATTTTTATATTTTTCATATTTGTGCTAGCTATTATTTATAAAAGCGGTTTTATGCTGTATTTATAAATTGATTATACTAATAACGCGATATGCGCTGTAACATGACGTGGCTAAAACAACTTACTCAGCTACCACGGCTGTGCGCGCAAAGTTCTCGAATAGCATGCGCGATGAGTTTGCATAACATGTGCTAAAACTAGATAGTATAACTAGCTGACAACACGCTATATAATTCATCATTTGAGCGTGAGCCAACACAACTCAGCCAACAAAAAGCTGGAAGTTTATAGCTCGCCTTGCGCTGTAGCATGATGTCAATTTATAGCATTCTGACACCGAAACATAGATACGCCGAAAAACGTATCTATGTTTGTCTCGTTCTGTCGGCGTATGTGAAGCTATGCGCTAAAAGAGTCGACTTTATCTCACCCAGTCGGACGTTTTACACCAAACAGGCCGTTACAAACCAATAAAATACCTCACCTACCCGAACCGGACACTATAGACAACAACACGGCATGCTTATCCTTAAATCATCAAAACGCTTATAAACGTGTCTTTACGTCTCAAATACGATATACATTTATTTTTCCGCTATAGTTTAATATTTTCGTATCATAAATAGCATGTGTTACTGTGCTAGCTATGTTAAAAGCCGTATTAAATTTTGGAGTAAATGGGCTTTGTGTGTTGTGATCCATAGTATTTGCGTTACTTACCCAAACCCAATCGCCTCTTCTAAGCTAATCGCTCTTTGGGCCTTGAAGTCTCGTCTGGGACTTGGCGAACCGGTTCGATCCTAGCGTAGGATAATGCAGAATAGTAGTTCGCGACATTACCAAAGCGAACAGTGACTACTTGTACTTTTCCTTGAATATCTCATTTGAATTCGAACAGAAACTATTTACAAATATTTCGAAAATTCGTGTCGTTTCGTAGCTCTCTCTCTTTTATTTGAATCTTGAGGCAGCAAGGAGGCCATCTTGTATTTTAAAGTGACGTTTGTTTTGATTCCGTTCGATTTGAGGTTGAAACAGTTGATTAAAATAGCCGATGGAAGTGGAATTGATGTGAGTTATTGCGTAAAAACTATATACGAAGCTCTCGTGCATATCATGAATTGTTATCTCGCAATATCTGTGCGTTATTCGTGCGTGTATCGCAATCAAAACATTCGTGACGCCGAATGACATTTTTCAAATAATATATTGACAATTTGTAATACGCGGTTTTTGTAAAAGATTTTCTGCGATAAGCTTGTTACAAATAATAATAATATAAAGTGATAGTGTTAGAACAGTGTTTTACGATATTATCATTGTGGAGTGAACTTAACTGTTTCGTTATCCTGTAATGCTAACAGTCGCAAGAAATAATTGTACATGGTTTTGCATTTATGAACTGAAACTGTGAAAGATATTATATTATGCAGAATTTATTGAGTCTTCAATACAGATGATTGTGAGTATATTTTGTCAAACGCAAGGTTTATTATTATTAATATTGATAATCAAACATTCAATGGTTAGAGGTTAACATCGCTATCTGTGGAACAAAACAAAGCCGGCGTGTAGGTTGTTGCTTTATTTTGAAATATTATTTTTTTAATGTAAATACCGCACAAGAGTCCTAACTATTCAAAGCCAGGCTGGTCTCCCTTTTGGGGTATTTTGTGAAGGGAGTGGAGACGGATAGAAGACGTTTAGGAAGTACCTGGCTCTTCAGATCTGGTCACTAAACACAGCTATTACAATTTCAAGCGACATTTCAATTCTAAATGATGGTCATTAACCAGATACTACTACGAGCATCTACCACTCTGGAGCGTGCCGCAAATATACTCGTTTTTTAATCTGTTGATGTACGCAAGCACTGTTACACCCATATCTGAACATTTTTCAGATTTCAGTCAATGACACGACCAAACGAATCAAATACTTGAGTCGGGTCATGTCAAGAGTCAGAATAACAGAAGATTTGTGTGGTGGTTCATTGTCTGAAGTAAGGGCGTAATGTTTAGTTATGTTTATGACTTTTTAATCTACGGCGAAGATATTAATGTATATATAGTGGTACCAATATAAAAGTTTATTAGAGAAAACGAAAAATAAACAAAATTTTGACAAGTTTTGTGGGTAGCAAAACATTATACTTTTCAATTATTAACCAAAATGATCTGTTTTTAAGTATTGTTTTCTCAGACTGTTTAAAAGAAAATTTGGTAGCTTGGGTGGCTAGAGCGCTCTTCTAGTAGTCCGATGGATCGCGTTAGGTACTCACAATGGGTATACCGACTTATACTTTGCACAATTAGAGTTAAAGCAAACAACACATACTTGGATTGTGTATTAATGATAGACTGATTTTCCTAGAGCCGTTTTGATGAAAGAATATAATCTCAAGGGTGCTTTACAGCTTAATTTATATGACTCGCAACTTATCACTAAAACTAATAATAAAATAGTGGCTGCTTAATTATAACTTATAACTATAAACTTACAGCTAAGACTTGCCTTCAACTAAGACCTATAACTAATGAATTACAACTAAGACAGTTGGATGGTTAAAAAACTCGCCTATCGTGGAGAGCATTCATTTCCATGTTCCTGATGGTTATCTTCGTCATCGACAACACAGACTGTTTTATCTCCCGGCCTGCAGGACTAACTTGCCAATGGTCATGCCGGTAGGGAGGGCAATCTTGTGGTTGAATCAAATCGCTGCGGATGTCGATATATTTTGCATAAATGAAGCTTCGTTCAAACGACAAGCATTCCTGCTATTTGTGTAAATATTCCTTGGTTTTAATACATCATTTTGATGAAATATTATGTTTGAATTGTTTTATTTTTTACTGTGTATACTTTGCATTCATTGCAATTTATATTTCTTAGAATCAATTGCTTTAATCATCCTTTTGTGTTTTATACACCATTGTTATGAAATAATGCTTAAATTCCTTTTGTTACTGTTATTTATGACTTTTGTGTGTATTGTAATACACCCTTACAGTGTGTCATCTACAGTATTTAGTTGAGTAGCAAGTGGCAACTAAAGCACTGTCCTACTAGCGTTGTACAAACATGCATTTTAGTAAGTCGATACCCCACTTACTATAATGATGCCAGCGCCGCGGCCACCGGGTCATATTCTAATGAGATAGTAGATTACGGAGTGTCCGTACGCAACCAGTAGACAGGGTGGCAAGGCTGGGCGCGCAGGCGATGCTGAGGGCTACTCGCCCGTAAAAATAGAATAAATTCTATTCCAGCCAACTAAAATGCTAATACTACTTACCACCAAAGAGTTTTGTCCACTCTGCCCACAAATTCTACTAAACGTTTTAGTTACCACTTGCTATTCTACTAAATACTAGCTCCGTGTGGACACGTCATTACTCACTTTATTTAAAAACGCCTTGAAATGCTAATTTTTGTAATGTTTGAAAAATAATAAATAGTTGAATTGACTGTTGACCTTCAACTAAGACTTATAGCTAGTAATTTACAATTAAGATTTTTAACTAGTTACTTACAACTTTGGCTTATAACTAGTTACTTACAATTAACATATTCACATTCACAAAATATGTGTTATGATCATTGCTGTCAATGATAAAGTCTTCGGACGGATGTTGGTGCATATGTATAAAAACGTCACTGTGAAAAAGCATTTTTTCTTGCTCACGCCCACGTATTGTTTTTAGGTTTGAGGGAGTTCTGTCGGTATCTGTTGATTTTTTCATTGTCAGCAGTTTTTGTTTTTTACTTTACTCGCATTTCCTTGAAGTTATTATTCCGAATCTTGTTCAATACACGCGTTACTGATAATGATGCCTATTGCGCATCGTCAAATAATTTTAATTCCTTTGTGTAAACGACTATTTGTAAAAAAGCACAGGGAGACGTGAATGAATCCACATAGTGTGTCTCGAAAAGGTCGAAACGTGCCCAAGAAAAGTGATTAAAAAAAAACAATATCTAACCTAAATTTTGAATTCATGTTTCATAGTTGAACTAGAATTAATATTTTCGCTGTAAGTTGGGTTTTTGTAATTTTTATTTACTATTTAAGAAGCACTATGGGAGTAAATTTAGGAACTTTGTTAAGTTTAGCGCGCTTGAAATGTGATATTAAAACTGCGCTATTTAATGGTTTCATTATCATCTGTGTCTATATACTAGTTTCAGAATATTTCAGCATACACAGCTGTCGTATAGGATTTGTATTAATTATTTGTTGTTTTTATTGCTTTCAGAATGAAAATGCCTAAAATAACAGAAGAAACGGAGGACTCTAATAATTCTTTTCCTGATGGATATATGGGTAAATATATATTTTTTTTATCCTGCCTATTTCTACAAATCTTTGCGGAGACTTGATGTAGTTTGTAGAAAAAGATACAACTTAAATTATAATTAGCCGGGTGTATAGTATTTGATATGACGGCCTCCATGGTCGAGTGGTAAGACGCTCGACTACGAATCCAAAGGTCGCGGGTTCAAACCCGGCGTGCGCCAATAACTTTTATTTAATTAATATGTTTCATAACACGTTTTAATTTGTACAAAAATAATAAAAAGTATATTTGCGGCACGTTCCAGAGTGGTACATACTCGTAAGTATCGCCCTGGTGAAAAACCACCATTCAAAATCGAAACGTTGCTTGAAATGGCTTTAGCCGTGTTTGGTGACCAAATCTGAATAGCCAGGTACTTCCCAACCTTCTTCCCAATCTCCTTCCCCTCCCCACTACTTTCAGCCTCATAACATACCCTATTTCGGAATGCCATAGTCTCACTGGCTCTAGGCGGTTGGGAGCAGTTGAGACTCGTGCAGTTGTGTGGTATTCATTTAAAAAACGAAGAAAAAAAAGTGATATTTCACAAAAATGGCGCCATATAAATTAACCAAGTATTACTAGGTGCTCAAGGTGGCTCCGATATATTAGAGACAAAACCAACCACTGCTTGACCGACTAGAACAGTAGCTTACAGACGGTTCTCGGTGCGTGTCATATTGCTAGCCGAACGACTCTGCCCTAACGTGTTTATGTACCGCTCAAATAGAGACAATAACATTCACAAAATGTTTGGAAAAGCCGGCCAAGTAAATTAATAATTTTCTCCGAGATAATATTTTTTATTTCATTAAAATAACGGGTGATTTAAGAAACAATACGTTTTTTGCCTAAATATTGAGTTTTCAAAATGAAAATAGACACAACTGTCACATGGCCTACCACACTATGATTCCCCTCTAAAAATATTAGGGTGTGATTGAGTATTGAACCTTGGAATCTCTCGTTTGCCAGACGGATGCGTCAACCAGTTCCGTCATCACACCGTTCTCCTGTTGTAAGGTTTTTTTTTTAATCAAGTACATTGCTTTCAAAATAAATAACACGGAAGATGAAATAGCGAATTTTAATACAGTAATCCATGATATAAAACAACCTTGCGATTGACCACCATTAGAAAATGTTAACCACATAAAGTATGTAGTCAGTAGGCACAGAAATTGTCAAAAATCTAGGAATACTAATATTTTGTGAATTTATTTTTACAGCTAAACGCTCTGTATTCAAAGAATGGAGAGAAAAGCTGATTAAACCGTTGCGTAGGCACCGGGCATTCATTGTTATCTTTTCAGAAAATTTAACTAACTAACCATCACGCCGTTTCTCCGCTGGGGTAGGCAGAGAGGACGGACTGCCATATAACTCTGTCTTGGCACACACTCCTTGCTTCATTTTCATTCATACATCGTCTCATACATACTCTTTTGTTATTCTGACTCTTCACATGACCCGATTCAAGTATTTGATTTACTTGATCGTGCCATGTCTTTCTCGGGCGTCCTCGACTTCTTCTTCCATTCACTTTTTTTTTTTTTTTTTTTTTTTTTTTTTTCTTAACTTCATGTTTATTACAAAATAGTACATACATTGTCCTCCACGCTAGGAGTTCACCTGTGATGTTGACTTTCGCATCATATATTCTTTTCACACTCGTCTCTTCGTTCATTCGCTCTACATTCCCAAACCATCTAAGCATCCCTTTCTTGATCCTATTCATTACGCTCACATCAGCCTTGTATTCTTTTCGGATATCCACATTTTTAATACGATCATACATGGTTTTACCGCTTATACGTCTGAAAGATCTCATTTCCACAGCATTCAGGAAATTTTATCCTTTAAAACCTGTTGTTTGCATATAATGAACTGTAATCGCTTGTAATTTTTTTTTTATTAATCCATAGAGATATTTTGCATTGTGTTAAGTTCGGTACAAGTCAAGTAATAAATATTTCATGTTTGCTTACGTCAGTACGGCTGAAAAAAAATTATTTCAAGTGACGTTACTGTTTGTATTTGCAAGAAAACTTCATGCATTTTTATTTTGAAGGAAATTTATTCAGCCACACGAAAATACAATAAAACGACAAAAAATCTTCACATTTCCTAGTCAAACTTTTCCCAGTGACATGAGGGAAAAAAACCAATAATTTAAAAAACTTTTATTCAAAGCCTTATTCATTTTTCCTTTTACCAATTGACATGCTTATGTATTTGTTTGTCACTTTTGGACACCTGCACAGGTAACCTTGTAGAGCTGTACATCAATTAATTAAATAATGTATTTATTTTTTTATAGATGAAGAATTTCTGGAAGCCGAAGACGAGAATGAAGACGATCTTAACGAAGACGAGGATGAAGTGATCCCCCCAGAAGACCATGTAGCCAAGCTGATGAAACAGCTCAAGTCTTCGGGAGCTGCCATCATCAAACGAGTCAACCCTGGGGAGCTTACACCCACCAAACCCCCCCTGATCATCGAACCGGCCCTCATCAAGCAGCATTCTCCGGTCGTCAAGTCGTTAAACCTCGCGGCTATCATCAAACCTGGTTCTCATCTAGCGGCCTTGATCAAACCTGCCATCAACTCAAACCTCAAACTGACACCGCCTTTATTTTGTAGAACCTGCGGCGAAGACTTCGAAGACTCGTGGGAATTAAATGAACATCTAATGATGCACGTCAAAATGCCAAACTTAATCTTAGATAAGCTAGCTTCAGACGACGAAGAGGATGAAGAAAATCAAGAAGATTGGTCCGACGAAGAAGACGATCAAGAAACAGAAATCCCCGTCAAGAAGGTTGCCAATGCAAACATACTGCAGAGCCTCGGGATGGGGATCAGCATTAAGAAGGCGCCCGATTCCACTCTGCTGGCCAATCCCTCCCCGAATATTCAAATTAAGACGCAACAGGGGGAGGAGAATGCTGAGAAGCAAACAATACCTTCAGCCAGCACCCCGACGCCAGAGGATAGCGCATCAGGCTCTTTAAAACTCACCATCAAACATTCATCTGGTAAATACGATTTCCAAGTGGTGAATAATAACCACAACACGGAGATAAAAAAAGAGCCTTCAGTTCCTGCGACGGTTCCCCTTACATCTCCCCTCGCAGTTCCCACTGCACCTGCCAGGGCAGCACCGTTTGCAGCAGTTTCCGCTGCCTTTGTGCCCGCCCCGACAACCATCAACAGCAGGAGAAATAGCTCTTGGGACTCTGTCGATATTAAAGACGGAATATTAGAAGAGTGCCGGATAAAGACGGAGCCAAACGTCGTTTCCAGCTATGCTACGGCCGCTCCGTTTGTGAATCCTCTGTCCGGCATGGCGAGCATGGAAAGCAGGATCAAGAACGAAGTCGGCTCTGGTCCCGGCTCCCCGGCCAGTCCTTCAGATTCCATCAAAGTCAAGTCTTTTGCGTTTGAACAGCAGGAGAAGGAAGCTAGGCAAGCGATGCAGCAACAACAACAACAACAACAACCGACTATCCCCAAGCCCATGGTCATTCCCAAGAAAGAACCCAACGTGGGTGTAGCCATCATCGAAATCAACGGAGATGATTCTGACAATGACGACATCATGTTTGTTGATTCTACCCCGGCGACCATCGTAGACAAGAAGCCCGTCATCTTGCACCAGAGGGCGCAGATTACGGAACTGCCCAGTTCGCCGCTTCCCGCCAACATCAGACAGCCGCCAACCACACTTCCTCCGGTCTCCCGGCCTCCCACCTCTACGGTCAACTCTAACACCACTCCGCACATATCCACGGAGAAGCAGCACAACTTCAACTGGAACGCTCCGTCTTCCAAATCTTCCCTAGAAACTATGCTGTCCGATAAGAGCACGGACGCGATCTTCGAGAGTCTTATGGCCAGCCACAGAAAGGAGAGCAACTCTGACAGTGAATATATCTCTCTGGATACCCTGGGCCCTCAGCACACTTGCGAGGTCTGCAATACCAGGTTTTCAGACATCCGCTTGCTGGAGAGCCACAAGAGGGCCACGGGGCACTCGTCCTCCATTGTGCTCTCCGGCGCTGGTGGAAACAAGTCCTCACTCGTCCCCGCTTCGTACGGCCAGTCCGGGGGCTTCCTCTTGAACAGTCTGTTCCCGGTTAAGCAGCTTGCCGAGACTGTTGGTAAACTGACGACGAATCACAGCTCGAGCTCTGGCTTTTCACATCAACAGAACATAATGGTGAACATTCAATCCTTTCCTCCCCAAGGGCAGAATTTCATGCCCGGACAGCAGCCGCCGGGAGGCTACCCGGGAATGCATCAGCAGATGCCTCCAGGCTACCCCCCCGGGTACGGGATGCCAGACTCCTCGCAGGGACAGTACTCTCAGTATCCCCCCGCGCCGCCCTACGGAGCTCCGGGCTACGGTGGTTACCCTCCCTCCCACCCCCCTGGCCAACCACCGCACGGTTCCTCCATGTACAACCAGCAGCCACCCAACCCACCTGGCTACCCGCAAGTGCCGCCGTACAACCCGCAAATGCCTTATGGACAGAATCAGTATAACCCCAATCAGAGCCAATTACCACCCAACCCCATGTCTGGACAGATTCCTACCTCTGTGATGGATCAAGGTGGACATCAGAGTCCTAGCAAGCTAGGAGGGATTCGGATCCAGAATCCTCAGTCTCCGGTACCCGGACAGAAACTGCAGCAAGCTATGGGGGCTCGTATGGCCAACCCCATGCAGGGGCCACGGGTGCCAATGAAGCCGCGAGGGAGGGGGGGCCCGCGAGGTCGAGGGCGGGGTCCCCGGATGGGAATCCGACCCTCCATCCGTCCAGGGGTGCAAGTTCAAGGACAAGCCATCCGCGGGGGGAAGCCTAACCTCATCCGAACGCCCATGAAAAGGCCCGGCCCCGCCAACGGCGCTCCACACACCCCCACAAAGAAAAGACTGGACATGCTGCTTCCAGACAGACACGACAACGAAGATTGCCAAGTCATGTCTATGCAGCAGCAACGAGACGGCTTCCCCATGATAGACAGCATCAAGGGATCCAAAGAACCGTGTCCAAAAGTAAACATCGGCAGCGGTCTCACCGTCACAAAGACGAGAGTCAGGCCACCTTCGCCGCACCTCCCGGCAAACAAGGACGCCGTCGCCAGCTTACTCGCCCAGCGAGGAATCAGAATCACGGCCAAACCCAAATCGCCATCCCCCCCTCCGATAAACATCCCCAACCTAGGCAGCGGCATTAGTATAACCAAAAAATCCGTATCATCGAACTTCGTCATTCCAGAAGAATCGTACGATTATTCGTGCTCTGTGTGCAGCAAGACGTTCACAAACACGGCGGCTCTGAACGTCCACACGTCCCAAATGCACCCCGGCGCTAAGCTGGCCAAGTGCGACAGCTGTCCCGTTTCGTACCCCACATACCAGCAGCTGCACGAACACAAGAAGTTGTTCCACAACTCTGTTTCCGAGATGGGCTTACCTGTGATAGATTTCTCGCAACAAGCAAATTTGAAGAAACTCACCAGTCTAGGCATTTTCAATTTCATACCTTTGGCGAATCGAGAGCAAGGAAACGGATGTTTCGGCATTCCCATTGTCTCCGTACAGAATGCAATGAACGGTACTTTAAATTCGTCGCTTCAGGCCCTCGGTGCCGGGGGCCTTCTCAGTTTAGGGCCCGTGAAACCGTTACCCAAGTGTTGAACACTAAACATAGTTGTGAACAGTCATTGTATTGTTATGTGAATGATAAAACTTCGAAACATGTATAAATATAAATACTTATAAAACTAATACACAATGAGAACAGTTAGACAATCATTGTGACCAGTTCACCCATTACTGAGAATACTAAAACCTACATTTTGAACCGTAAAACTTAAGGGTCAGCACCCAAAAGTAGACACTTTGGCTTTCTAGTACAAGCAATACTGCAAATAATTTGTCTGTCAATTCTAAACGGGCTGTTAGAAAAATGTCTGAGGTTTCCAGTGAATACAATTATTAAACAGTAATCTTTGAATTCTTTACGAAATGCATACTAGAATTTTAGTTAAAACGTTCAAAAATGGTTTTTCTGGTTTCAAAACAACACCTTTTACTGATATTTCAGATGTAAAATTGTTTTCACTGGAAACCTCAGACATTTATCTTACTACCCGTAGCAAATTTTCAGATACATACATCATTCGCAGGATTGCTTGTATTAGAATGCTAGAAAGTAACGTTTAGTGTCATTTTTGAGTGCTGACCCTTAATTTCCAGTAATAAGACTCATCAAATAAGTATAAGTCATATTACGAACATTACAACTTATACATTTAACATTTAAAACCTACAATGTGAACAGTATAACCATACTGGGAGCAGTTGAGGGATATTTTGAATAGTTAAACCGATGTTATTATTTAAATTGTGATCAATAAAAGGGGACGTTAATGTTAATATTGTGAACACTTAAACCTGAATCGGTGAACATTAACTTTCTAGTGAGTAAGAATTTGTTTTGATTTGAATATAAGGAATAGATTTCCCAATAATTGATTTAGAGAAAAGGCCTCGATTGACTTCTCTGCATTTAACTATGTGTCTTTATAACTTTTTCTCAATTTTTTTAAACATCCCTCGCTGTATGAGAATCGACTTTTGTTTATGTTCCGTTGAATTTGTAATTTAACCTTTTAACCGCTGAATAAATATACCTAAGCAGTCATCCCTACGCGGCACATTTTTTGTTACGCATTTTTGGTTGAACGTTATTTTTAAAACTACCCTTTTAGGATACTAAAATCATTATCTGAATTATGAACTATCCTAAAATCATCCTCCAACATCGAAGTATCAATAAACATTCACTTGAGAGAAACCCTAATTAAGGTAACACCATAATTGTGTTAATATAAACAAGAGCGGTAAATTTTAACCGAGACGAAGCGATCTGTATGGCCGTGGCCAGCGGCTGTCTCCGGGCTCTCGGTTTTATTATTTTATAAGATAATCAATGAAGTAGCTGATGAATATTATAATATAAGAATATTATATGCAAATGAATATTCTTATTTTTAAAACAAATTTCGCACAAATACGGCATACGATATAATGACTTTAGTCAGCCGCCGCATGGTGCGAACGATTTGTAGAAATGACTAAAGGCACTCGGCGCGGTAAAAAGGTTAAATATATATTTTTTTAAAATAGAATGTTGAACCTAAAAAAGTTCACTTTTACAAAATTTGTTTTGCAATTTATGTCAGCAAAATGAATACTTTTCTCGAGTCTTCTATTATTATTTGGTTTAGTCAGCATTGCGTGTTGCTAGCCAGCAACACGCAATGCTGACTTTGTGTATGCAATTTAAATAGAACTCAAAGTGTGCAGTAATTATTATGTTGGATTTAAAAAAATATATTTTTACAAAATTTAGGAAATTCAAATAAAGTAAATTAAACCACCTCCGTGACTCTGGACCCAAAGGTCGCATGTTCGGAACTCAGCTCGTGCAAATAAAAAAATTACGTTGGTTATCTCATGTATAGATTTGTATATAATATAGTATATTTGCACCTCATCATTCACGAGTGGGAATTTTTCTCCCTATCACCCGGGTGAGATATCAAAATTCAGAATCGAAATGTTACTTGAAGTGGCTTTAGCTATTTTTAGTGACACTACATCTGAGTAACTTGCCAACCATCCAGTTCATCCCCTCTCCCACTTGCTCAAGTCCCATTTTTTTTAAATGGGGTTGCCATAGTTCCACTGGCTCTATGCAGTTGAGACTCTGGTGCAATGGAAAATAATTTTTTTAAATGCAAAAGTCGCTATACGCAGAAAAATCGTTATAAACCAACTTGACTGAATATTTTTGTTTCACTGAGTATACGAAATTTGATATGTGTAACAAAACTTAAATTAATTAAGCGCACTGAATAAATGATCCCCAGAAGTGTGATCTATACCGGTTTGAAAGAAAACGAATATCGCCAATTTAAAATAGTCTTTTCGACTCCTAGGTCTCAGACAGGACAATTGAAAATTTTAAGTCAATTTCATCAGAGGTAAGGAAAAATTGAGCTTACTTCGTGTACACGTACCTGTCCACAACGCGCTTCTATCGGTTTATCAATTCAGTGATTTAGCTCGTACAGCTTTGGATGGTTAATTTTTTTTTAATATTCTGTTAAAAGATAAATATTTGACAACCCCAAATAAGTTTGACCATATTTTGATGTGTTTTTTTTTTTTTACCCTCAGATTTCGGTACTTACTAAAAAGTGTTTCGGCATACTATTAACTAGATTCGTTTTGTAAATATTAAATGTGTAAGCTATAAAAATAAGAGATTTTTTAAAATAAAAGAAGTACATTTATTTATGTCATAAAAAAATATATTTTCCGATATAACCTGGCCCGCGTTCCGGAAACAAAGGATCTACGAGTATAACACGAACAATTATTTGCCCTCCCGGAATGAAAAATTCAGTTACCCCACTGTTTCCATGGATTTGAATTTTTTCTCTTTTATGCCGCAGCAGATCTGTGACAAAGGGGGCCTGTCTCTCCGGACATCTTGGGGTTTATTATTGTTATCGATGAGAAACAAACATAGCTACCCTAAGTGCTCAGGCTACACTATCATTGTGCTATCTTTCAAGTTTCACCTCATTCCCTTGACGGCAGCCCCGCCACTTTATGAATGTTCGCCAGAGTTGTCATTGGGTGATTGGCTGTTCGATGATGTTTAACTTCTCGGGCATCGGAGTCGTCTTCCCACCAAGGCAGGCACCATAGTCGAATCGGAGACAACATGGAGATGACTTCGTATTGTATATTTTATCTTCATTTACCTGCAGTACGTATTTGTTTCATATGACAACCGAATGTAAAATCCCTAGAAGTGTGATCTACCGGTGTCGCCGATATGCATAAGACCGGTCGGTAGTTGAGTGGACAAACGCGTTGGATTCCCACCCGGGCGTCGTGCGTTCAATTCCTCTGCTGACTAAGTCCTCCATCATTACACAAGCAACATCTTCCGCTTCTTATGGTGGCAGTAGGAGTTTTTCTAAATACCTTTCGAATCCCAGGCCCCAGACGTTTGAACGAATTCACTGGAAAAAATTGACCCTACTACACAGAGATACCCACAATGCACTTCTGTCAGTTTTACCTATTCTGTGTCTGTACTATATATTGATGGTAAATTAACTGTTTTCTCATAGTTTTAAACACTGTCTGTGTGTTATTGATATTTTAAAGTTATAGTAATTCTATTGAAGCTTAGCTGTGACATGTAGGGAGGGAAAAACAAATACAAAATAAAATACATTTTTTTATCAATATTAATTTACAAATAATAAATACAATAGTTATTATTGTCTTTGGTAACATGTGGGAAAATTATTTTGACTACAAATACAAATTGAAACAAAAGTGGTCTTTTATTTTTAAAACCTGTATTTGGAACTGTTAATTTTAATGTTGACTCCGCACACCTCAACTATTATAGGAGATTCAATAGGTGCAGTCTTCCGGTAAAGAGACAGTTGTTCCAGACGTACTGCATGAGCCTGTACACTTGCGAACTCTGGACCAGATATACACAAGCAGTCATGAACACGCTCCGAGTGCAGTACAACCACGCGTACAGGGGGCTTTTCGGTCTTTCTTGGCGATGCAGCGCCTCACAGATGTTTGCAGAGGGAAGGGTGAACGGGTTTGCTGCTCTGATGCGTCACAGAATGGCAGGAATGAGACAGCGCTACCGGGAATCCGAGAACACTCTCGTCCAGGCTGCCGCCCAGTGGCACAGTGCGCCCCTACATCACAGGTGGAGAATTTCCCTCAATCCGCCGTAAAAGTTATTTTCTTTATTTCATTATAATGCTCTTATATTATTATCATTTTATGTTATTTTATCTATTTATTTTACTTTTATTACTATCATTATTTTATTTTTATTTTGTTTTTTATGTTATCTTCATTGTTTTAAGTTTCTGATATGTATTTTTACTTATATGGCAGACAGAGTATTGCACCCACCGCTCTGTTCCGCTGAAATAAAAAGCTATTATTATTATTATTATAAAGCCGAAATCTGTGGTCTGACGCACCAAAACTCAACGGTGACCTCTGTCTATGTAATTAGCAAGTTTTTTCTGTAATGAATTTCTAGTTATATGTAATTAGTTTTAACTCGCAATGACATCTCGATCGCGATCTATGGAGCTTTGAAACATTCATTTGACTGTCAAAAAATACATATCTTTGTTGTAAATAGCAGAAATTTAATACAAACGGATTGCCGTCCTAGTTCTACCGATATTTAAATGGAAGATGATCGGAGAATGTTGACGATTCTTGTTGAAAAGTACCTGGAAATCTGTTGTCTTAAAGTAGGAAAGATTATAGGATTTCGGAGTAAATCTTTATTAGTATTTTAGTGTATAGTCTTTTTTTCAGTGTTTTTATGTTTGTTTTTAAAAAGACGAGTGAGGATGGTTTTTGCATATTTTAAATTTTTTTTTGTGTATTACAGACTATATGTCCATTTACAAAACACAAGAAAGTAACATAAAAGTAAATTAAGAGATATTTTTAACATGTCTCTTGAAATCTTCAAGGTTTACGTTGAACATATCAAGAGACATGTTATTTGGTAGTACCATACCCCGTGTCATGCTGTGCTGAGCCAACACGTCTGTTCTGCCATGTGGAATGCACAGCAGATCGTGATGTCGCCCCTGGCAGTAGTCGTTTGGCACAAACAACTTATAACATTCCAGGAGGTATGGATTGTCAATCAAATTATTTAATATTTTGTACGCTGTTACTGCAAGGGCCCCACTCCTTCTCGACTGGAGACTTTGATAAAGCGTATCCGAGAGCAAATCTTAATATATTTGTCGAACGTCGAACACTCATTTTATGATGGATTAAATTCGGATAGTAGGTGTGATATAAATAAATAAAAATAAAGCATCCCCAAAGCGGGGAATATTGTAAGGCTGAAGATAGTCAAACTGGGAAGTACCTGGCTGTTCAAATCTGATCACAAAACATTTACTAAGTTTCGATTCCGATACGAAAAGGATTATGAACATGATCAAAATGTCTACACATATTATTTTATTAAAATCATATATTAAATAAATTTAAAGCCATCATTATTTTAATAAAACTGCGAAATATGTGACCTATTTTATATAAATTAAATACAATTTTATTTGCCCCGCCAGGTTTCGAACCCGTAAATCTGGATACGGAGCCAAAGAGGTCGTCCGACCAAATTCACTAAATGCACATTAATAATTTTAAGAAAAACGAACATTCTCAGTTTAGAAATAACCTGACAATACTTGAATTCATTCTAAGCAGAAAATGTTGCTTGTGCAGTAATGGGGGACATGTTTAGTGTAGGATGGAACCCATGATTCCTGTGTAGGAATCCATAGCTTTGGCCGCTCGACTATTTAGCCGATCATGAATATATATTTAAAACAAAGAAAATCGCCGCTCAACAGATTTGGTTTGACGTTTAACGTCTGTATGTTGGTGTCCGTGCCGGGCCGCTCTAGCACGGATGGATTGGTGGCACTGCGGCGAGACGTCGTCAATTTTCATATTTAGCAGCGCTGTCCAACCTTAGATATCTTAGGGCTGCAAAATACGGAATACACACATCTTTGACTAACGGCCCTCCAGACTAGCGGCCAATTTCACGTCAAATTATTGGGCGATATGTAAATACATAATTTATTTGTTTATATACTAACGGGCCATTGTACAAATACAAAAAAAAACAACAACACGAAATGGGAAAACGAACAGCACATAAACAATATTTTAATGAAGCAATTACAAACATATACATTTGAAAGAATATTCAAGTCAAAGTCTTAGCAAGGAGTTATTTCTTTAGAGTCGTAAAGAATGACAAAATCATTTAGACTTATACCAAAAAAATTAAGACGATGGCTTGAGTTAACAAATCTCGATATTCGGGACAGTAGAGAATGATACCAATAATTAGTGGAGCGATGATTGAGGAACAGCAATTCATTGTTTCTGAGTCTACGACAAGGAATGTTGAACTGGATGAGTTGCAACGAAGAAGGTGAGTCAATAATACAATTTGTAACGCGACAAGGCGCGCGGCTCCGAACACTTTCTCGCTCCCGTCTAAAGCACTGTCCCTCTCTAACAATGTTGCGCTGTGTGGATCCAGGGCCGAACTCCAATTGGGCAATCGCCGACGCAATTCTAGGAATTTCATCTACTACTCCCACTACGTGCTAAAGGCCACTACCCGCCGGCCTATAAAAGGCGCTGCTCGTCCTTGAAACAGCAGAGAGCCAGAAACTAGTCTCAAGGCCTGATACTTGATTGCGAGTTGTTTGCTTTCAGCGAGGTCTTTGAGTACTTAGTGAGAGATCCAGAACCTAGTCTCAAGACCTGATACTGATTGCGTGTTGTTCCCCATTAGTGTGGTCTTTGAGTTCTAAGTACGAAATATCTGTAAGCGTTCGATTGAATTGTGCGCCGTCAGCCTTTCAGTTTGTTTTGTTTGTAAAATATTGTTGAAAGTTATAAGGGAAAACCCTTTCAAGTCTCTTTTCATTTATTTTTGTTTAAATATAAAATAAATACTACGTCTCTGTACCGAACTCCACTCACTCTTTTAATATAACAAATTTGTTCCATTATAAATTGTCGCTAAACGTGTATATTCAGATCTGGGCACTAAACGCGGCTAAAGTTATTGCAAGCAACGTTTCGATTCTGAATGTTGGTCTTTTACCAGGGCAATTCTTATAATATCTACCGCCTTGGTATATCTTTAGAGAAAACCAAAATTCAACAGGGAAATTACACACAACATTGCGTCTTTAGTTCCAATTTTGCCTCCCTGCACAGACAACGTAGAAGAGCTTAGTCTTACGATTAATTTCTTTCTTTATTCAGAAAGCAAAAAAGTTGTACCTAGCATATTGCTTTTGAATCACTAAGCTTTAAAAAATATTGATTCATGTTTTCTACGCGTCTAATAATTTCATTATTCCGAACTTTTCAACAGATTTCAATGCTACTTTTTAAAAAGCGGCAAGGCTATTAATCTTCCTGGTTTTACATCCTATGGTGGGATTTACCCTCCTCCACAAATCCTTTCCGTTGTCTGCGATCCCTCACCGATCGTCTCCAGTCCTCAACTCTTCTATACTTCAATCCTATTCAATACAGTCTATCCACATCTTTCTCGACCTGCCTCTGGGTCGCTTTCACTGAGGTACTCATTTGGTCATGATTTTTGTTTTCCTGTTATGTGGCATTCTTTCAACATGTCCAGTCTATCGCAATCTTTGGGATTTACAGAACTTTACGATGGTCTAATTCTCGAGTAGATTGTAGAGTTCTTGGTTCAAACGGCAAGGCTTCTTCTTTACTTAAAGACAAACATTGCTTTGTTACGAATAACCTGACAATATTTCAATTCTTCCTACTGGCATCATTAAAAACAGGAAATATTACACAATTATGGAAAACTTGGCTACCAAAAGATTGAACCCGCGATCTCTTAGTGAAAATCTGACGCTTTTGACCTCTTAAATAACTAACCGATCTATAATGTTATATCCGTGGTTATTATTTAAAGATATTTTACTGCTATTGCTCGAGAAATTTAAGCTCCAAAATCCGGACCGCGAGTCGTGTTTGAAAACCTCTTCTCCATAGTATTTGACTGGCGTGAAGTTCCCAGGGAAGGCTTGCCAAAATATCAGCTGGAGAGAAAACATGGCCGGAGCCAGATACCGAGTTGTGCGCGTTCGCTCCGTGTGATGTGTTTTGTGGTGCTGTGAAACCAGAACGGATTAAAGTGACAAGTGTGTTTCATCCTACCTACAATCCCCCGCTCGTCTCCATTTACGGATATACGGTAAGGCTCGTCGTCGTATCGCAATCCGTCATTGTATATGACCGCCCGTTTTTATGGTATCGATTAATTCGCTGATATTAATGGGCCCTTAATTTTTGTTGTTATTCGCCCACGTTAAATGAAAATGTAATTAGAATTAGATAACCGTTGATATCTGATAGGAATCCTATTAAATTATGGCTCGATTCTGTTATGAAATAGTGTATGTCTAGTGTCTGTCAGATTTGTGAAAAAATCGTGGGCGCAGTTTTTGTTTATTTCGTTATTTTGATGGAAAGTGTATTTTATTGTCGGTGATTCTTATTCTTTGTTTTATCTTATCTCGTATTGTCAACAGTTATGTTGTGTGTTTGCTGTATTACACGTTGTTTTCCACTTTCTCGTAACATGCATTATGAATGGACGATATTTCGCGTCAAGTAATATCGCGTTACCTGTGCCGCATTCACTTGTCAACTAGTTATACCTGAATAAACATGTACAAATAATAACGAAGTATCACAACACGCTAGCTTTAGCCTGTGAACCGTCTCAACCGTCTAATTAATTCCCCATATTTAATTTCAGTTGAATTATAACTATATTTAATATTATCATTTACAAAATCTTAATTAAATTACGCTATTATATACTAAATCCTAATTAGAGATCGCGGGCTCAAACCCGGCGTGCACCAATACATTTGATCTAATTAATAATAAAAGTTTTATATGCAGAAGGGTATGCACTTGGAGTAACAATGTATGGAGAGAGAGCTAAATATTTTTACCCAACCTATACAAACTTGCGATAAATCACTTTCTCCAGGTTTTTACGTCGTACACCATAAGAGAGAAAGAGACAACAAATATAATACATCGCTTCTATGTAGTGTCACGATGATCTTGGGCTCCTGGGTCACCGCGGGACTCCGCCCACATTTTTTATTATGCCACTAAACTTGACACAACTAATTGGTTTTTTAGATTGTATGGAGAGAGAGCCGATTATTTTTACCCAACCTATACAAACTTGCGATACATCACTTGAGAAAGAAAGAGACAACAAATGTAATACACCGCTTCTATGTACTGTCACGATGATCTTGGGCTCCTGGGTCACCACAGGAATCCGCCCACATTTTTTATTATGCCACTAAACTTGAAACAACTAATCGGTTTTTTAGATTATATGCTATATTTTTGTTGATAACAATACTGTGAAAAAGTGGTTATACGAATAAACAAAAATATTATGTCGATATGTGATATGAATGGATGTATAAATACCCTAGCCTTAGTCTTAGCCACGCCCAGGTCCGCCGAGTCCGGTAAAAATCATCAAAAACTGACTACACTGCCTTGGATAGATACCACTCTATATACTCTAAGGGTATGCAGGAGAAGTGCGATGCAATTAATATGTGATATTTTAAATTTAAAAGAGGAAGGTTATTATATGGGAAAGAGGAAGGCTGAGAAAGTACCTGGCTATTCAGATCTAGTCACCACAGTTAAAACTATTTTATCAAGAACAGCACGCTATGTTGGTTTGGACTGTCGGGACACGAAAGTGGATGTAAGAAAAAGTCGGGGACGCCAGAGGACATGGCACGACCGAATGCTCCGCAGTCGAGTCGTGTCAAGGGTCGGTGCGACAGAAGATCATGTATGAATGTGAATGAAACGAAGAGTGTGTGCCGAGACAGTGATATTTGGTTAAATGGCTTTAGCCGTGTTTGGTGACCAGATCTGGATAGCCAGGTACTTCCCAACCTTCATTGTCCCCATCTCCTTCTCATCTGCACTACCTTCGACCTCACAACATACCCCAATTGAGGATGCCACAGTCTCACTTGCTCTAGACGGTTGGGAGCAGTTGGGACTCTTGTGATACTCTTAGTATCGCCCTGTCGAAAGACCACCATTCAGAATCGAAGCGTTGCTTGAAATGGCTTTAGCCGTGTTTGGTGACCAGATCTAGATACCCAGATACTTCTCGACCTTCATCTTACCCATCTCTTTTCCCTCTGCAATACTTAAAAGTTTATATTGCGCTTCAAAACACATTGTTTTTTTTGTTAATTGATTCAATGTTCAAGGAAATGATATAATTTAGCAAATTCGAATTGATAAAATAAATTACTAGTTTAATATTGACACACACGTTAAAAGGGACATGGTGAGTAAATCGCGAAACAACGTGATCGGAATAAAATTTCCAGCTTTTTTACGTGTGAGCGAAAATTACCAGTATTGTTTATGCAGACATTAGCGCCCCACGCAGCGATCTAACGAATCGTGTAAAGAAGACAGCTTAGGGTATTAATACTATGAGATACTAGTTTAATCTTGATACACACGTTAAAAGGGACATTGTGAGTAAATCGCGAAAACGCGTGATCGGAATAAAATTTTCAACTTTTTTACATGTGAGCGAAAATTACCAGTATTGTTTTTGCAGACATTAGCGCCCTACGCAGCGATCTAACGAATCGTTTACAGAAGACGGCTTAGCGTATTAATACTATCAGATTTGCAGACATTAGCGCCTAACGCAACGATCTAACGAATCGTGTACAGAAGACGGCTTAGCGTATTAATACTATCAGATTAATACTATCAGATTTGCAGACATTAGCGCCTAACGCAACGATCTAACGAATCGTGTACAGAAGACGGCCTAGCGTATTAATACTATCAGATTTGCAGACATTAGCGCCTCACGCAGCGAGCCAACGAATCGTGTACAGAAGACGGCTTAGCGTATTAATACTATCAGATACTAGTTTAATCTTGATACACACGTTAAAAGGGACATTGTGAGTAAATCGCGAAAACGCGTGATCGGAATAAAATTTCCATCTTCTTTACATGTGAGCGAAAATTACCAGTATTGTTTTTGCAGACATTAGCGCCCTACGCAGCGATCTTACGAATCGTGTACAGAAGACGGCTTAGCGTATTAATACTATCAGATACTAGTTTAATCTTGATATACACGTTAAAAGGGAGATTGTGAGTAAATCGCGAAATAGCGTGATCGGAATAAAATATCCAACTTTTTTACGTGTGAGCGAAAATTACCAGTATTGTTTTTCCAGACATTAGCGCCCTACGCAGCGATCTAACAAATCGTGTACAGAAGACGGCTTAGCGTATTAATACTATCAGATATTAAAAATCGTGTTGTGAATACCGCACAAGAGTCTCAACTGACAGGAGTCAGTGGGACTATGGCATCCACAATTAGGGTATGTTGTGAAGCTGAAGGAAGTGAGATAGGAAAGGACATGATACATAAGAAGTTGGTTGGCTATTCATTTCAAGCAACGTTTTAATTCTGAATGGTGGTCTTGCACCAGGGCGATACTAGGAGTATCTACCACCCTAAATATAACTAGTCAACCAACCATCACACCATTTCCACCCGGGGGTAGGCAGAGAGAATGAACCGCCACTCAACTCGTCTTGAAACACATTTTTGTTTTATTCACATTCATACATAATCTTCTACCGTATCGACCCTTGAAATGATTCGACTTAAGTGTGGTCGTGGCATGTCCTCTGGCGTCCCTGACTTTTTCTTCCATCCACTTTCGTGTCGCGACAGTCCAAACCAACAAGCGTGCTTTTCTCAATTGAATAGTTTTAGCCTGTTTAGTGACTAGATCTGAATAGCCAGGTACTTTCTCAACCTTTCTCTACCCCGTACACTTCCCTTCTTCACTCCCATCAATTATTCGTCGGCATTTATAATCGAAACGTTGCTTGAAATGGCTCTTGCCCTTTTCAGTGATCAGATCTGAATAGCCGGGTACTTCCCAACCTTCCTCTCCCCCATCTCTTTCCCCCTCCCCACTACCTTCAGCCTCACAACATACCCCTATTGGGGATGCCATTGTCCAACTGAATTCAAGCAGTTATAAATCGTATTCGTATTTAAAAAAGACAAATAAGTGTTTAGAGACTAGATCTGAATACTCGGGTATTTACCAACCATTCTCTTTCTCATCTCCCCCTACATTGAAAAAAATAATAACACAATTTTATTCTTGTTTCGTTTCATTTGCACGCTTCGCCGGGGACGGTTTTGTGTCAAGGATATTATTCGTTGCTCGTTATTAAATGTAAATATTATTATCATTAACAGTATCATAATAAATATACCTGGATGAAGGACGGTGGCTATTTCCTGTATCAAAAAAGATTAAGGTTGAGATGTTTCAAACTATCGCCACCTTAGAGTATACAAGAGGTAGCCCAAGCCAAGGCAGTGAAGTCAGTTTTGGACTTGTTTTTGATGATTTTAACATGACTCGGCGCACCTGGGCGTGGCTAAGACTAAGGCTACGGTATTTATACATCCATTCATATCACATATCGACATAATGTTTTTGTGTATTCGTATAGCCACTTTTTCACAGTATTTTTATCAACAAAAATATAGCATCTAACCTAAAAAACCGTTTAGTTGTGTCAAGTTTAGTGGCAAAATAAAAAATGTGGGCGGAGTCCCGCCGTTAACCAGCGAAAATAGCCAGCTTAAGATCATTACGACAGTATATAGAAGCGTTCCAAGAAATTTGTTGTCTCTCTCTCATGGGGTACGATGTAAAAACTCAGATTGATTTATTACAATTTCGGATGGGTTGGGTAAAACAAATTAGCTATCCCTCCAAATATTGTTACTTCAAGATCGCCACATATTACATCGTTATAATTCAAAGATTTTGTTTTTTTTTTTAAACTTTTTAATGGTCCCCGTTAAGCGTCGGTTCTAGGCCCTTCGTTTCAGCTTTTGAATTTTATTTTTATTTATTTTTAATCTGAATACCGCACAAGAGACTCAACTGCTCCCAACCGTCTAGAGCCAGTGAGACTATGGCATCCCCAAATAGGGTATGTTGTGAGGCTGAAGGTAGTGGGGAGGGGAAAGAGATTTGGAAAAAGGAAGGTTGGGAAGTAACCTGGCTATTCAGATCTGGTCACCAAACGCGGCTAAGGCCATTTCAAGCAACGTTTCGATTCTGAATGGTGGTCTTTCACCAGGGCGATACTTAGAGTATCTACCACTCTGGAACGTGCCGCAAATATACATTTTTATTATTTTTATATGAATTAAATGTGTTATGACACATATTATACTGACTATGTTTTTGTTGACAACAATACTGCGAAAAAGTGTTCATACAAATAAACAAAAAATTATGTCGACATGTGCTATGAATGGATGTAAAAAGGTGTGTCCACGAAAAAAACCTTAGTCACGCCTGAGTCAGGAAAAATACAACATTCCTGACTACACTGTTTCGCAAAGCTATCCCTCCTGGCAATGACGTTACATATATATAGACACGTTGTAGCGCTCTCAAAGTGGCAAGCAATAATCACGCTAGTTGGTGTGATCGGTGTTTAAGCCGATTTAGTACTAAACGGTCACGCGTCGCTTGAGGTCGTTTCAAGCAAGTATGGAACGCGGTCCGAACTTCAAATCTGTTTTGTTCAAACACATATATTCTATGAATGTCTATCTTTGTCATACATGACCGATATTTGAATGATGAATTTACTGGTAACGTGTGTGTTTTTTGCTTGCCACATTTTGTGTTAATATTCTAAGGCTATAACGTGTCTATATTATATGTAACGTCATTGTCTCCTTGTATATTATTGCTCTGAGGTCCCCGCTATTGGAATGCTGTCGCCTAATCGCTCAGACCACTCGGCCACAAGATCGTACGTACGTATATTACGGCAATGTCACATCCACCGCGGTTCACTTGCGAAGCAGGTAGTTGTTTATTTTGAAAAAAACTGTGAGAAAATGGAACCCAATCGCGCGATAAATATTTGGACGAAATCAGATTTGCGCAATTTTGATATTTCGTAATTTTCGCTGGGAGACACAGCTGTGTCTGAAATCAAATCATTTTTACAGCCGGCTTGTCGAATTTCGACACTGTACAACTGCACCGACAGAATTATACGGTGGGCGTGATCGTGTGCCCGAACTCTTTCCTTCTTCTAGTGAAATTGATCAAACATTTTCCAGTATAGAATTTCTTTGACTGATAATCAATTCCCATTGGCCTGTCTGTAGTCCAAGAGTCGAAACTGAAAGCAATAATATACCAGGAGGGATAGCTTTTCGAAACAGTGTAGTCAGGATTGTTGATTTTTTTTCCTGACTCGGGCGTGGCTAGGGTTTAACATCCATTCATAGCACATGTCGACATGATGTAGCGTTTATTTGTAAAACTACTTTTTCACAGTATTGTTATCAACAAAATATAGGACATAACCTCAAAAACCGTTGAGTTATGTCGCATAACAAAACGTAGTGGGCGAAGTCGGAAAACATGCTTACATACCTAAAAGCGGTGCGATATTATGTGCCAACTTTTCTCGTCTCTTTCTCTCTCACGGTTTACGGCGTAAAAACCCGGAGAAAGTGATTTATCGTAAATTTGTATAGGTTGGGTAAAAATATTTAACTCTCTCTCTCTCTATTATGAATTCTTGCTCCGAGAGTCGAAAAGTATTGTGTAAATTGGCGACATCAGTTTTCTTTCAAATCTGAATAGATCACACTTCTAGGGACTGTTTGTTCAGTGGATTTCGGTGTGTCAGATTGCTATGTTGAAAGCCTTACAGTGAGGTTCGAATCAGTCAACCGGAGTGGAAGATACGTGCTCTAACGACCGCTTTCGCCAATTAAAACTGTTTAAGTTAAGTTATAATTTCGCCTAATATTGAAAAATTGAACACCGCCCAAGTCAAGTATTCCAATTTCCCGGAGCCAGTGGCACTATGGCATCCCAAATTGTCATATGTTGTGAGGCTGAATTGAGTGACAATAGGAACGAGATGTGGAAGACGGGATGTACCTGGCTATTCCGACCCAGTCCCCAAACACGGTTAAAGCCATTTCAAGCAACAACGTTTCGATTCTGAATGACGATCATTCACCACGGCAATACTTAGTATCGTCGCAAGAAAAGCAAAAGGGCTGAAGCGCCATTTTGAAAAGTTTGCATTTCAAAGTTTTTTTGTTTTACAATAAAATTCACAAGTCTTGTCAGTACCTGGTTGGATTTTGAAAAAAAAAGTTAATTCGAGTAACCCAATGCTCTCACTGAGTTGCCTGAAGCGACACATAGCTAAAAAAGTTCCAAACTTGTGTCGCTTGAGTCAAGCCTTCTCCCGAATGGTGCATTTATTTTAGATGGCTGAAGGGCCACAAAAGTCTTCAGAATCAAACGAGGGTCAGAGCATTCGACGTAGAAAAAGAAACTGATCAAAACTGCATATTTAACTCATTTACGACCAAAGTGTCGCTTAAGCCCTTTTGCGTTTCCAGCGACGATATTTTATTTAAATTTTATTGCACGTCTCGAAATTTAAATCTGTGACTTCTGGATCGAATGCCGAGCCCACGAAGGTTGTCAAAGCGCCTTCTTATTGCCCTCGCCGTTCTCTACGCGTCTTTTTGTACCCGGAATACAAATAGATTCGGCTCACACTTAGAGTATATAAAGTGGTATCTACCCAAGGCAGTGTAGTCAGTTTTTGATGGCGGACCTGGGCGTGGCCAAGACTAAGGCTAGGGTATTTATACATCCATTCATATCACATATCAACATAATGTTTTTGTTTATTCGTATAACCACCTTTTCACGATTTCAACAAAAATATAGCATCTAACCTAAAAACCCGTTTAGTTGTGTCGAGATTAGTGGCATAATAAAAAAATGTGGGCGGAGTCCCGCGGTGACCCAGGAGCCCAAGATCATTGTGACAGTACGTAGAAGCGGAGTATTATATTTGTTGTCTCTTTCTCTCTCATGGTGTACGACGTAAAAACCCGGAGAAAGTGATTTATCGCAAGTTTGTATAGGTTGGGTAAAAATAATTAGCTCTCTCTCCATACATATTTTCTCCAAGATTGTGACAGTACATAGAAGCGGAGTATTATGTTTGCTGTCTCTTTCTCTCTCATGGTGTTCGACGTAAAAACCCGGAGAAAGTGATTTATCGCAAGTTTGTATAGGTTGGGTAAAAATAATTAGCTCTCTCTCCATACATTGTTTCTCCAAGATTGTGACAGTACATAGAAACGGAGTATTATGTTTGCTGTCTCTTTCTCTCTCATGGTGTTCGACGTAAAAACCCGGAGAAAGTGATTTATCGCAAGTTTGTATAGGTTGGGTAAAAATAATTAGCTCTCTCTCCATACATTGTTTCTCCAAGATTGTGACAGTACATAGAAGCGGAGTATTATATTTGTTGTCTTTTTCTCTCTCATGGTGTACGACTCGAAAACCCGGAGAAAGTGATTTATCGCAAGTTTGTATAGGCTGGGTAAAAATAATTAGCTCTCTCTCCATACATTGTTTCTCCAAGATTGTGACAGTACATAGAAGCGGAGTATTATATTTGTTGTCTCTTTCTCTTTCATGGTGTACGACGTGAAAACCTGGAGAAAGTGATTTATCGCAAGTTTGTATAGGTTGGGTAAAAATAATTAGCTCTCTCTCCATACATTGTTTCTCCAAGGGTTCACGTTTATGTAGTACCTTCAACATTTTTGTACTGGCACTCTTTCGGGGACGCTGATAAAAATAAACGTGTTTAGTTTTTCGGAAATAATCAAATGAAAAATCTCCGTCACGCGAGTGGAGGGGCTTCATTGACGTACGTCATATGGTGGTACGCTCGTGTCTAGATTTACTTAATTGGCTAATTAAGGAAGCCCGTTCGCCTTTGGTAAAGTGGTCTATTATTGTATAATTTCGTGTCGTCAATGATTTAAAGGACGGTTGAAAACACACAGATTATTCACTTCTTCCATCCACTGTAGGTTGGACAACATCGTTGACTCGCTTAGATTCCTCAGCCACGTTGGTTTTACCTTTTTTTATGTAAACACCACACTAATATTCCGATGTTGTTGATATATTTAGTACGTCAATATCACACTAAAAGTATACCTTAGTGCAGTTTTTTTTTTAATCTAGTAGAGCTAAATTAATCGTACAAACTATTTAACTCTGGATGTACCTGTTATTCAATACTAGTTTTTCTTTCTTGTACAATATTTTTTGCAATTATTTTTTTTTTAAAGAAAGGCAAACATTCCTGAGTTACGAATAACCTGACAATATTTGAAAAACTCCAACTGCCATCATAAGAAGCGGAAGATGATGCTTGTGTAATGATGAAGGACTTAGCTAGCAGAGGAATTGGACGCACGACGCCCGGGTGGGAATCCGACGCGTTTGTCCACTCAGCTACCGACCGTATTAATATATTGTTTAAAAAAAAATTGAAAATATTTGTGTAATATGCCTTTAACAGGCGTACATTAATATTGAAATTATAAATAACTTAAAAGCATTAAGGCTTATGCTTTTTAAATATATCAATAATATCAATAATCAACAACACTAATATGATACAGAAAAAGCTATAATATAAAAAGACAATGGTCACAACCGAAATAAATAAATACATATCTCAAACGCTCGAAGCCAGTGGGACTAAATATAAACTGCAGAGAGTGGGGAGGGGAAAAATGGGAAAGAGAAACGTTTTGAAGTATCTGCCTATTCAGATCTGGTCAATAGTGGTATTTAATCATGGCTATACTGAGTGTCTACCATTCGAACGAACTTGATGCTTTTATTATATACTATTTTTATTGAAAAAAAAACTTTCTTGGAGCCAGTGGGTCTGTGGCATCCCCATTGGGGTATGTTGTGGAGCTGAAGATAGCGGGGAGAAGGAAATGGGGAAGTGGAAGTTCAGGAAGTATGTTATTTTCATATTACTCGTATGTGAAATAACACAAATTAGTAAATACATATTTTTTTAAATATTTAAATAATATCAATGATTAACAACACAAATATGAAACAAAAAAGGCAGAAAATAAAAAGAAAATGGTCACAACCGAGACTCGGACTCGGATCGTCTACTCTATCCGGGAGTAACGCTTCAACCAATTCAGCCATTGGCAACTTATTAGAAACAGACATTTTTAATCGATCTCATACTTTCATCGAAGGTTATTGATATTATTTTTTCAATTTTTCCTCCGATTTTTGGCTGTCATCTTTGCATTAATGCTTAAGTTATTTCCAAAAAAAAAAAAATGTTTTTAACTGTGTTTCTACCTCAGTACCTCTGTTTACCTCTAGTGGTAGTCAAGGATCTTAACCGCTCGACTGTCCCGATCTGACCGCCAGAATACGAGCATATAAGGGTAGAGTGGCGGTCACAAGATGCGAATACAGTCGAACTTGGTTATAGCGATCACGGTAATAGCGAGGTCACGGCTATAATGAGCAATTACTTAATGCTATGTTGGTTCGGCTTCTTTTCATACAATCGTGCGGGGTTATAACGAGGTCGTTTCACTGATATAACGTCCAAATAATATTGTCAACTCAATGCGCAGGGGTATGAGAAAAAAAAACAATTCTCGAAACTGTCAAATAATGTCAAAGAAAACCGCCCGTCCGGCACGGCGGCGGACTTTCCGCAAATCACGTTGAGGAGGGTTTATAATCCCCGATAGTTGTCGCTCTAACAAAACATTGCTATCCAGTATTGTGTGTACAGGAAGTTTATTATTATTATTTATTTATTTATAAATTAACGGACTACAGGAAGTTTATTATTATTATTTATTTATTTATAAAAAAAATTAACGGACTAAAGTGATTAAATTTATACTTGCGCCACAGAGTGGAAAAGGTTAAAGTCCAATTACAAAAAGACATAAAACACGAAATGGAAAAAAGAGCAATAGAGAAGGAATAGCACATACATAATACTAAATGAAGCGATGACAAAAATAGGACAAAATAAACATAAGAGAGAACATTCAAGCCATGGTCTAGTCAATGTTTTGGTAGAGTCGTAAAGAATGACAAAAATTATTAATGTAATCATAAATTCAACCATTTCGTAGTTAGGTGAGCATGATTTTCGTAATAAAAAAAATGTGTTTTTAAATTTAAATAAAAAATATTTTAGTTTTAAGCCACTTTATTTATACACATATAACAATTCGACCGGTTTCGGTTAAACTTAACCTTCTTCAGGAACGTATATATATAAAACGATATATACGTTCGTAAATAAAGTGGCTTAAAACTAAAATATTTTTTATTTAAATTATAATGTTAAGCTACAAAGTGATTGCTTCCTTCGATAAAAAAAAAGTGTTGCTTTAAAATATGGAAGCTTTCAAACCCTGGTGTAAATACCGATATTGGTAGGTAGGTAGTTTTTTTTACCTACTTACGTTTATAACTCTTTAAAAAATATTACTGTTTATTTATTGCATTATAATATTTTTATTAACTTACTTATGTTTTTGGGTGCTAATCATTTACTCTATGTTATTTTTATGTCAATATTATTTTATGTCATATATTACACTGCTATGTAAAAGCCCACAAGGGCGTATAAAATTAAATAAATAAATAACGAGTAATGGCTATAAGGAGGAAATTTGGTTAGTCATCCCTTCGCACTCGTTATAACCGAGTTCGACTGTATTTAAAACTATCGGAATTTAAAGAAAAATCAATTACCAAATTAAATATCATAATTATTTAATGGCAGAATACGACATGATCATCATTTTCTCATATGCTCCAGATATCTCTATCTGCGGCACCTAGCTAGCTAACAAAGCCGCAGACGAGTCGATCAACAGTATGATAACCCAGAAAAACAGCCAACAACACTTAGTCAGTGGCGTAACGATATGTTACCCGGGCCGCAACATCTAGGCCCCCCCAACGCATCTCAAAAAAATATAATCCTTCAAACATATTTGATTTAGGTATTGATTCCAGTTCTAGGAAAGGAACTACGTCGATTACTGTAAATATGTTTTTGATTTTTATAGAGTACCGCACAAGAGTCCCAACTGCTCTCAACGGTCTAGAGCCAGTGAGACTATGGCATCCCCAATGGGGGGTATGTTGTCAGGCTGAAGGTATTGGGGAAGGGAAGGAGACGGGGAAGAAGAAAGTTGTGAAATACCTGGCTATTCAGATTTGGTCACCAAACACGACTAAAGCCATTTCAAGCAATGTTTCGATTCTGAATAATGGTCTTTACCAAGTCGATGCTTAGAGTATCTGACACTCTGGAACGTGCTGCAAATAAACTTTATATTATTTTACACGAAATAATTGTGTTATGACACATATTAATGAAATAAAAGTTATTTGCGCACGCCGGGTTTGAACCTGCGACCTTTGGATTCGTAGTCGAGCGTCTTACCACTCGACCATGGAGGCCGTCGCGTACATTTGAACCCCCGTTCCGAACGGGATTGTTAAGGTAGATTATATCGTCGTTGGAAAGGCAAAAGGGCTTAAACGACACTTTAATAAAATTGAGTTAAATATGCAGTTTTGATCGGTTATTTTTCTGCATCAAGTGCTCCGAGTCTCGTTTGATTCTGGAAACTTTTATGGCCTTTCAACCATGTAAAATATATTTACCATTTGGGAGAAGGCTCGACTCGAGCGACACAAGTTTGGGACGTTTTTAAGCTTTGTGTCGCTTCAGGTAACTCAATGAGGGCAGTGAGATCATGAAGTTAGCTGAGTTATCTTTTTTTTTTCAAAATCCCACCATGTACTGAAGACTTATGAATTTTATTGTAAAACAATAAAAAAAAACTCCCAGAGCTTCGGTGTAAATTTCCCAAAATGGCGCTTCAGCCCTTTTGCCTTCCCGGCGACGGTATATTTAGTTCTGCTAGTTTTATCGATAGCTGTTTCGACGTTTAAGGGTATTATCAAACTGAGACTGTAGACGCCGAAACAACTATCACTAAAAATAATAACTAAAACTAGCAGAACTTAATTAAAATAATATTATATGAAAAAAATGGAGTTCTACAAATTGAACACAAAAACTATAAAAAATAAATATACACATTTATATATACATATATATATATATATATATATATATATATATATATATATATATATATACTTAAGTATATATATATATATATATATATATATATATATATATATATATATATATATATATATATATATATATATATATATATATATATACTTGAAGTAACAATATATGGAGGGATAGCTAATTTGTTTTACCCAACCCATCCGAAATTGTAATAAATCACTTTTTCCGAGTTTTTACATCGTAGACCATGAGAGAGAAAGAGACAAAAAATTTCTTGGAAAGCTTCTATATACTGTCGCAATGATCTTAAGCTGGCTATCTTCGCTGGTTAACGGCGGGACCCCGCCCACATTTTTTATTTTGCCACTAAACTTGACACAACTAAACGGTTTTTTAGGTTAGATGCTATATTTTTGTTGATAAAAATAATGTAAAAAAGTGGCTATACGAATACACAAAAAAATTATGTCGTTATGTGATATGAATGGATGTATAAATACCGTAGCCTTATTAGTCTTAGCCACGCCCATTTGCGCCGAGTCATGTTAAAATCGTCAAAAACAAGTCCAAAACTGACTTCACTGCCCTTGGATTGGGCTACCTCTAGTATACTCTAAGTATATATATAGATTATATAATATATATTTCGCAATACTTCAACTTGCATTTAGTTCTGTTAGTGTAGAGGACTGTTCATCATATACGAATTTAAAAAAAAAAACTTGAATACGGGAAACGCCGTGGGGCGGCCCCGACATCTTTACGCCCCTGCTCTATTATAAAACATCTGAGATTGTTTATTGGGTACATTCGCTCACGATAATCTTACCAACGTCTGCTCCAGAGACCTAATAAAATACTAAATAAAACAAATTACAAAAAGCTTATGGTTGATAATTTATAATTACTACAGCCATTGTTCAGAAATAGGTGGGGAGCTTCGCGTTTAATTGATTGTTGTAGAAAATCAACTCTCTAGTGAAATTGTGAGAAGCAATTAATAATATTATGTTTTCATACACTGAACAGATGTGTAGATGCTCTCAGTATCGCCGTGGTGAAAGCCCACCATTCGTAATCGAAACGTTGCTTGAAATTCATTTAGTTGTGTTTGGTGACCATATATATATATATTTTTTTTAATGAAAACTTGCATTGTCATGTTTACTGAGTAAGGCACCATCTCCTAGAATTGTTGCAAACGGCGATGCATCAATTAGAAGTTAAAAGGCTGATTTTTTTATACTAAACCCAACCCCCTCTGCGTTAGTTACTCATCTTGTTTTTTTGCCTCATTTTGCCAATTCCCACATACGCTCTATCTGTCTGAGCATATGAATGACAGAATGCTCCTTCGGTAAGGCGCGCTTTTGTTCGGAGATGTAGAATAAAATATAATCACTTTCTCTTGAATACTTTTTACTGGAAGAATTTATATTATATAATATTAGTAATTAAACCTTTAACTGAACATGGTTTAGTTCTGCACGGGAGTGCGATGTGAAGAGGAGTAGTGGAATAATAATAGAGCGTAATGGTAGAGAGTGTTTTTACAGAAATGCTCTTCTTTTATACCTTAATGGTCAAACTTAAAGTATCAGAGTCCAAACATGTGGTCTACGGAATAATACATGTTTAAAATAATTTTAGAAAGCGATGTTAGGATATAATTTATTAGACAAATACGTTAAGGGATGCAATTAAAAAATACAGTAGGACATTGGTATGAATGCTTAGTGACCAGTGGCGGCTCGTGACTTTTTGGTGTGCTAGAGTGGTAAGATTGAATAAAAACGTCATCATTGATGTTGTTGTAACCGAAAACATTTTTTTTTTTTTCGAAATTTCAACTTTTTGTATGAAGATTTTTCAGAAATCCGTGCGGTGCACCACAAAAACGGAAAAATCCTGAAAATCTTCATACAAAAAAAATTATTTTGAAAAAAAATAAAAATCATTTTCGGCTACAACAACACTAACGATGTCGTATTTTTCAATCTTAGCACTCTAGCACACTAAAAACTCACGAGCCGCCACTGTTAGTGACATAAGTAAGTTGCACATGTGCGCAACTTGTTGGGCCATAACAAGCTTTCTTAGGCCGATATAAAGAAAATATTAACTTGTGTAAAAAAATTATATTGTTTCAAAAAAGTTTTTGTCAACATTTTTTTACCCCTGCTCAGGCGGTTTATCTTTTCTCACGAAAGAGAGTCGATTCTATTCCCATAGCGTGGCAGACCCATTGTTCTCGACCTCTGCGCTTAGCGTGTACCCTTTTGCCCCGGGTTATAATGCCGCGTCGTCTGCTGCGCCACTGGCCCCGTCTCTCGTCCCGTGACTCTTCTACGGGTAACACTCTCGACTGTGCTAAGTCTCTGGACTCTGCACGAGGCGTGTGTCGAATCAGCTAGACAAGCGCTAGTCTAAAGTATCGAACAATTTGACCCTTCGGTAGCTGAGTGGACAAACGCGTCGGATTCCCAGTCAGGCGTCGTGGGTTCAATTCCTCTGCTGGCTAAGTCGTCCATCACTGTACAAGCAATATCTTTCGCTTATTATGATGGCAGTAGGAGTTTTTCTAAAATTTTCAGGTTATTCGTAACCCGGGAATGTTTGTCTTTTTTATATGGTTGAACATTAATGGAAAGGCGAGAATTTAATGTTTGTCCTTATGACTGCTAAAATATTGACTAGTTGCATACTGCCTCTTGCACTAGCGGATTCTTGTCGAAGTTATTGAACCTTGCTCCGGCCGGTTGCAAATTTAACTATGTCAAGCTGTATCTAGTTCAGACTTGTTGTCCTTCCTTTGCAAAATTAATAATTACCTCTCGTTAGTGTGAATCACTGTACAGGAAATTCCTAGAGTGGAATCTATACCGATTTAAAAGAAAACTGATACATAAGATCTTTAGACTCCTAGGCCCCAGACAGGCTAGTAAAATTAATTTAAATTAAGAATTTCGATGTTGATTCAAAAAATGTTTTTATCTGTTTCACAGGAAGTATGGTAAAATTCAGCTTAATTTGGGTACACGGACACGCCCTTAGACTCCTAGGCCCCAGACAGGCTATTTAAATTATCGTGAAAGAATTTCGATGTTGATTTAAAAAAAAAAATTATCTGTTTCACAGGAAGTAAGGTAAAATTTAGCATACTTCGGGCACACGGACACGTCCACAACACACGTTTATCAATTAAGTGATTTCAATGCTTTATTAAGTGGCATCAAGTTCCACTCCGCGTTCAATGCCAATTTAATTTGTGACAATACGAATACGTCTCGTGTTTGGTTAATGGATTTGCATTTGTTTATTGATTTTTGCTTGTCGACATTTATGTAGTGCAGTGCTGTGATTCAATGAAACAACGATGTAGATTTTATCGACAGTGACGGTAATTAAGAATCCTTCCCGAGTCCGGCTAAAGATTGCTAACGAACAAATGACAGTTCGCATCGACTTCATCGAGTTCACATTCCCATGCCGGTTAAACATGCTTAATTTAGTCGACTTGGGTTCACATCGACTACATTAAGCATGTTTAGTCGACTTGAGTTCACGTCGACTAAATTAAACATGTTAAGTTGTCGTGAGTTCAAATCGACTAAATTAGGCATGTTTAGGTGACGTGTATTTACATCGACTAAATTGAGAATTTTAGTTGACATACTACATTAAGCATGTTTAGTTGACCTGGGTTTAACTCGACGTGAGTTCACATCGACTAAATTAAACATGTTTAGTCGACTTGAGTTCACGTTGACTAAATTAAACATGTTTAGTTGTCGTGAGTTCGCATTGACCAAATTATGCATGTTTAGATGACGTGTATTTACATCGACTAAATTAAGCATTTTAGTTGATATACTACATTAAGCATGTTTATTTGACCTGGATTTACCTCGACGTGAGTTCACATCGACTAAATTAAGCATGCTTAGTCGATCTGTGTTCACATCAACTAAATTAAGCATGTTTAGTCGACGTTAATTCAAATCGACTAAAATAAGCTTGTTTAGTCGACGTGAGTTCACATCGACTAAATTAAGCATTCGGGATCTGCAGTCGGGAACCATTTCAAATTACCGACATTGTCGATAAAATCTATATCGATGTTTCGTGCTAGGGGTTCTGGTTAAATTAATCAACGTTTCACAAATATAGAAGTTCTTGAACTGATAACCAGTTTGATTGGCCCGTCTGGGACCTAGGAGTCCAGAGATAATATGTATATTAAATTGGCGACAGTTTTCTTTCAATATTTTTATTTATTTTTTATTTTAACGCCATTTTTTCCGTCTGCAGTTTCGAGTGTTATGCTATTTTTGCTAATTCGTTGCTTGAAAGCCGGCCTGTACAGACGGGTAAGCTGTGCCCAACGTCACGGTGAATTTATGTATTTTTAAAATTAATTCTTAGTGAAGTATTATGTGTTTTTTTTTGTAAATATTTTGACTTTTCAATTTAATAGAATATTTACGAATGTAAATGAATTTTTATCTATTTTAAAGTCTCCGTCCATCTTTTTTGATATTTTTGTTTTATCTTTGCCGGTGCGTTATTCTGTTATCAGATTTGTTGTCGGTGATTACTGATAATTTGTAGGGTATTGGCATTGCGCAAGTTATTACCCGCCTGAGGGCCTACTTGTGTAGGTACTTTTTTTATTATGTTTCACGTGAATATTACCGCTGACTTGTTTATTGACGCAATAATGTATGATATACGATTATTTATAAAACTAGTTGTTACCAGTGAAAAATCACGGGATGTAACTTGACTAGCCAATAATAAATAATAATATAAAATTAGAGTTAACTTTATGCTTATAATTTTTGTATTGATTATTGAAATAATGTCAATAATTTTCAACGATACAATAAAACAGAAAAAATAACGGTCGCGAACAAGACTCTAACTCGGAACCTCTACTCTATCCGGGAGTAACGTTTCTGCCAATTCAGCCACCGAGACCTTATAAGAAACCGGCATTTTTAATCGATCTCATTCTTCATTTGAAAATTATTAATATATATATTTTTTTCAATTTTTCTTCCGATTTTGCTGCCATCTGTGTATGGTATACAAAGCTCTACCCTAACACATATTACATACCTAGACGGTGTCTTTAATATATCCATTTCAAGGATAGAATAATGTCTGCTCAAATATATTATAGGTAGGTACTTTATTAGGTAGGTAGGGATTTGAAAATATTATTTTTTCAAAGCATATACTGAACAAGAGTCCCAACTGCTCCCAAACGTCTGGAGCCAGTGGGATTGTGGCATCCCCAATTGGGGTATGTTGTGAGGCTGAGAGTAGTGGGCAGGGGAATAAGATGGAAAAGAGGAAGGTTTGGAAGTACATGGCTATTCAGATCTGGTCATAAAACACGTTTAAAGACATTTCAAGCAACGTTTCGATTCTGAATGGTGGTCTTTCACCAGGGCGATACTTGGAGTATCTACCACTCTGGAACCTGCCGCAAATATACTACCTATTATTTTATATTGATTAAATGTGTTATGACACGTATCAAATAAACAAACATTGTTTGGGCACGCCGGGTTTGAAACGGCGACCTCCGTAGTCGTAGTAGAGCGTCTCCCAACTCGACCACGGAGGCTGTCCTAATTTAAAATGTACACACTCACAAGGAAATTGTTTCGTTCATACCCTTGAAGTAACAATATATGGAGGGATAGCTAATTTGTTTTACCCAACCCATCCGAAATTGTAATAAATCACTTTTTCCGAGTTTTTACATCGTACACCATGAGAGAGAAAGAGACAACAAATTTCTTGGACAGCTTCTATATACTGTCGCAATGATCTTAAGCTGGCTATCTTCGCTGGTTAACGGCCGGACTCCGCCCACATTTTTTATTTTGCCACTAAACTTGACACAACTAAACGGTTTTTTAGGTTAGATGCTTTATTTTTGTTGATAAAAATACTGTGAAAAAGTGGCTGTACGAATACACAAAAACATTATGTCGATATGTAATATGAATGGATGTAAAAATACCGTAGCCTTAGTCTTAGCCACGCCCATTTGCGCCGAGTCATGTTAAAATCATCAAAAACAAGTCCAAAACTGACTTCACTGCCTTGGCTTGGGCCATCTCTAGTATACTCTAAGGTTGAATTACTATTAGACGACACTGTATACGTACACCGATAGAATAATGTTGTGGGCGTGTCCGTGTGCCCGGAGTAAGCAAAAAATAATATAAAAATCTTGAGCGGATGAAGCGGTCTAGAAGTAGAAATTTCTAACGTGAATTTGCCAAATCGGTACAGATCACAGTTCTAGAGTTTGTCTGTGCAGTGTGCAGTGCTATAAGGCAGCAAAACTGTATTTTTTAAATTATTATTTAACTACCTTTGTTCCGTTATGATTTTTGGGCGTACTGTAAGTTTTATAGCGGTTCCGATGGGAGACCAGTGCCCAGTGACTGTATTTGGCTTCATGTAATTATTATGTAGGTGCCTACCTACAAATTATAATGGGTGGAAAAGGCAAAGCGTGACCTTCATCCAGTCGATGGAATATCGCAGCGAACGTTGAGTCTAACACAGAACTCACACAGATGCATTGGTTGCATACAACATGTTTCATACTTGTTTTTTCGACCTAATGAATAATAAGAACACACTGTAAAAAACTTTTCGAGTATTGTCCAATGTTGTAAGCAAGACAAAATGCTGTTTCTCAGTGACGTTTCGAAAATGAATCGCTCTAGGGAGTGAATACTTAGAGTATATAGAGTGGTACCTATCCAAGGCGGTGTAGTCAGTTTTTGGTGATTTTTTACCGGACTCGGCCGACCTGGGCGTGGCTAAGACTAAGGTTAGGGTATTTATAAATCCATTCATAGCACATATCGACATAAGGTTTTTGTTTATTCGTATAACCACTTTTTCACAGTATTTTTATCTAACCTAAAAAACCGTTTAGTTGTGTCAAGTTTAGTGGCATAGTAAAAAATGTGGGCGGAGTCCCGCGGTGACCCAGGAGCCCAAGATCATCGCGACAGTACATAGAAGCGGGGTATTATATTTGTCGTCTCACGGTGTACGACGTAAAAGCCCGGAGAAAGTGATTTATCGCAAGTTTGTATAGGTTGGGTAAAAATAATTAGCTCTCTCTCCATACATTGTTACTCCAGAGAGTATAGATATCCGCCGATACACACGATCCCAAGTATGTGTTGTTCTCATCAAGTGAGTTGTTAAAACGCTCGACTAAGAATCCAAAGGCCGCGGGCTCAAATCTCGGCGTGTGCAAATATTTTTTATTCAACTAACATGTGTTATTTTAAATTCAATTCATATAACATAACATAATAATATATAGTATATTTGCGTCACGTTGCAGAGTGGTAGATACTCCAAGTATCGCCCTGGTGAAAGGCCACCATTCAGAATCGAAACGTTGCTTGAAATGTCTTTAAACGTGTTTTATGACCAGATCTGAATAGCCAGATACTTTCAAACCTTCCTCTTTCCCATCTTCTTCCCCTGCCCACTTCTTTCAGCCCCACAACATACCCCACTGGCTCCAGACGTTTGGGAGCAGTTGGGACTCTTGTACGGTATTTGCTATGAAATAATATTTTCATTTCCCTACCTACCTAATAAAGTACCTACCTATAATGTATTTGAGCAGACATTATTCTATACTTGAAATGGGTATATTAAAGACACCGTCTAGGTATGTAATATGTGTTAGGGTAGAGCTTTGTATACCATACACAGATGGCAGCAAAATCGGAAGAAAAATAGAAAAAAAATTATATATATATTAATAATTTTCAAATGAAGAATGAGATCGATTAAAAATGCCGGTTTCTAATAAGGTCTCGGTGGCTGAATTGGTTGAAGCGTTACTCCCGGATAAGGTAGAGGTTCCGAGTTCAAGTCTCGGTCGCGACCGTTATTTTTTTCTGTTTTATGTTAACGTTGAAGATTATTGACATTATTTCAATAATTAATAAAAAAATAATAAGCATAAAGTTAAAATTATTTTTTATTATTATTATAGATATGTGTGCGGCGTCCATCTGTAACAGGGTTTTAATAAGTTACAACCTTTTACTTTTGAACTATTTTGGTGCTGCCGTGTAGACGATTGCAACGCCCTACATGTTTTTCATCATTTTTTCATCGGGCTAGGAGGAGTTTTGAATTTATACACTAATATATTTTGATATGTGTGCGGCGTCCATCTGTAACAGCTTTATGATCGTAGTATTTTAGTACCGGCAGCGTAGAATCGAAGTGTAAAAATGGAGGCAAGAGCACATTTCTGGTTAAAGTCGTAAAATTCACTGCATTTTCTAGCGCCGCAGGGGTAGAATTCACTAGAGCGGGTAAACCGCTGGAATTGGGCTCAATTTTATATTTTTATCACTTAAGAATCATAATGAATACAATGACGTTACATATATATAGACACGTTGTAGCGCTCTCAAAGTGGCAAGCAATAATCACGCTAGTTGGTGTGATCGGTGTTTAAGCCGATTTAGTACTAAACGGTCACGTCGCGTCGCTTGAGGTCGTTTCAAGCAAGTATGGAACGCGGTCCGAACTTCGAATCTGTTTCGTTCATACACATATATTCTATGAATGTCTATCTTTGTCATACATGACCGATATTTGAATGATGAATTTACTGGTAACGTGTGTGTTTTGCTTGCCACATTTTGTGTTAATATTCTAAGGCTATAAGGTGTCTATATATACGAGAATGAAACGTCATTGAATGAAAAGTAATACTGTCAGTTTCGTTTTTACTCCTTGTCTTAAATATATCTACTGCGCATAGTTGACTCAAAGAGCGATAGTCAATTTTCATGACGCCAGAGCTCACTATTAGATAGTTTTTACTGACGAAAACAGATTTCTGCTTTAAAGCGAGTAATTTATTTTTGTTCTATAAGAATATTTTTTTTTTACCCAATAAAGATTAATTAATCAATAGCCAACATTTAACCCTTCAAACACCAATGACGTGCAGGCACCCCAGTGCTGTCAAACCGTCGAGCGTCAAGGCGTGCAGGCGCGCAAATTCTACTACGAGGGCATTTATTGATGTGAACATGTATTTTTGTTAATTACATGCAAATAGTTCTATAAAATGTAATGTATTCGTTGGAATAACAAGGATTTTTAGCCGTTTTTTAAATTAACAATCGATGCAAACTCGCGTCGTCGGGGTAAGTACAATTTTTGTCAAATATCGACCAAAAAGGTTACTTGCATGTAAAGTTTACAGAATTTTCGAGCTAGTGTTTAGCCAGCTGTAGTTATGTTTTTTTCTAGTTCTTCAGATATTGTCACTAATAGGTAGTAGTGGTTTTTAATGTGAATTTAGCGCAAAAGTCCCAACCGTCTGGAGCCAGTGGGACTATGGCATTCCTAATTGGGGTATGTTGTGAAGCTAAAGAGAGTGGCAAGTGGAAGGAGATAGGGTAGAAGAAGGTTCGAAAGTACCTGGATATTCAGATCTGGTCAATAAACACGGATAAATCCATTTAAAGCAACGTTTTGATTCTAAATAGTGGTATTCTACCAGCAAATATACCAGGTATATATATTATTTGCGCGCGATAGGATTTGAACCCGCGACATCTAGATTCGCAGTCGAGGACCTTAGCCGCTCGACCACGGAGGTCGTCTCCAACGCAGTGTGAACAACGCCTTTGGAAGGCGAAACAGCTGTCACCCTTAAAAATAATCTAAAAATTATGTTGAGTGAGAAAATTAAAATAAAAGAGTTCAATAAAAAACTCCCGTCATGTTATTAGTTATTATTAAGACAGTATTGATAAAATTGAAAGAATGTTTTATTTTTTGTATGGTTTTTCTAAATTAAATTGTTTGAATTTCATCAATATTGTTTCAATAATAATTGAGGACCTTTTTTGTAAATATTTTTGTTTGTCATGGGTTCATTGTTGTTTCGTGGGGTAATCCTTCCTCGTTTTATATCAGCGCTGACAGCTTATTTCCGTCGACGAAGATATTAGATTCTAGATGGCACCTCTGACGTATTTTATGTAGCTGGTTGCTCGGGTTAGCCCATTTATTTATCTGGCGGCATTAAACCAGCCATTGGCCCAAATGTATAATGTGTTCACTGCACGGTGACGTAACACATTAATCTTAGCGTGTTCGCCCATAAGAAACCGTACTTTATAGAGCTGCAGATACTTCCAGTATCGCCCTGGTGAAAGACCACCGTTCAGTATCGAACGCTGCTTGAAATAGATTCAGCCGCGTTTGGTGATCAGATTTGAATAGTCAGGTACTTCCCCGACTTCCTCTTGCCCATCTCCTTCCCCGTCCCACTCCTTTTAACCTCACAACATGCTTCATTTGGGGATGTCATAGTCCTACTGGCTCCGGGCATTTGGGACGTGCAGTATTCACGTGTTTTTCTAGAGTGTATATACTTTCAGTATCGCCCTAGTAAGAGGCCACCAATCAGAAACCCTGACTTCTTGAGGATAATATAGGACATTATTTTTAGCTATAGCACTCTCTTTGATTATTTCCCTCAGGGCCTTTGTCATCTTTGGGGATGCTGTGTGGAGGGTCTTTTTGAGGAATGGTAGGAGTGAACCCATCGAGAGGCCCAAGTTGTAGGAGGGAGGAAACACAGAAGCCGGCAAATCATTTCACAGCCCAGCTGTACAACACAAGAAGGAGTCGTAAAAGCGACCCGTTCTCATGTGTCGAATGTCAACCGTGTACAGATGTTCGGCGGGCTCAATGAATCAAGTTCCTCAAAGCATCTCCCATTGAAATACCGATAGAACAAGGACAGCATGCGCATCTAATAACTGAATAATAACTGAATTCCAAAGATTGCAATCCTTTTGTTGAAATAGGGGAATCTATCAAAAGAATCGGTCGGTAGTTGAGTGGATAAACGCGTCGGATTCCCACCCGGGCGTCGTGGGTTCGATTCCTCCGCTAGCTAAGCCCTCCATCATTGCAAAAGCAACATCTTCCGCTTATTATGATGGCGGTAGGATGTTATCAAACATTGTCAGGTTATTCGTAACCCGGGAATGTTTGTCTTTCTTAAATAAAAAAAAACTTCCGTGTCTGCACAGTCAAGTGTCTTTTTAGATGTTTTTGGGCTCCAGCTAGAGGTGGCTGCCAAATTCAACAATGAATACACACCGTTTATGTGTGGGAGTGTTTTCTATGCGATATCTACACGACAAAACAATTCGTCACTAAGAAACGCTTGAAAATTACGCCTAGGACAGTAATTGTTTTCTGTCATGCTTTATGTGAATAAAAAGGTCAGCCTTTTAACCCTTTACCGCATGAATGTTTTAAACCTTCCAGAAAAAAATATTTGTTTAGAAATGTATTCAGAATTTTGTAATTAAAAAAAAAAAAAGAATTGCTAATTATTTATTATAAATGTTTTGTTTCATATTTGGCATAACATGCAATAAAGCGAATAAATACAATATTCCCAAATTTGTCACACTGTGCATTAAAGGTATACCAACCACACCAAGGAGTAGTAGTAAGATTTATTTTTTATATATTAATATTTATTATTACTTCAAAAATATGACAAAATAATTCACACACTGAACAATCACAACCATGCTCGTTCACGAAATGGCCGAAATGACAACTTACTGACGCGACTGTAGTTACTAAAAAGCTCGTAACTGGCAGCACTGATCGATTTATGATAATGCAGAGCTCACAGTGAGGAATCAGCTGAAAATAAAATACACATATGGCCCACATAGCCCTTTATGATGACAACATTCTTATGTTCCAAATTTGGAACAGTATACGGTGAAGGGTTAACTTCTGATAGATGCATCGCCATTTGCAACAATTCTCGGAAATGGTGCGTTACTCAATGAGAGGGCACTTGACTTTTGAGACCTAGTCAGTAAACATAACAGTGCTAGTTTTCATTTGTGAAATCAAAATCAATACTGTGTTTTTTTTTTAATTTCATTAGGGCGAATACAAATTATACTTTGTACCACAGGTGTAATCTGGGGGAAAACATGAACACAGGGTAGAAATGTTACATGCCTGTGCACAGGGTGAAACACCGTGAATGGTATTATATATATATATATATATATATATTTATTTATTATTTCAACGGTAAATTATTACCTTTTAATGAGATATCGTCGCCGTAAAAGCAAAAGGGCTGAAGCGCCATTTTGGAAAGTTTACATCAGAGCACTTTAATTTTTAATTTGTTTTAAAATAAAATTCATAACTCTAGCAATAATATACAGGAGGGAGCGCGTGCTGTTTATTTGTATAACCGCTTTTTCACAGTATTGTTATAAACAAAAATATAGCGTATAACCTAACAAACCGTTGAGTTATGTCCAGTTATGGCGCATATCAAAACGTAGTGGGCGGAGACGCGGGAGACGAAGAACATGCTTACATACCGAATGGTGGTGCTATATTATGTGAGAAATTGTCTTGTCTCTTTCTATCTTACCATCCCAAATATTTCATCCCCAATAAAATAATATATATAGTATATAACGGTGGTTTTTCATCAGTACCCTGATGAATTTTGAAATTTCGCGGGCTGTGTACATTCGATTATCGTTTTTTTTTGTTTTTATGTTGGTACACATATGTTTATCATTTGTTAGCATTATCAGCCATTTTGGATTAGTGGTTTGTTTTTTGACAACTGGAGAGGTTAGTCACGTTAATGTGTGTTCTTCGATTTTTACTTTTTGAAAAAAATGGATCAAGGAATATGTATCAAATTTTGTGTTAAAAATGGAATAAAGTGCTCCAACGCACTTAAAATGTTCACTGGGGCATTCGGCGAGTCTACTTTGTCTCAAAAAAGTGTTTATAAGTGGTACAAGCGCCTTACAGAAGGCCGAGAAGATGTTAATGACGATGAGCGTCCTGAAGTTGTGGAAAAACAAATCATGGATTTTATTCTTTGATCCATTTTCTTCAAAAGTAAAAAAATCGAAGAACACACAAAAACGTGGTTAACCTTTCCAGTTGTCAAAAACAAACCACTAATCCAAAATGGCTGATAATTCTAACATATGATAAACATACGTGTACCAACATAACAACAAAAAAACGATAATCGAATGTACACAGCCCGCGAAAATTCAAAATACACCTTTTCTTTTGAACAAGCCATGTATATATTTTTTCTTTTGAATTTTTTAATAATTCCGCCACCCAATATTATGTCTTCCGTAGTGTTTCGCCCCGGAGAGCATTCGTAGCAGAGTTTCCGCCACCTGCGAACAAATCCGTAAACTTTATCCGAATAAATCGTCACATTTTATGTTCTCAGAAGGGAAGAGTAATAAAATCTGAAAGTTTGTTGCTTAGGTTGCGAATCGCGTGTGTGTGGCCTCGTTCCGTACACTGCCTCCGTTTATATCCACATCACTCGATACTCTCAGTATCGCCCTGGTGAAATAATACCACTGTTCAGAATCGAAACGTTTTTGCTTCAAATGGCAGTAGCGTTGTTTAGTGAATTTTTTTTTACGTAAATACCGCACAAGAGTATCAACTGCTCCCAACCGTCTAGAGCCAGTGAGATTATGGCATCCCCAATAGGGGTATGTTGTGAGGTTTAAGGTAGTGGGGAGAGGAAGGAGATGAGGAAGGGGAAGGTTGGGAAGTACCTGGCTATTCAGATCTAGTCACCAAACACGGCTAAAGCCATTTCAAGCAACGTTTCAATTCTGAATGGTGGTCTTTCACCAGGGCGATACTTAGAGTATCTACCTCTCTAGAACGTGCCGAAAATTTACTATATTTTATTTCACATCATTAAATGTGTTATGACACATATTAATTAAATACAATTTATTTACGCACGTCGGGTTCGAACCCGTGACCTCTGGATTCGTAGTCCAGCTTCTTACCACTCGACCATGCAGGCCGTCAAAATAATTAACCACTACGCCGTTTCCCCGCGGGGCAGGCAGAGAAGATAAACCGCCACACAACCTCTGTCTTGGCACACACTCCTTGCTTCATTTACATTTATACATACTCTTCTGTTATTCTGACTCTTGACATGGCCCGACTCAAGTATTCGATTCACTTGATCGTGCCACGACTTCCTCGGGCGTCCCCGATTTCTCGCACCATTCACCTTTGCGTCATATATTCTCCTTACACTTCTTTCTTCGTTCATCCGCTCTACGTGGTTAAACCATTTAAGCGACCCGCATTGCATTCTTCCAGATGTCCACATTTTTGACATGGTCATGCATGGTCTTACACACATACACCTAAGGGATCTTATTTTCACAGCATTCAGTCTACTTTCATCCTTCCTCTGCCAGCTCCGTGGCTCACTGCCATACATCAGGGTTGGAATAAGCACTCCATTGTGGACTGCTAGCTTCGCTTCTTTAAACATTTTTTTTGTATGCGCCAACAGCGTTCAGTCCTCCATTATGGAGTTTCCTGCATTCAGCCTTCTTCCAATATACCTATCAGCCTTTCCGTCTCTCTAGAACATACTTTCTAAATACACAAACTCATCCACTTGCTCCAAGTATTCATCATTCACAACTATATTACACGCTTTTCTCGTACTCTCTCTTTGAAACACCATGACTTTGGACTCACTTACATTCATCATTAACTCATTCTGAATACGTAATTCTCAACCATTCCCTTCTCCGTCTCCTTCTCCTTCCCTCTCTCTTCAGCCTCAGAATATATTACAACTGGGGATGCCCAAATCCCGTTGGTTTTGGGCAACTAAGACTAATATTGGGTGATGTTTCAAGTTTTGTGTTATACCCTTCGAGAAACAATGTATGGAGAGAGAGCTAATTATTTTTACCCAACCTATACAAACTTGCGATAAATCACTTTCTCCGGGTTTTTACGTCGTACACCATGAGAGAGAAAGAGACAACACATATAATACTCCGCTTCTATGTACTGTAATCTAATAATGCGCTGCCGGAAACCATCAAAAAATTTTATCAGCCTATCAATAAATTTTAAAAAGCCTGTAAAAATTATTTAAAATGCATGTAAACCAAAATAATAAGTAGTGTTTAAGTTAAAATATTATTAGTCAAAAAGAAAATGAAATAATTAGATACTTGTAAACTTAAATGTACAAAGTAACTAATATAAAAAAAAGTAACAATGATCTTGGGCTCCTGGGTCACCGCGGGACTCCGCCCACATTTTTTTATTATGCCACTAAACTTGACACAACTAAACGGTTTTTTTAGGTTAGATACTATATTTTTGTTGAAATCAATACCGTGAAAAAGTGGTTATACGAATAAACAAAAACATTATGTCGATATGTGATATGAATGGATGTATAAATACCCTAGCCTTAGTCTTAGCCACGCCCAGGTCCGCCAAGTCAGGTAAAAATCATCCAAAACTGACTACACTGCCTTGGGTAGATACCACTCTATATACTCTAAGGTTATAACAAAATATGAAATAAAATATAACTTGAAGTAACAATATATGGTATGGAGAGAGAGCTAGTTCTTTCCACCCAACCTCTACAAATTTGGAATAAATAATTTTCTCCTGGTTTTTACGTCGTACACCATGAGAAAGAACGAGACAACAAAATTTCCCAAATTATCACACCGCTTTAAAGTATTGTTAGAATGTTCTTCGTGTCCCGCGTCTCCGTTGACTCCGTCCACACGTTTTGATACGCGAAACGAATAGACATAACTCAACGGTTTATTAGGTTACGTGCTTTATTTTTGTTTATAACAATACTGTGAAAAAGTGGTCATAGGAATAAAAAAAACATCATGTCGACATGTGCTATGAATGGATGTATAAATACCCTAGCCCTAGTCCTAGCCGCACCCAGGTCTAGCCGAGTCCGTAAAACCTCTTAAAAACTGACTACAGCAGCGCTCTCTCTTATATATTATTGCTCTGAGGCAATGGCGGCTCGTGACTTTTTAGTGTGCCAGAGTGCTAAGATTGAAAAATACGACGTTATTGATGTTGTTGTAGCCGAAAATGATTTTTAGTTTTTTGAAAAAACTAAATTTTTGTATGAAGTTCTTCAGGATTTTTCAGTTTTGGTGGTGCACTGCACGGTTTTCTGAAAAATCTTCATACAAAAAATTGAAATTTCGAAAAAAAATCCAAATCGTTTTCGGCTACAATAACATCAATAATGACGGTTTTTTCAATCTCAGCACTTTAGAACACGAAAAAGCCACGAGCCGCCACTGACTCTGAGGGTATACCTTAAAATATCATGTACTTAGTGCAGGCGTTGAATGAACCTCGGACGTGCGTCCACACAGCGTGCACGTGTCGCCCACCTGGCAACCGTACAAGGTGATATGCTGGCAAACACGATTTATAATAATATTATATTATGATTATCTATTACGTGGGAAAATTGTTGAGAACCTTTTCATCAGCTGTACCGTGACGCTTAAAAAAAATACTCAATTTGAAATATTCATTGCCCTGCTTATGTCTTTGAACACTATTTATTCTAACCGTTCTTTTGTAAAATAAATGACAATAACAAATGGTCAGATTTTTATTTATTTATTTATTTATTTTTATACGCCCTCATGGGCTTTTACATAACATAGGTATAAAATAAAATAACAGTGACATAAAAAATAACAATGACATAAAAAATAACAATGCGCCCAAAAACATTTGATGCGACGATTTGATTACGCCCAAGAAAATTAACACTAGTATTTTAGAAAGAGGTATGTTATTATAGCCTTCTTGTAACTAGATTCAGTGCAGTTGAATATATCTACTATTTCAGCGATAGAATTACTCACTGCATGCAATCAAATGAAATTTTAATGGAAGAAGAAGTTGAGGACGCCCGACAAAGACATGGCACGATCAAGTAAATCAAATATTTGAATCGGGTGATTTGAAGAGTCAGAATAACAGAAGAGTATGTATGAGACGATGTATGAATGTAAATGAAGCAAGGTGTGTGCCAAGACAGAGTTATATGGCGGTCCGTCTTCTCTGCCTACCCCTGCCGAGAAACGGCGTAATGGTTAGTTAGTTAGTTTTAGCCGTTTAGCGATCGCTTCGCATCGGTTAGTGACGGCCTACGCGGTCGAGTGGTCAAGACGCTCGACTACGAATCCAGAGGTCGCGGGCTCAAATCCCGGCCTGCGCAAATAAATCTTATCTAATTACGATGTGCTATTTCATATTTAATTCATATAAATTAATGTATAATATATTTGCGGCACGTTCCCGAGTGGTAGATACTCTGAGCATCGCCCTGGTGAAAGACCACCAGATCTGAATAGCCAGGTACTACCCAACCTTCCTCATCCCCATCTCTTTCTCTTCACTTCATTCAGCCTCACAACATACCCCAATTGGGGATGCCATTGTCCCACTGTTTCCAACTTAACCTAACCCAACCGTCTAGAGCCAGTGAGACTATGGCATCCCTAATCGGGGTATGTTATGAGGCTGAAGGTAGCGGGGAGGGGAAGGAGATGGGGAAGTGGAAGGTTGTAAAGTACCTGGCTATTCAGATCTGGTCACCAAACACGTCTAAAGCCATTTCAAACAACGTTTCAAACACTGATATGCTAAGCATGGCATGCTTTCTACTGTACGGCAGTACTTTTCAAGCACGAACAAAAATATTAAATTAAACAATTTGTAATTTGAAAGCCCATCGTCACGAGAGCAGCATTAGACCTGGTCTCATCCCATATGATAATAAAATTCCTCTCCTCGAGTAGTTGCATGTACTCCATGTACATGGAATTAAGGTATGTTCCGTGCGAACGCATTCTCACACCTGAAGATTAAAAAAAAAATGCTTCAGCATATTTATAAATTTGGAACTTGACTTCTCGAACTTGATAACGTCTTGCAAATGTTGACCACCTCTGGACTGAGCTTTGAGGCTATCGCCCGGCGTGAGAAAGGTCGTTTTCGATCGTTGAAAAGCTTTGTAATAGTGAGTGTATTGATTATTGAAAGAATATTGATTATTAAAAGTGTATTGATTATTGAAATAATGTTAGTTGTTGAAAGAAAATTGATTATTGAAAGAGTATTGATTATTGATTGAAATAATATTGATTATTAGCCGAAACTTCACTTGTGAGTGCAACATAGTAATCACTTTATTTATCAACATTAGAGTTACAGATTGTTTTTTGAGATATCAAAAATACGCTTTGTAGTTTTAGATGCAATAATGTATTTTCACCAATAACAAAACATTGAAACTTGAAGTACAAATTGAAACTCTACGCAATGTCATATTTAACTCATTTTTGTAGAGATGACCGACCACATAGGTATTTTTGCGTTGACGACGATTTGAATAAAATTGTATGTTTTCATAAAAAAATATTAAATAATATTGATTATTGAAAGAGTGTTGATTATTAATTGAAAGAATATTGATTATTAGCGGAAACTTCACTGGTGAATGCAACACAGTAATCACTTTATTTATCAAAAATTGTAATAAACTATGTTTTCCTAAATAAAATAAAATAAAAATGATTTGAGAATACTGATTATTGAGAGAATATTGATTATTGAAAGAATGTTGATTATTAAAATAATATTGACAATCATCAAATAATATGGAAATGGAAACATACTCAGAAGAAAAAAAGATCAGGTTGTGAGCGAGACTCGTTCTCAGCAATGTTCTATCCGAACACAATTGCAAACATAGATGGCGTCATGGATAGAATTATCGGTATTGGCGACATTAGTTTTCTTTCAAAACGGTATAGATCACACAAGCATAGTATTTAGCGTTCCATTTCACAGGCACATTTTTCATATTTGAATTGTGATTTTTTTTCTCATGTTAGACAGCCATCTTGGTTGCCAGTGTCAAGGACATTTTCTAAATGCAACAATCGTTCAATCTTGGAGTAATAATATTTCCTCCAAGGGTTTGATGCATTATTTCTATTACGAAAAACCGTTATTAACCAATTAACTATCTTATCCTTCCTCCGCCATCAAATTCCACTTAATTGCGTTTTTTGTTTGTGTTTTTTAATACCATTTATGACTCTTTTATTAATGTATATCATTTGTTTTCGGTTTTCTTGTTTTGTTAATGCTGTGGGTACGTCTTTACTTTTGTTTAATTGAAGTCATTATTATTTTCTTTTGTTTCCAAGAATGTGTTTACACGTTTTTTAAATACATAATGCATGGGTTATCACTTCAACTTTCCACCATACAATTCGGTTTCAATCAGTGTGTTCGTAAAACTACGAACAAAAGAAAATATAGTTGCGTGTTCGCGAAATCATAAACAAAAGAAATCAGAAGTAAATGATTGTTTTTTTTATCTTTTGTTACAGAATCTTCGGCGAGGAATTGCAGCATTATTGTTTTATAGACTAAAAGACAATCGGGCGATATGGTGAACTTATTTGATGGAAGACCCAACCGCAAGATCTTATATCATCACAGTTTGGCAAAAAAAATAATAAATAAGGCTTCAAATTTGAGAAATCACCCCCAAAAAGGCCAGATGAGTTTCCCGACTAAATTCTATTTGACAGATATCCAAAATGGCGGCCACTCTTTCTTCGTTTCTCCCGCCCTTATTCGGGACTAGCTTGCAGCCGCCAGAGAGGTTCGAGGGAGATTTCAGCTACTCTTACTCCGACCTCCCCGTCTTCAGATCGAGAGACGGCGACTCCAAATTGGAACAAGATGGCGGTCAAAACCATAGACAAAAAATCGGGGGTAATTTAGTTCGCAAAAGGTCCGCATGCGATGGCGGCATTTTTGGCGCGCAGGAAAATTTCTGCTACGAAGAGCGAAAGGCCGTAAGTCTGCCTTATCAGAATGTCGATAGATGCGTTTCGCTTCCGAGGGCCAAGTTCGACATTCAGACTGCGTGCACGAACTTACCGCCCAAAAGCAGCTCGAGCATAGACAAAGATAAGGATGTGCAAGCCACACCCAGTCAAAGAGGGCTGAAGTTCAGAATCGTCCCAGACAAGTGTTCAAGTTCAAGTGATAATAATAATTATAACAATATCAGCAAGTGCGAAGAGGCCAAGAAGAGATTCGAGTTTCAGACGACTTGCACAAATCTTCCTCCCAAGAATATCGACAAAGAAAACAGAGTCAGTTACGAGGGTCAAATTTCCAGTGCTCTGCGTTTTAAATTGAAAAACAGATGCGAAGAAGCCAGGAAGAAATTCGAATTTCGCACGGCCTGCGAAAATAATTTCGCGAAACCGCCGACGGAAGGTCCCGCCAGGAGAGAATCCTCGTGTAAGAATTCTCCGATCAAAGCTGCCGAGCGCGAGAGGGGTTCGTTTGAATTTCGAACGTCGCAGAGCAGCACGGATACGTTTGACTTCTACAACGGTTCGCGCGTCAGTCCGTCGAAAGTCGCCAGCGGCGGCGCGTCGAATGCGCCGTTTATTTTCAAAAGCGGAGACTCTAGAAATCTGCCGCCTAAAGCGTCCGACAGAACCGCCGAAGACAGATCAACTTTCGCAGCTAAAAAGGTGGAAACCGCCGATTTCGTCGACGAGATCGGCGCTTATTTGAGAAAAAGCGATCAGAATCAACAGAAATCGCCGCCATCGAAGTCGGCGTGCGTCGGTAATGCAGTTGACTGCGATGATATCTTCGATTTCGACGCTGCCGACGCGCCCGAAGATTCCCCAACTGTCGAGTCGTCGGTCCGGCGCCTTCGCAATTCGATTTTCTCCAGTCTGAAGTTGCCGCGGAGGCTTAGCGACAAATCCAAGATGGCCGGCCAGCAGAATCTGATGATGGGGTCGCTCGGGAGGGATGGAACTGGGCCCAGGAACTACGCTCTGGTGACGGGATCGTTGACTTCCAGCGGAAACAGCAAGAGGAAGTCCGCCGTTGAGATGCTGGCGGAGTCCAAGGCCTTCTACGTCAAGTCGGAGACCGTCTTAGACAGAAAGCAGGAACTTCCGTTGAGAGTAAGTTGCTTTTTCTTTTTTTTTAATATTTCTGACTTCAACATTTTTAACACCGGAGTTTTCGTTGTAAATAATAATTTTACAAATTAATTTGATGTTATAATGCTCCATAGCTCATGATGAAAATTAGTTTGGCATTTTATATAAAAATATAATTATAGAGTGCTATTCCCGTTGGCACCTAAATCTTTTATTTGTGATTTTGATTGGCCAGTGAAATTCAGCGATAGAAGAAAACCGGTTTCGTCGAAGAATTATCACAAAAAATTCGAAAGTAACAGGTTTAAAAAATAACCGGTTAGCCAAAATTTAGACGTTTCCTTGGAGTGAGAATATACATGGAGAGATAGCTAAATATTTTTACCCAACCTATACAAATTTACGATAAATCACTTTCTCCGGGTTTTACGTCGTATACCATGAGAGAGAAAGAGACAAGACAAGTCTTCACATAATATTGCAGCACTTCTAAGTATGTGAGAATGTTCTCCGTCCGCGCTAACTTCACATCATCGAGCCGTATAACTTACGTCAATGGATTTTGAGGTTATTTCCTATATTTGTGTCGATTAAAAAACTTGCAGTGGTTATAGAAATAAATCAAACATGATGGTGATATGTGCTATGCGTGAATGTTCAAATAAGACCCAAAAAAGATTCCAAACATCACTTTTCAGAGGTATTTCAACAGTTTTAAATATTTTTGACCGAACTTTCGCATTTTTAATGACATAAAATCAACAAAAAGCTTCCATCATTATTTAGGCAAACCTTCTGTTATTAGTGTTAATGTGATATTTTGACTTTATTCATCATTTGAATGGTGTGTTGATATTGTTGTGTTTAATGTGTTCAAATATGTTTATTAAAAATGTCCGAATTCTTCCATGTGGGCGGTAACTAATAGGCTATCAAACATGCTTTAACATATCATTGTCTCGTTCTATCGAGTCAGTATAAAGTCAACAATACTGACTACAATGTTACGCAATGATACCTCTCCAGATATTCTTACTCCAAGTATGCATTAGTATGTTCATATTTATCGTTATTGTTAAATGTAATATTTAATAGCTGATTTGTTAACAGGGTGTGTTGAAACATAGAGTAGGCACACCTGCGCAAATTCTTATGACTGTTGGATGTAATTTCCTCTTACAATACTCGCACAATGAACTTTATTTAGATTTACAAATTATATTAATAAGTTTTATTAGATTTTAAGACAGTATTCCTGTCGAGCACGCCGCTGGTTGATCAAAAGACGACCTTCGTGGCTGAGCGGAGTCCCGATCCAGAGGTCGCGGGTTCGCAACCCGTCATGTGCAAATAATTTTATTTGTTATTTCACAATATACAATTAAAATAAAATAATTTGCAGTATATTTGCGGCACTTTCCAGAGTTAAAGATAATCTCAATGTTGCCCCGGCGAAAGACCACCATTTAGAATAATTGAAACGTTGCTTGAAATGAAATCAGAAGCATTAATGATAAAAGCCAACTATTTAACTCTATTAAGAAATATTTTTAAAACATTCTCCACAAAAAAGTCTCAAATTGAATTGAATGAATGAATCTTTATATCCCATTTACTAACAATATGTACCATAGCGCATTTTTTTATCAATAATAATTAATGTACACTCCTCTTCCATACACAAGCTTTTGCTTCTAATGGAAGAGTACTATATTAAATTTGAAAAAAAAAGAGTATCACTATCTGATTGTAATACTAATAATTGCTGTATTCACGTAAAAAAAACTCATTCTTTATTTGAAAATTATTAATATATATACATGGATATATTTTTAATTTTCTTCCGATTTAGCTGCCATCTTTGTAAAGTTTACAAAGCTCTACCCGAGCACATATTATATACCTAGATGGTGTCTTGGATAAACCATACATTATTTTGCGTCTGTTATTTTTTTCTGTTTCATATTTAGTTGAAGATTAGTGATATTATTTCAATAATTAATATAAAAATAATAAGCATAAAAGCTTTAAAGTTAATTCTAATTTAATAATAATATAAAGTAGTAATGAAAACATTAAAAAACGATAGAAAAACATAATTATTTACGAAAGGGATTATTGCATTTTTGATTGTGTACAGCAAAGTGCATTTTTGATTATTTATAGGTTAGATCGTCCATTGAACTTTAAAATAAAAATACTTTTACAAGAATTTGATCACTGGTGTGGAGGGCCGTTAATTAAAATGTTTTTTTAGTCTAATGTAACGTATCCTCTGCAATATTTTCGGCTGTTATCAACAATCAGTGTTAACTTGCATTATTGTTTTGGAAATTATTACAAAATGTCACAACATCATTGTTACGGCAGATAATGGCGAATTTTACACTTCATTGGCAAGAAATTTATTATGAATTTCACAAATTTATCAACGCTTTAGCAGTTTATTGGTGTTTTTTTTTACTCCCGCCAGTTTGGCAGTCGTTGCCAGCTGCCAGTATTTTGCAACAGCGTAAACCAATACTTACTATTACAATAATTACTAATAACTGACAGTTATTAGTAATTATTTTGAAAATGATAGAAAACCTAATAATTAAAATTTAAATAAATTGTAATTAAAAATTAAATAAATTGTAATTAAAAATTAAATAAATTGTAATTAATAATTAAATAAATTGTAATTAAAAATTAAATAAATTGTAATTAAAAATTAAATAATTTGTAATTAAAAATTAAATAAATTGTAACTAAAAATTAAAAAAAAATTGTAATTAAAAATTAAATAAATTGTAATTAAAAATCGCCAAACAGTAAATCCCTAATAGCGTGATCTAAACCGATTTGAAATAAAATTAATATCGCCGATTTACATTTGACCTTTTGACTCCTAGGCCTCAGACAGTAGAATGAAATTGATTATTTCGATATATATATATATTTTCTATCGTTTGCTCATTAGCGATCTGCAGTCGGGCTCGATTCCAAATTACCGACATTGTCAAATGGCTACATCTGTTTTCATTTAAATTGTTGTACGTCACGCTTCTAGGGATTTGGTGTTCAGTGTTTTAAACACTAATTTGTATTTGATTATTTTCAGGTGAACAGCGCGTTGGCTAGCACTACAGGCGCTCATTGTAAGTTTCCAAAAAATAACTATTCATTTAAATAATACTAGCTGAAGGTTGGCAAAATATAACATTACTAACTGTTGGTAAGATTATCTATGAGTTGATGACTACATTGTCAATGTTATTACTTGTCTATGTGATTTTTATTATTTTTAAAAATTATTATAGTAAATATCGCACGAGAGTTCCAACAGCTCCCAACCGTCTAGAACTAGTGGGACTATGCCATCCCCAATTTGGGTATGTTGTGAGGTTGGGGTGGTAGGGAGGGGAAGGAGAAGGGGAAGAGGAAGGTTGGGAAGTACCTGGCTATTCAGATCTGATCATCAAACACGGGTAAAGCTATTTTAAGCGACGTTTCAATCCTGAATGGTGACCTTTCACCAGGGCGATTCTTAGGTGAAAGACCACCGTTCAAATTTGAAACGTTGCTTAAAATGGCTTTAGCCGTGTTTGGCGACCAGATCTAAATAGCCAGGTATTTCCCAACCTTCCTCTTTCCCATCTCCTTTCCCTTCAGTCTCACAACATACCCCTATTAGGGATGCCATAGTCCCACTGGCTCCAGACGGTCGGGAGCAGTTGTGACTCTTGTGCGGTATCCACAATAATTTTTTTTTTTTTAAAGACAAGAGTTCCAACTGCCTCTTTCAATTCATATTATCTGTCTCTTTCTCTCTGTTCCTTTTTTATAATTCAAATGTTATTCTATTCTTTTCTCACCGTTCTTTTATTTTATTTTATATTGTGTTTTCCCTATAAAAAAAAACACTAAAGCCATGTTTATTTATACACAAATTCAATAATGGAAATATTGTGAAATTCTCAATTAAACTTTTTTCTTTAATTTGAACTTACATCATTAGTTGATTAATCACACCCCGATGTTAATATTTTTAAACTCAGCTTCCAGCCGCGACATTCAAAATTATTTATCAATCCGTATGAGATTTTTCGAAAGCATCGGATTCCCACCCAGACGTTGCGGATTTAATCCTCTGCTAGCTAAGTCCTCCATCATTGCACAAGCAAAATTTTCTGCTTACAATCGTGGTAATAGCAAGAATTAAAATATGGTCAAGTTATTCGTTACCTGGAAATGTTTGTCTTTCTTTACAAGTGTTTTTATTTTTGCAGACGCAACATTGTCGGGACGTCACAGGCGCGGAGGAGGAGAAGCCCTCCAGAGCCAGCTGCGTAGATTGCTGGGCTCCACCAGCATGCAGTCGCCCAATGACGCCATCGTTGCGCATGAATCTAGAAATAGTGAGTACCTTTTTTTTTTTAATACCACAGTAGTACCAGTGGTAGATACTCTGAAGTATCGCGCTGGTGAAAGACCACCATTCTGAATCGAAACGTTGCTTGGAACGGCTTTAGCCGTGTTTGGTGACCAGATCTGAATGACCAGGTACTTTCCAACCATCGTCTTCCCCGTATCCTTGCACACCCCATTACCTTCAGCCTCACAACATACCTCAATTGGGAATACCATAATCTCACTAAATTAATATTCTTAATAATCAGTCAAATTTGTCCAGTAGTCCAATATTAGGTGTATTTCCTGTAAACTCATAAAATTTCTCATTATTCTTTGATCATCTTCTCAGTTGACGTTTTGCCTCTTTCATTTCATATTATCTGTCTCTTTCTCTCTGTTCCTTATTTATAATTAAAATATTATTCTATTGTTTTCTCACCGTTCTTTTATTTTATTTTATATTGTGTTCTCCCTCTGTATGTACGAGTATTTATAACTGCACGCTTTGTATTTTTTGTTTAGCTTAACTTTGTGCCCTGACGATGCTTAGGCCAAGCGAAACCGGTCGGTCATAAAAATTAAAAAAAAATCCGTGGTCTAATACAAAGTTATTTTTTCATTTCTTTAAATACGTCAAACCGCAAAGTTATTGCTTTCTACGAAAATATATTTTTATTTATTTGTTATTATTTTATTGTACTCCCAAAAGTTAAGTAAACTCATTGAAGGTATAAATAACTGAATTAAATACATGGCATCAAATTTATATTCTTATTTAAAAAGTAAGTAATTAATATTGGTTTTTTCCCTTTTCAGACCAAGCAACCTATTACGAAAAGCGCTCATCCCGGGAGTGCAGCGAATGGGAAATTCCTTCCCATCCATCATCAGCCACGAGATCTCACTACAACTCGGGCACGTTCTCCGGAAACTCCTCGTCGGGTACATCGGGATCCAAAGGCCAGGTCAAATCCGACCCGGAACACTCCCGAACCTCAAACTCTGTCCCGTTCCCCGTAAAGGGCCTCAACAGACCGTCGAGCTCGGGAGACAACCGAATATTCTTCCCCGACTCGTTCGTGGTCCCGAAACCGTCTCGCTCGGATCCGGCGAACGTGTTTTCAAACAGCTTCTCCATCGGCAGTCCGTTTTCCAGTCCGGAAAAGATCGACGCGCGCCAGATTTTATCGGTCGTAGACGCCTACGAGGGTTCGGACTACGGCATCCTGGATCCGAAGTCTAATTACTACGACGACGGCGATTTGATAGAGGACTTCAGCACCATCAGCCCGCCGGCCGAGTATGCGATCACGGAGAGGTCTAACTACAGGTACGTGCGGTCTAATTCGCACTCGCACACGATGAAGGTGGCGCCGGATAATAGCTACGCGATCAACATCAACTCGCACAAGTCGCTGCCCGATCTGCACAAACAGGCCGAGCATTATACCGAAGAAGAAAGGTAATTATTATTATTTTTATTAAAGGTTATAAAAATTAAAATAAAATCTGTGGTCTTATACAAAGTAATTATTTCATTTTCATTAGAAGGTTAATCATTATTATTTTTTTATAAATAATCTGTAGAAGGGTAATCTATATCTATTTGAAAGAAAAAATGCTCCTAGGTCCTAGACAGGCCAGCAAAATTTATTATCTGTTTAAGAAAAATTTCGATATTTGAAATTTTTTATTGAAGTAAGGGAAATTTTTTGCCTACTTTGGGCACACAGACACGTCTACAGTACGCTTCTATCGGTTTATCTCTTCAGTGGATATCACCTGATTTAAATAAATAATATTCAACATTCCTTGCTGTAGACTTAGAAACAATGAATTGCTGTTCCTCAATCATCACTCTACTAATTATTGGTTTCATTCTCCACTGTCCAGAATGTCGAGATTTGTTAACCCAATGACTTATAAACTCCATGGTCTTGAAATTTTTGGCTCCGGTCTAAATGATTTTTGTCATTCTTTACGACTACCGAAACGTTGACTTGACCTTGTCTTTGACTTGAATGTTCTTTCTGATGTATATTTAGTCCTATTTTTTTTCATTGTTTCATTATAATATTATGTATGTGCTGTTCTTTGTCTGCTTTTTTTCCCATTTTGTGTTGGGTATTTTTTTGTAATTGGACAATAATCCGTTAGTTTATAAACAAATAAATATCACTTGTCTTATGAATGAATCCAGGAGGCTGTCTGGAGCGAGCGGGGGCCCCAACTACCTGGGGGTGGTGTGTGGTGACCCCAGCGTGCCCCGCCTGCCCCAGTGCGACACCACCATGCGCTCCAGCGAGGCGCTGAGTTCCTACTCCAAGGCCACCAGGTAATGGCCACTTTTCTCCAATGGTAGAGAGATTTTCATACGGCTGTTTTCGATCATTACCAACCCTCTCCTTCCCACTTCTCCTCTTCCTCAAGCACCGCAACATTCCCAAAATTTGGGATGCCATAGTTCCACGAGCTCCAGGCAGTTGGGATTCTCCTGTCATTATTATTAGGTTATACCTTGAAAATGAATTGCTTTCAGGTTAATTAATTAGGTTTTAACTATTGAAGTCTTTGTTCTACCGTTATTTCAATGGAAGGTGCTCCGAGGAACTAGCGTCATTGATCCCTACGGCATCGGTGCACAGCCATGAAATACACTTAATATTTGTACACGGTTGACATTTGCCGTGTTGTTACAAACCGTTCTTGCGTTCAACAGTTTGGCTGTGGTATAATTTTCCGACCTCTGTGTTTCCTTCTTCCTGTAACACAGATCTCTTCAAGATCCAGGTTCACTCCATCCTTTCCTCGAAAAGATCCGCCCCACATCATCCCCAAAGGACACAGGAGTGAAGTTAATTTTTACCTCTATTGAAATGAAACAAGTTCTCGGTCAATAGGGAACATACCAGTTTTTTTTTAAATGCCTTATAAATATTTGAGGTTATGACCTTTTTTAAATATTTATTTTATTTCCAGTGGGCGATCGAACCGATCTTCCGTGTTTTCGAGCAAGGCCAGCGACGGGCATTCCCGGCGATCCATCTCTTGCCACAATAGTGACCCCAGCGCACAGACCCTCGACGACACCTACTATTACAACAGGTTTGCATGTTGACATAATTCATAAACAGTTTTTTTTTGTATAACCTTTCTGCTTCGGTTACGACCGAAGGTCGTTAGAATATGCAATCGTTCAACGTGTTTGGAGCGTGTTGAAGATTTGTGATAGTTCTACGCTTTGTAAAGAAAACACTTGCTAAACACGTGTCTCCCTTCCAGCCCTAATTCCACGAATCGTGGGGTACCTAAATAGTATAACGTGTAATATTAGATAGGTGATGCCTAATTTTTGCTTTGCCGAATACCCATTTTTACACGTTTCCTACACTTTGCCGCTAATTTTTAATAACCGTGTTTTATTTATTTTTTTATATACTAACGGAACATTGTCCAATTACAAAAAAAATTATTTTACTTTTATTTTATGAAGCGATGACAAAAATATACATTTGTCAAGTCAAGCCTGAACAAGGTTTTGGTAGAGTCGTAAAGAATGACAAAAATCGTTTAGACTGGGACCAAAAATTTCAAGACCATGGCTTGAGTCAACATGTCTCGACATTCTGGATAGTGGAAAATGATACCCATAATTAGTAGAGTGATGATTGAGGAACAGCAATTCACTGTTTCTGAGTCTACGGCAAGGAATCTATTTAGTTGATATTTTGTTGGCTTCCGCTCTCTAGTATGCGAAAAAGGCATTGACTCATTTCCCGTAAACAATGTGTCAACTATGGTCACTGAACAGAAAATCCCTAGAATCGCTTATTCCGAATTGAAATAAAACGGATGTCACTAATTTACACAAGACTTTTCGACTCCTAGGCCCCAGATAGACCAACGAAATTGATTATCTCTCCAAGAAAGAATGTCGGTATTTAAAAATATTTTTTTTAGAAGTAGGGAAAAATTGACCTTACTTCGGACACACCGACACGCTCACAACACACTTCTATCAGTTTATCTCTTCAGCGACTATTGTACACCAGCCCATTTCCACCAATCTCCGCTCTTTCTTTCACGTATTGCAACCGTTTTATATTGTGTTATTTCTTTTTCCACGCAGATCTGGCTCTAGTTACGCCAGGGACTCTGGGGGCTCCAGCGGCCACTGCTCCGGAGGGCCCCCCTCGCTGCGGGTGCCCCCGGCTCAACAGCAGCGGAGGGACAGTGGGTCTTCTACGCAGCACTCTCGATCGCATAGGTAACCAATGTTGTCTTAATCTTCTTCCCCTCGTACTGTCCTATTCGGGTCAGATACCAATCGCTTCGACAAGGTGCTTCCAGGCGCCCCTGTCCTGGGCTGCTTCAGCGCCCTTTGTCCATTGCAGACCCAGCCTCCCTTTCCCCAAATTTGTCTGGGGCGACCTGCTGGACGTCTTCCCTCTGGAATAACGTACATTTTCAAGCCTCATCAGCAACTTTTCTGTGAAGAGTATCGATCCTATGCACATCTCGGATCGTCCATTTTTTTTAAATATCTAAATTTTTGTGATCAACTCTGTTGACAGCTTGTTTCTATGTACGAGGCCTGTTCAAAAGAAAAGGTGAATTTTGAATTTTCGCAGGCTGTGTACATTCGATTATCGTTTTTTTGTTGCTGTTGTGTTGGTACACATATGTTTATCATATGTTAGCATTATCAACCATTTTGGATTAGTGGTTTGTTTTTGACAACTAGAAAGGTTAATCACTTTTTGTGTGTTCTTCGATTTTTTATTTTTGAAAAAAATGTCATTGTCATTGATCCATTTTTTTCAAAAGTAAAAAAAATCGAAGTACACACAAAAACGTGACTAACCTTTCCAGTTGTCAAAAACAAACCACTAATCCAAAATGGCTGATAATGCTAACATATGATAAACACGTGTACCAACATAACAAACAAACAAAAAAATCGATAATCGAATGTACACAGCCCGCGAAAATTCAAAATTCACCTTTTCTTTTGAACAGGCCTCCTATATTGAATGTTTTGCTTCCATGAGCTTTAATCTCTAGTTTGTTGAAGGTGCCAATAGTCACTCTTCAGTTCACTTCATCATTATTTTTCAGGAGTTTTTATCCTTTATAGCCTGTTGTTCACATATTTAAATGAACCGTAATCGTTTGTCAACAAAATAACCAATCCATCAAGATATTTTGCATTGCGTTGTTTCGGTACAAGTCGAGTGATAAATATTTGAAGTTTACGTCAGTGCGGCTGAAAAAATCTATTTTAAGTGACATTACATTTTGTATTTACAGGAAAACTTTGTGCAATTTTATTTTTATTTGGAAGGAAACGTATTCAGCCACACGAAAATATAATAAAACGACAAAAAATAAATCTTTACATTTCATGATTAAACCTTTTTTTAGTGACATGAAGGAGAAAAAAACTTGTACCATTAACATACATTTTGAAAAAACACATTATCTGAGAAGATAGCATAATTGACCGAAACATCATTTTGTAAAACACAAGTGAGTTGTTGCGAAATTACTGTCAGCAAGGTGTGACAAAATTTTTTCTTTATTTTATTATCATTCCAGATACTCTTCCTATTACGACGGCTACGAACTGGAATCCTCGCACCTCGAATATCGAGTCTCGGCGCCCCCGCAGTTCCAGGACGGAGCCACCACCCCCTACCAGCAGGGCTCGCTCAAGTCCCAGTACCAGGGGGACCCCGCGACGGCCCAGGCCCCCGCCGCGCACCAGCTGCAGTACCAGCAGTCCCAGGCGCCCCCGCAGTACCAGGGCGACGGCTTGCACCACCAGCCGTCCCAGCTCAATGTGAACGCCACGGTGCAGATATGCGCCAATTTCGGCGGCCGGGGCATGCAAGGCGCTACAGTAAGCAATATATCAATTTCATTTATTATTGACGGCCCTCTATGCTGGCGACTTAATTCTTTAATCTTACGTTCAATTCAAGGTCTTAGCTTTAAATTGAAAAAAATGCAACTTAATTATGTTTGCTAATTACTTTATAATGAACATATTGTCGCCGGAAAGGCAAAGGGGGTGAAGCGCCATTTTGGGAAGTTTACACCAGAGCACTTCTAATACTTTTTTAACTCAAGTGACTGAATGCTCTCACTGAGTTATCTGAATCAACAAAAGCTGAAAAATTTCCAAACTTGTGTCGCTTTAGTCAAGCCTTCTCCCAAATGGTAAATATATTTTGGATGCCTGAAGGGCCACTAAAGTCTTCAGAGTCAAACAAAGGTCAGAGAATTCGATGTAGAAAAAAAAACTGACCAAAACTCTATATTTAACTTATTTTTGACCAAAGTGTCACTTAAGCCCTTTTGCCTTTCCAGCGACGATATTATCAAGTCATTAGCAAATCATTTTTCCGCACTATTAGAAGTTGATTTGTCCATTTTGTTCCACCCTATTTGGCACTTCTAGCCCTAACTCCCAGATATATACCACTTTCGATGATAATGACGAAGACGATAATGACAATCATGATGACGTTCACAACGATGATGATAATCATGATGGCGTTCACAACGACGAAGATGATTACTTTGACAACGATGATAACGACGGCAATGAAGATGATTTCACAGATTATTAACCTTTAACGAATTACTTCCAGCTGACCCGCGTGGCGACGGGTATAGAAGACGGCCGTAGCCAGACCCTGGTGGGCATCCACTTCCAGGCCAGCATCCCTCCGGTGCAGTTCCAGGACGGACAGCCGCAGGGCTACGGCTCCTATGGCTCCGAGGGATTCTACGGGTGAGGATTATTGTCCGTCAAACGTCAACGCTGACTAAACGTCGAGTGCCAAGGCGCAAATGCTAATACGAGGATGTTTATAAATGTGTTTAATATGTTTTTTTACAGAGGCATCTATAAAATAAAGTTTTAAACCGTTCTTCTTTTTAAATATTCAAATAATATCAATAATCAACAACACAAATATGAAAGAGAAAAAGCCAGAAAATAAAAAGACAGTGGTCACAACCGAGAAGAATTTAAAAAATATTATTTTAATTTTCAATGAAAATATGAAATTGATTAAAATGCCACTTTCTAATAAGGTCCCAATGGCTGAATTGGTTAAGGCGTTACTCCCGGATAGAGTAGAGCAGTGGCCCCCAACCTTTTTGTCGCCGCAGACCGGTCAACGTTTGATAATTTTACCGCGGCCCACTGTGGGTGGGGGAAGGGGGTGCGGGACACATATTGAATGTAGATTTTTTTTTAAATGTTTTTGCGCGGCCTAGTACCATTTGGTCCACGGCCCGGTATCGGCCCGTGGCCCATGGGTTGGGGACCACTGGAGTAGAGGATCCGAGTTCAAGTCTCGGTTGTGACCATTGTCTTTTTATTGATATTATTTAAATATATTTAAAAAAGCACTAATGCTTTCAAGTTAATTCTAATTTCAACATTCTTCTTTTATTTACATTAGAGCAAACGGTCCGTAAAAGGTGGCTTACAGCGAAAGTACATAGAATTTTTTTTGCTGTTCAATAAGTAAATGTACTGAATTATGATTGAACTGTTCCACTAAATGAATTGCAAATTTCTGCATTTTATCGTCAACCTGCACAAAATTTTGGGCAAAGAAAAAGGGAAAAGATTGCGTTAATTTGAATTAACAATGGTGAATGTTGCTGTATTTTTTTATTGTTTGTAAATTATCCCTTCTAAAGCCCTTCTTGTCTCCCATCTCCTAGGGCGTGTGGACAACGCCCCGTTCTGTCGGCTAGGGCCATGACAACTAATGAGTTTACCCAAGTGAAGGTGGTTTCGCACCAACTGAAAGACAATTTGTTGTTGTTCAACAGCCGGCGAGAGTCGGGAGCGAGGGAGAGCAGACACATGATGCCGCTGCGCTCTTCTTCCGCCTACAACCAGGTCACTTGAATTTTATTACTCAAATATATATACAGTCGATAAAACCACTGCACGGAAAATCCTAATAAATGTGGTCTATACCGTTTTGAAAGAAAACTGCTGTCGCTAATTTACATAAAATCTTTCAACTCCCAGGCCCCAGATATGCCGATTAAGGTGATTATCTTGCTTTACTACAAAGATCGCCGTTTGTTGACTAAAGAGATTAACTAATAAAAGTGTGTTGCCGCGTGTCTGGTGTGTCCGAAATAAGATTATTTTTTATCATTTTTCAAATATCGAAATTCTGTCTTGAAAAATAATCAATTTCTCTAACCTATCTGGGGCCTAGGAGCCAAAAGTTCTTATGTGAATTTCCAACATTAGTTAGGTAATCACATTCCAGACACTATTCATTTTTCTATAACTGTAGAGTGGGATATACATATATATTTGTTGTTGCATATTGTGCTTTTGGTTCTAACTTCCACCGTACTGACCTGTGTCTAGGTGGCCCCCCCTCGCTACTCGCGCCCCGCCGACGATCAGGCCCCCCCCGCCCCCGGCGAGGACGCCACCACCAGTCCCCCGGGCCTGGGCAACTTCCGCCGGCAGCGCTGCCTGCGCTACAAGCAGCGGCGCCCCGTGCTGAGGAGCAAGAGCGATATTTCCGATAGGTGGGTGTATTTTATTTTAGTGCCGTGTTATTGTGTCAAATTAAGTGGTGCTATATCCCAGGATAGAATTTGGCCTCCTATACAAATGCTCTCCACTGGCTGCGGTCTTTCGCCTTTCAGTTCCAGTCCTCAGTCCTTCCCGTCCTGTCCAAATTAAGTGTATTTATTTTAATATGTCAAGGGGCCTAGCACGGCGAGTTTATCAATATCCCTAGCACATTGAATATATCGATAATCTTATCAGTGTCAGTAAAAAAAATGGCGGTATGATGGCAACGTATATCGACAAATAGATAACTTTATTTAGGGAGAAGAAGGCCTCGATAAACTTTGCAGCTTTTAGTCTATGTCAAATGTCTTTGACGCTTGCTAGCGTGCTAGTGACAGTCAACTAATCACCGTTGATGTTAATAAAAACATTTATTGTGGAAACGTCGATAATTTTAAGGACTTGAGTAATTCAACGAAAGGTGCTCCGAAAACTAGTGTCATTGATCCCTTTGGTACTGGTGCACCGTCCAAAACACACCAAATTCTGGCCAAGGAATGGGTCATTTTGACGTAGTTATGCAGAAAGCATCCAACCCCAAAAAGATGAAACCGAAAAAAAGGCGTTTGAAAATATAACGAAAAAAAAGCTTTAATATGCCGTAATCGGCATTTGTAAAGTGAATATCACTGTTTTTTTCTTTATGAGAATTATTATAAATAGGTAATTTATAATCTATGTACCTATATCTATATCTACTTCAATGTATTTATAAAAAATAAAAAATTCCTAAGTTAACCTTCATTTCAATGTTTTTGAACTCAATTCTGTCAAATATTTACTATGTGCATTAGTAGAAAATTGAATTACCAAAAATCTATTGCATTTAGAGCTTGGATGTTTTCAGCAGATAGAAATCTCATATTTATCTATAGGAAAATATGTAAAACTCGATTTTGACAAATTGTGGGTTGGACACTTTCTGCATAATTACGTCCATTTTTACGCCTCATTCTTGTGCCTAACAGTAGAATGATTTTCAGGCTTTTGTGTTTCTACTTCTTGCTTTCCTTAAAAAGACTACTCAGCAACCCCTAAGATAAAAGACCTCGAAGGAAACCTCAAAGTTTGCTGTGTGGAGTAAATATTAAACAAATCAAACATGTTTTACATTACAAATATACGGTTATAATTTCAGATACTATCGTGGCGACAGCAAGACTCTTCCCCTCATGGACAAGCCTTCCTCCAACACACCCCCGTCCTCCACAGACAACGAATCTCCCGACCGAATCACCCGCTCGCAGCTCGACAAGTTCTTCGACCAGTTCGGCCTCAACGACGAGTCCTACCAAACAATCATACTGAGCTCGCTCCAGAAGCCGTCAAAGTCGAAAACAAAACCCAAAAGCGGCGCCACCGACCAGCAGAACAACGTGAAGAAGTCCTCGCCGAACCACGCCGAACTCGCCGCCAGCGTCAATGCCAACTGCGGCAGCCCGAAGGTCTACGCGCAGGAGGACGAGAACGCCGAGTCGAGCGACAGCCTCGCGTTCTCGGAGATCAGCATCGCGGATTCGAACCTCATCGCCAATAATGGCGACTACACGGTGCAGGGGATGGGCACAAAAGACCCGCGATTGTATCGCTCTTGCGAACCGCCGAGTATCGTCGAAAGAAACGCACGAATCATCAAGTGGCTGTGTAATTGCAGAAAGTTGCAAGCCGCGTAATTTCTCCGTTAATCAAACTTCCTGAACTTTGAACGAAGGAACGAAGTTTCGCACTTTTTAACGCCGCTGTGCTTAAATCTACAACGATTTGGGTTGTTTCATGTTTCCAGATTTGTGAACAATGCCGTTTTATTCGTCGATTGGTGAGAATTTTCAAACTAGTGAATGTTACTGTGTTCAAAATCAATTGATTTATTGTGAGATTTCAGACTTTTGAAAGTAAGTAGAATTTCCAGAAGAAAAAACGCTTGCGTATTTGGATCGATAATAAAATAGTTACGAGTTTCCAGGAATATGGATTTTAAATAAAAGTTTGGAGTTTGCAGACTTTTTAACATCTCTGTGTTTTAAATGAATCGTTGATATATTAGACTTTCAAATTTAATGAAAAATTCTTAACCTAAGTAAATGCTTACGTTTCAAGCATTAAATTCTATTTATAGAGATTTTTTAGTATTAATTAACATAAAAGGATTTGTGAATTAATCTAAAATTTTTGAAAATTAATCTATTTAATAATAATATAAAGTGATATATAACTCAAGTCTTCGTTATGTTAAACCGAAAATAAATATAAAAATTGTGTAATTTTACGATAAACTTTGTGCTGTGAACAATAATTTCGAATTGAAAATATAAAAGTGATTATATTCTTTGTCTAAGGAATTCAATAGCGACTATTTGGACATTACTTGTGTTGCATAGAAACAAAGAAAACGTAAATTCGTATTTAAAAAACTCATAAGATTCACATCCACCGCTGTTAAATATGTAATTTGCAATTTCACGGACAACTGATGCCACAAATATGCTGTTTTGTAGTTACGAATGTTGATAACTCAAAGTAGATTGTTTTATATTATATTTGTACGGACGGCCTGCGTGGTCGAGTGGTAAGACGCTTGACTACGAATCCAAAGGTCTCGGGTTCAAACCCGGCGTGCACAAATAAATTTTATGTAGTTAATATGTGTCATAACACATTTAATTTGCGGCACGTTTCAGAGTGGTAGATGACGAAGTATCACCCTGGTGAAAAACCACCATTCAGAATTGAAACGTTGCTTGAAATGGCACTAGCCGTGTTTGGCGACCAGATCTGAATAGTGAGGTAATTCACAACCTTCCTCTTTCCCATCTCCTTCCCCTCCCTACTACTTTCAGCCTCTCAAAATACCCCAATACAAAAATAAAAGTGCTGGAGGGCCGCGGTACCCACGTTTTTTTTTTTTATGAGATATCACTCGTCCAAGGTAATTGTACACGAAAGAAAATTATATAGCCTGACATTTTATACAATGAAATGTCGGTAAGTAGATTCCTTGAATGAGTGACATCTCTTAACGTTATTTAAAACATTGTATGAAATTCACACTCTATTGACTAAATTAAAAAGCGTATTTCAAAATTTTTACATCAGTTGTCTATGATTAGAAAAATGCAGTGAATTTAGTTTTTCTTTGTTGTTTCCATGTAACATTTCAATATTCATGCCACTGTGGTCAAAGTTACTAAATAATAGTGTGCGACACTTTTCGACCTGTCAAAGAGGTATATCATTTTGGTTCTGTTGAGTATTCTGCGTTGAAAGTAATATAATACATAGCTATATTTACGCTTTGGGGATTTGTGCGGGTTTACTCGGAAATTTTTATATTGTTGGTTTCTGTCTGTACCCCACTGCGACCAAGTTATACATTTTACCCATAAACGGAGTTTTTAACCTATTCGAGTGGATGCTCTCAGTATCACCTTGGTTAATAATGACTTGGGAACGGATACTGTTTAACCTTCGCGTTACCAAGCTCTAAAACTACCCGATCCCAAGAAGACACGCTAGCGTTACCGTTGTAATATTTGAGTACTTTACGTATTTTCCTTTGGAAAAGTTTTTAAAATAAGTTTATATACATGGCCTGTTCAAAAGAAAAGGTGAATTTTGAATTTTCGCGGGCTGTGTACATTCGATTATCGTTTTTTTTTGTTGTTATGTTGGTACACATATGTTTATCATATGTTAGCATTATCAGCCATTTTGGATTAGTGGTTTGTTTTTGACAACTGGAAAGGTTAGTCACGTTTTTGTGTGTTCTTCGATTTTTTACTTTTGAAAAAAATAGATCAAAGAATAAAATCCATGATTTGTTTTTCCACAACTCCAGGACGCTCATCGTCATTAACATCTTCTCGGCCTTCTGTAAAGCGCTTGTACCACTTATAAACACTTTTTTGACACAAAGTAGACTCGCCGAATGCCACTGTCAACATTTTAAGTGCGTTGGAGCACTTTATTCCATTTTTAACGCAAAATTTAATACATATTCTTTGATCCATTTTTTTCAAAAGTAAAAAATCGAAGGACACACAAAAACGTGACTAACCTTTTCAGTTGCCGAAAACAAACCACTAATCCAAAATGGCTGATAATGCTAACATATGTGTACCAACATAACAACAACAAAAAAAACGATAATCGAATGTACACAGCCTGCGAAAATTTGAAATTCACCTTTTCTTTTGAACAGGTCTCGTATTTTTCAATAAATTGATATTGTACATAATAAATTTATTATATCGTCGCTGTGTTACCTGACGCGACAAAAATCTAAAAAAGTCCCAAACTTATGTCGCTTGAGTCAGGCCTTCTCCCAAATGGAAAATATATTTTAAATTGCTGAAGGCCCATAAAGTCTTCAGAATCAAACGAGAGTCAGAGCATTTGACGCAGAAAAAGAAACTGATCGAAACTGCATATTTAACTTATTTTTGACCAAAGTGTCGCTTAAGCCCTTTTGCCTTTCCAGCGACGATATGCATTTATACCAAAAATAAGGATACAAATTAATTGATCTGTTAAATATTTGGCCCTGAATTATATATGGCGCCTATCTCTTAGCTTTCTATGAGATGTTTGAATGGTTTTGTACACCTTCCATTGAAATAGCGGTAGAACAGGGACAGAATTCCCACCTGAACTTAAAATAATCCTAATTTATCGGAGAGCTGTTTGCAAACATATGTGGCACTTTGTCAGTATCACCCTGGTGAAATACCACAATTCAGAATTGATACATTGCTTGAAATAACTTTTGTCTTGTTCAGCAACAGATCCGAATAACCAGGTACTTCCTCTTTGCCATCTCCTTTCCATTTCTACTTCTTTCATCTTAACAACATACCTCAAATTGGGGATGCTACAGTTCCACTGGCTCTATTTCATTTTTTTAATATGCATCAAAAATTAAATCAAATTCGTTATTTGAACTACCTTTATCCAAGTTGAGTGATGCAATCTGAATAGCCAGGTACTCAATGATCTTCTGTCTCCTTTTGCCACAAAGCTCCTCGACACTGGTGTGACATAGACTCACTGGCTCCGTACAATTAAACCGACAAAATAAACATTTCCGAGATGTGCGTCACTTCTAAACTAAATTAAGTATGTAGAAATAAATTTTTGAATTAATCCCAAAATTTAAGAATGTGTCGAATAAAACTTTAAATGTTACTGTCGAATAGTTAAGTATGTCAACTACGGTAAGAATTTAAAAAAATTATAGCAGCCAAAAAAGGTGGTAGTGTATTTGTGTCACATTAAAAAAAAACAATCCAATTTATTATATAAAAAAATTATTGAGAAATTATTTCACCAAAATTGTACAATGAAACTAGATTATTATTGTTGCGTGACTTGTCCGTGAATCGATAGGCAGAGAAAATAGAGTGCCACACTACCAGTATGATAGGCAGATATTTGTCACATTATCTTATACATGTAAATAATATGTTGTATTCTTGTCAGAGTAGAAAATTTGTGATTATTAAAATTTTATTTATAGTATTATGAATGTAATGGTATTTGTCTGTCATTAATACTTGTAATGTTTAAAACATGTTTAGTTTCTGTAATGTTTTATCGTTGTATATAATTATATTATGTTTCTGTACTATGTTTAAAGCCTGTTTTGTAAGACACGTAAGTCCACTGATATGTTTTGTAAACTTGTGTAAAATTAATATTAATAGTCGTTCATTTAAAGAACTCTTATGAAAAAAAAAACTGAATATGAACAAAAAACCGAAGCAAAAATATAACTATTGAAATTAACTTTAAAGCATTAATGCTTATTTAAAAAAAATATTTAAATAATATCGATAATCAACAACCCAAATATGAAACATTTAAAAATATAACCATGCATTGATTATTGAAAAAAACATTTATAAAATTCAAACGATACGAATTATAAAAACATTCAAAAAAGAAAAAAAAATGGTTGTGACCAAGACTTAAACTCAAAACCTTTCTCTTACAAGTAAGATTCTCTCGTCAATTGCACTATAGAAACCCATCTCCCAACAGCCGTTTGTATCACTCTAATATTTACATGAGAAGCATCGTTCGACGGCCTCCGTGGTCCAGTGGTAAGACGCTCGACTACGAATTCAGCAGTCACGGATTCAAAGCCGGCGTGCGCAAAGAAATTTTTTTTAATTAATATGTTTTACAAGACATTTAATTCATATAAAATAATATATAGTATATTTGCGGCACGTTGCAGAGTGGTAGATACTCTTAAGGATCGCCCTGGTGAAAGACCACCGTTCAGAATCAAAGCGTTACTTGAAATGACTTTAGCCGTGTTTGGTGACCAGATCTGAATAGCCAGGTACTTCTCAACCTTCCTCTTCCCCATCTCCTTCCCCTCCCCACTACCTTCAGCCTCACTGGCTCTAGACGGTTGGGAGTAGTTGGACTCTTGTGCGGTATTCATTATAATTTTTTAAATTCATCTTTATGTTCAAAAGCGAAAATTATATACAAGAAAAAGAGAGACTTTTCGAAACCGAGCGACCGTTAAAAGTCCTCCACACTAGTGACCAAATTCTTGTAAAAGTATTGCGCGTTTGATAGAAGATTTAAGCTATAAATTGTAAAAAAATCGATGCAGCTCAAAATGCGACAAAATTTAAAATTCCGTTTGTTGGCAATTTATAGTTTACGTCTTTGAATGAATCATAGATTGCGCAGAAATTTCACTAGAATTTGGTCGCTAGTGTGGAGGGCCGTTAAATACATTTCGTGGGTAAAACAAAGTATTTAAAAAAAAATTATCTAACTGCACCGAAAAAATATATCTCATTTTGGATTTGCGAGTTTTACAACTTCAGGCGACTATTTTATAATTTTTTTCACTGCAGCTAATTTCAAAAGATTTGATTATTTTTACGGCCAAATTTTTATATTTTGTTTAAGTATAAAGAATAACTGTTAAATAGAATGTAATTCAACCTAAATTATATTTCTTACGTTTGTTATTTCAGTATGTATATTAATTATTAACAACGCTATGTTTTAGTCTTCCTATCACTTCCTTTAACAGTATTATATTATAAAACACGTTAAGCTAAAAATATCAAATATATTATCGTAAACATTATTCTTACCAAGTAAATACATAGTCTGTTTTCTTTTATAAAGTAATATTGTTAGGCAGTTTATTTTGTGTTAATTATTAAGTTTGCAGCTAAAACTACCATTATTTTCTTAAGTTAATTATTTATAAATAAAAAGTACACTGAAATTGTATCGTTGAACTCGGTTCATTCAAATTTAATAAAATAAAATATTTGTTTTTATTTACAGCGCTTCACTTAACAGTCCTCGATACTAGCGGCAGAATTAACGTAAAAGTTTTTCGTAATATGTAATTTCATCGAAGGTTTAAGCTGTAAATTGCCAAAAAATCTGGCTGCGGCTTTGCAACTCAAACATTAATGTATTCTATCGATTTGCACGTTATAATTTCTAATGTTTATTTGCTATAGCTTTAATCTTCGATTGAATCATATATCACGCAATACTTTTACGTGAATTTTGCCGCTGGTAGGGAGTGCTGCTGAGTAATAACCTTGGAGTAATTATATACCAGGAGGGATACCTTTGCGAAACAGTGTAGTCAGGATTGTTGATTTTTTTCCTGACTCAGGCGTGGCTAGGGTTTTCATAGACACACCTTTTTACATCCATTCATTGCACATGTCGATATAATGTTTCGTTTATTTGTATAACCACTTTTCACAGTATTGTTATCAACAAAAATATAGGATATAACCTCAAAAACCGTTGAGTTATGTTGCATAACAAAACGTAGTGGGCGGAGATGGAAAACATGCTTACATACCAAAAAGTGGTGTGATATTATATGACAACTTGTTTTGTCTCTTTCTCTCTCACGGTTTACAATGTAAAAACCCAGAGAAAGTGATTTATCGTAAATTTGTATAGGTTTGGTAAAAATATGTAGCTCTCTCTCCATATATATTCTTACTCCAAGGTAATAATAGATGTCTATAATTCTTCTTTTTTTTTTTTTTTTAGTGTAATAAATACGAATAATAATTATTAAGGCATTTTTAACATTACATTTTTTACTAATTTCTTTTCCTATCGAGTAATATTAAAATTTATCCTAAATACAAATATCTCCTTTTTTAAATAAGACTGACTAATCATTTCTACACGTTTTTTCTTTAAATATTTTAACGTTTACCTCTTTCAAAATGCTTTATGATACAGGGGTGTTGTTGCCCAATGATCTAAAAGTCGTGTTAACCTTATTAATATGAATTATCTTGTATTTACTTCACAGCTGTCTGTACGGAAGCACGCGGTGAATTACAGTAATCCTTCTTTATCCGCGGGGGTTAGGTTCTTGCAATGTGTCGTGGAACTTCTTCCGGTGCACTTTTCTATCGGATGTTGACTTTGCTATCAGCGTCTGTAGAACTGCACTCGGACCTATCCCATAGGTTTTGGAGCCACGAATTTCAATCTATTTCTACCGATTTCCCCTGGATTATCAGCTGCGTAAACCTGTATTTGTCGTTATCGTAAGTTCTTTTTTTTATAACCAGTATAATTTCACAATATTCGGTCAATCCGTGAATAACTTCCAAATTGATTACCCTATCTGTTTGGGGTATTTTGAGAATAGACCTTTATATCCACATTGAAAAGGCTTTTATCTTCCGTGTTAATATGCTATTTACAGAATAATTCAGAAACCATTATAACAAACCATTCTGATTCCGTAATATAGACTTAAGTCGCAGCTATGGAAGAGTTTTTTTCTTCTTAATGAAAGCACTTACAATGTTACATATTAATCTACTCTTAGCCGCGAATACTGATGGATTACTGTATATGTATTATATTTGAATCTCTTAACGTTCTTCATCGTGATCTTCTATAAACCTTTTTTTAAAGTGTTGGATACATAAGTCTCTTGTTTCCAAATAATCATTTTTAAGATTGCTAATTTGTAACAACTCAAACTTGCCAAATTTATCATTTTTATAATTTTTATTTTATTTTTATATTTCTACAATATTAAACTACGCATTTAGCCACGTTCCAAAAACACTTTTATTTTTTAAATTAATATTTTTTATGAGCATTATTCCTAGATCTTGTAGAATAATTTTTCGCATGTTACCAGTATACGGTTCTTTTTATCATAATTATTATTACATATTCAGCAAATTTCTAAATTTTTTCTAACCCGATCTTTTACTCAATTATTATTTCACTTCCGAGCTTCTGTTTTCTCTCCAAAATAACACATCTGTCTAAAAAATGCTTCGCTTTTGTTTAGTTCACTTAAAAATTTGAAAATATTAAAATACGAAAGTAGCGATGTAACAATACCGATCGATACCAATATGTCTTAACATAATGTTTCAAATAACAATGTTTAAAGTTCGTTTTTTTATGTTTGAAACTTTGATTTAATTTGATACTATTCATTTCGAAGTTAAATCAAAATATAATTCATCTTCCAACTTACGTACCTTCTTTTTTTGTATAGACATACTTCATTGTTTTATGTGCAATAAAGTGTAATTTTGCAAGAGTCGTAGTGCACTGGTCATACCGGTATTGTTGATAATTAACAACAATAATCGGTATCGCTATACCATCACCAAGAAAATTAACGTTACAATCCTATACGAAATAAAACATTACAACAATTGTTTATATTTCAAAATATTGAGTTGATTTATAAATTTGGTCTGTTTCAAAATTCCGTCACATTTGACATCTTCACAATTCAGCAGTTAGCGCCATTTTTTTTTTTTGACATTTTAATAATCCCCGTTAAACATCTATTTATATATAGCTTGCAATCATAGCAACATGACCATTATGCTTTCCAGCTGATCACAATTTGTTCAAAAGCTGAAATAGACCGACAATCGGCGTTTACCTGGGACCGGTCAAATGTCAAAAAAATAAAATGGCGCTAATCATGGAATCGTGACAGTGTCAAATATGAAGAAAGTTTAAAACACACTAACCTTAGTTGCATAACTGAAAGACCATAAAATATCAGATATTTTTGTGACCACCCGGTAAAAGGTTCTTGTATTCCTAAAATGAAAAATATATATTGAAATTGGAAATAACTTAAAAGCATTAATGCTTATGTTTTTTAAATGTTTAAATAATATCAATAATCTAAAACACAAATATGAAAGCGAAAAAGCCATAAAATAAAAAGACAATGGTCACAACCGAGATTTATTCGAGTCTTGGTTGTGACCATTGTCTTTTTATTTTCTGGCTTTTTCTGTTTCGTATTTGTGTTTTAGATTATTGATATTATTTAAATATTAAAAAATATATGTTTTTTTAATTGCCTCATAATGATATGTATAAAAGAATTGTTATGTTTGATATTATTGATTTTTATTGCATGTTTGGAATCTATTTCTTTTGTTGCATTTATGTTTTTTGCCATTTTTTTGCAATTTATTAAATATTAAAAAAAATATTGTTTCTTTTTTATTTTGTTATCATTAATTATTGATTAATTACCACTATTATCGTTGATACAAAGATATTTTGCATAGCACTTTATAAGACCTTTGCCGTATCTCATGTTTCCCTTTTTCCTTAGACCATAGGTTCTCAACCTTATTTTACCCACCGCCCACTTTGAGAATATTTTTATTACTTACCATCTGTCGCGAATCCGAAACAACTATTGCCACAACGTTTAAAGGAGAATATTTCAAAGAGAACAATTAAAACGCATACTTAATTATATTGAGAAGTATTATCTAGTATCTTCTAAAGTCTCAAACGCCCACAAGGGGGCATTATCGCCCACGTTGAGAAGCTATGCCTTAGACTGTCTGGTTTCACAACATGGCGGCCTCATTTCCATCAAGGCGGGACACTAGCACTATAAACTTCTCAATTTAATACCTGGTATTTATATGGTAAGGTTTGTGTAGTGGATTATTGTTTACTTAAGTGGGAATATCTACAGGGAAACTGATACATAGAGAGATAAATAACTGAGATTGGTTGGAAGTTAGATTAATGCACTGTGGGAATGATGCAACAGCTGTTACACTCTTTTTAGGCACTTTTAAGCCACACGTGAACATTTTAATTATCCTAGCAGAACACACATTGATGACTTTCGTATGATGGGGGGTCAGGGGGAACGTTTAACGTACTCTATGGCCTCAGGCGTCGCCCTGCGGACCTCGCCAATTCCGCCGTGGAATTAATGGAGCCGCCATTCGTTGACCACATGCTCGGCGGTCTGCACCGCACCCCATTCAGACATCACCGACTCTTTGAAGCCCCACCTGTGCATCGTGTAGGCCCAACAACTGGGACCACCTTATACTATTGATGGACGACTAGAATTTACAACTGAAAACCTAGGTTACCGTCAGTGTGGTCAGGTATGAAATGGACAACATTAATTTCCACCTATCTTCTGCAGTGAGAGCTAACCCGAGTCTCCCTCCTTCCATCTAGAAGGATTTTCAGGACTCCAGGGTGCACGCAGGATGAGACATGACATTGTGCAAAGGTATTGCGCTATTTTTCAGCGCCTTCTTGTATCCTCCGAGTGTTGCATTCTCTTGCCTGATATTTGAAGGGGTTATATTTGTAAGTACGGAGAGCCAAGGAAGACGAGTTGATTTCAGAGTTCCGCTGATGGTCCGCATTGCGGCATTAAGCTGAACATCGACCACGGACGTGTTTGCGCTCCTGGTCCATACTGGAGCACGGTATTCAGCTTTTGAGGAAAGTAAGACAACTTGTCCTAGCTTTTTTGCCCACTGTGCCCATATGCTGTTGGTAATTCAAACTCCCGTCCAATGTAACTCTAAGATATGGGGGGGGCGTGGATCATCGTAAATATCCTTTATAATTATGCAATGCTTTTTTTGACCGTTAGGACCGATGCTATTTAAATATCTATAGGTTTTTAATATTATAATGCCGGCTCGCTGTTTGATGTTCTCGGACCTACGACCTACACAAACCTAATCATATAAATCTGTGAAATCAATGTAACAAACTATCGTAAAGAAAATTATACCGTTGAATTTAATACATGAATCTGTGTATAAGCTGAGAATGTTCGATGACATGATTCTTATTAGCATAAGAAAAAAGTGTTCAGTACTTTATAATTGTAGGTAATCAATTACTTGTATTGCAAAATGTACACAATCTTTATATTTTAATGTTTTCCAAAACCAAATGATTTAATTTATTTGATTTAACTAGAAATATTAATATTGTCTGTCGGTTATTGATAAGAATATTTGTGTATCATTCTTAATTCTTCCTTCTCACACGTCTTGCATGAAAGAGAGAAAGATAGAAGATCCCAGCATGTTCGATCTTTCTTTTTTATAATACTATTTTCTCGACCCATCAAATTTATTCTTTCATTCAAGTTTTTCAGTTGATGAAAAATTAAACAAGCCGAGAATGAGTGTCTTCCGGAGACCGTTCAAATGTCAAATATTCAAAATGGTAGTCATCGTCGATTTGATAGCCATCAAATGTAATGGAGTTTGAAACACCTCAGGCTAAGTAGGTATATTTAGTTTGGAGAATCTTTAAATTGATTTTATACTGTATTTTTAAGGAACGTTAATTATAATGGGTAGATTTAAACCTTTAAATGGTGTATTTAGTGGAATATTTAATAAAAATACAAACAAAGTTAACATTGTCTTGTTTGAAAAATCGATTTGATGTATAAAATAAGTTTACTATTGTGAAAAAAAGTTAAAATATTTTTTAGCATGCCGTGAAAATGTTCAAATTATTTTGTTTTCAACAACAAAATATTTATTTTTTATTTAATAGTAAATTTAATCTAAATTGGGGATCTGGACCTTGAATGATCTCTTGTTCATCAACTGTCCCACAAATGTAAATTTAAGATCCAAGAACATTCGAGATAATATTTTTTATTAAAATTGGAATTAACTTTAAAGCATTAATGCTTATTTATTATTAAATATTCAAATAATATTAATAATCTAAAATACAAATATGAAACAGAGTAAAACCAGAAACTAAAAAGAACAATAGAAGAGACTCAAACTCGGAACCCCTACTCTAATCGGGAGAATATTAATATATGAATAATATTAATTAAAATATGAATAAATTTCAATAAAAGTATGAGATTGTTTAAAAATACCTTTTTCTAATGAGGTCTTGATAGCTTAATTGGCAGTATTACTCCCGGATAGAGTAGAGGTTCCGAATTCAAGTCTCGATAATGACCATTGTTTTTTTTTAGTTTCTGGCTTTTTTCTGTTTCATATTTTAGATTATCAATATTATTTAAATGTTTAATAATATTTTTTAATTGCACTTTTTTTCTAAAATATACTCATTTCACTATCAATAAGTAAAGGGTGGCCAATATAATCATGTTGAAAACGTGTACTTACGTATTATCCCGAATAATTTTGAAAACCTCTACTTCCGTTTTACCCAAGATCATTTTAAAAACCGGTACTGACTTATTATCCGGGATCATTTTGAAAACCGGTACTTACGTATTATCCATATCCTGAACCATTTTGGAAAGTTTAGGTTATGTCAGTTTAGATGGTACTCACGTATTATCCCGAACCATTTGGGAATGTTTGGGTTATGTCAGTTTAGATGGTACTCACGTATTATCCCGAACCATTTGGGAATGTTTGGGTTATGTCAGTTTAGATGGTACTCACGTATTATCCCGAACCATTTGGGAATGTTTGGGTTATGTCAGTTTAGATGGTACTCACGTATTATCCCGAACCATTTGGGAATGTTTGGGTTATGTCAGTTTAGATGGTACTCACGTATTATCCCGAACCATTTGGGAATGTTTGGGTTATGTCAGTTTAGATGGTACTCACGTATTATCCCGAACCATTTGGGAATGTTTGGGTTATGTCAGTTTAGATGGTACTCACGTATTATCCCGAACCATTTGGGAATGTTTGGGTTATGTCAGTTTAGATGGTACTCACGTATTATCCCGAACCATTTGGGAATGTTTGGGTTATGTCAGTTTAGATGGTACTCACGTATTATCCCGAACCATTTGGGAATGTTTGGGTTATGTCAGTTTAGATGGTACTCACGTATTATCCCGAACCATTTGGGAATGTTTGGGTTACGTCAGTTTAGATGGTACCTACATATTATCCGGATATTATCCTGAACAATTTGTGAATGTTTGGGTTATGTCAGTTTAGATGGTACTTACGTATTATCCGAAACAATTTATTAAATCTGACCCAAACTTTTCAAAATGATTCCAAATAATACGCAAGCATTTCGATATATAAAAAAAGTAAATTTGACAATTAGTTTCCGGAAATTAAAATTGTTCCGGAAACCCGCTTGGTTGTATTCTCGACGGTGTAGAATATATTCCAACGTTTTTGAGTAGAAACCCTTGTTTCAAATTATCTACGACATAAGAAATAAGAAAAATGAAATGTAAGAACTATTTAATGTAATAAATTGTCTAAAAGCGTATAACGCTTATTGAATTGATACAAATTATATAAGATGAACATGGTATTGAAATATAAATTGAAATTTTCATAGAACTCATACTAGTTGGTAATTTTAGAATCATGTAAACTTTTGTGAATTGACAAGTTTATCTAACGTTTTAGACAATAAAAGTTAGCTATAAAATAAATATATATTAATTCTCTAGACAAAAAAAATGTAGCACAGATCCTTGAATTAAAAAATGTATTTTTGTTGTAAATAATTACATGTAGTAAAATTAATATTTTGTCAGAGGAAATAATTTTTTTCACTGTTATAATAGTAATCTTCTTATCAATCGCACAATTAGAGTTGACGTGAACAACACATTCTTCGGATAGTGTGTATTGGTGCATATGTATACATTTCCGACAGCGATGTCCTTGCGAAGTGTCATTGAGAAACAGCCTTTTGTCTTACTTATTGTTTTTAGTGAAAAAGTCGAAACAAGTTTATACGTTGATCGAATTTAACTACCTATTCGTTTTTTTGCTGTTATTAAAAAATTTTACAGTGTGCTCTTTTTACTATGTTAAAAATGTTTTTTTTTTCAATTTGACCGCCATTTTCATTTCTGAAGTATGCCTATAAATAAAATACAATTCAAATTGTTTTTAACTGTTATTGTTTCAAACATTTGTCACATTTGACATTGATTCAATGATTTGCGCCATTTTGTTTTTTTGACATTTTAACGGTTTCCGTTAAACGCAGATTGTCGGTCCATTTCAGCTTTTGAATAAATTGTTATGTTATAACCAATGACTTTACATATATAGACACGTTATAGCCTTAGAATATTAACACAAAATGTGGCAAGCAAAACACACACGTTACCAGTAAATTCATCATTCAAATATCGGTCATGTATGACAAAGATAGACATTCATTGAATATATGTGTATGAACGAAACAGATCCGATGTTCGGACTGCGTTCTATACTTGCTTGAAACGACCTCAAGCGACGCGTGACCGTTTAGTACTTAATCGGTTTAAACACCGATCACACCAACTAGCGTGATTATTGCTTGCCACTTTGAGAGCGCTACAACGTGTCTATATTTATGTAATGTCATTGGTTACAGCTATCATGTTGTTGTGCTTGTCAGCTGATGACAATTTGTTCAAAAGCTTAACGGGCCTAGAATGGACGTTTAACGGGGACCATTAACAAACAAAATGTAACGGTGTCAAATTTGACGAACGTTTAAAGCACCTCAATCTAATTGTATAAAGTTTTATTTAGGCCAGGCGCGCACGGGCGACTTTTGTCACGGCAACAGTTTCGTCACTGTCACTGTCTTCCAATCGACCACGCACACGGTAGTGACTGTCACCTGTCACCCTTTCATTCCGGCAATGGATTTCGAACAGGCGGATGAGTCACCGAATGACATTTTGTCACCCGTGCGCCCATACAAAAGTACTCTCTACAGACACGGTGACAGTTTCGTCACTCAAAAGTCGCCGGCCAGTGGAACTAAAAAGTCACCCTAATGTCACGTCACTGCGTGCGCGGACCTCCATACACTCCAATAGATTTGGAGATGGTGACGAAACTGTTGCCGTGACAAAAGTCACCCGTGCGCGCCTGGCATAAGTCATCATTTTTCTATTTTGTTTTAAATCAAGTTTGTGATATTGAATTTAAAACATGCAGTGTATTTTAGTGATGATAAAAAAACATACCTTATTAATAAGATTAGGTTATTTTTGGAAAATATTTTATGTTACGTTTATTTTTTAGAAATAAACAAAAAATTTAATTTAAATAATTAAACCGTTAAATATATAAATTGATAGTGTAAGTATAGCTACATTATGCAGGGATTAAGGTTTGATTCTACATAATAAGTTTAATGATATATATATATTTTAATTAATCACATATTTATATTCAGTTCAGCAAAGTACCAAAAGTTTGTCAAAATATTTGTTTAAAAAAAATTGAGACCTGTACCTTTAAAAAATATAATTAATTACCTAGTTGACGTATTTTATTTTTATTTGGGTAGTGTACATATTTAAAAAAAAAGTTTTACAATTTAAAGAAAAGTGCATACATGTCCTGCCACTGAGGGCTCAGTCGTGACCTCTCTTTCTGTCAAATGCGTCGTTAATGAGCAAGAGGGAGAGATTACAATGGGTCTGTCAGCGGCATGCCTAAGTTAATTTTGGTTTTTACCAAAAAACAACAACAAAAAACGTATTTTTGGGAACTAAGATTTTTTTATGGGATTAATAAAAATTATTGAATTTATTATCTAATTATAAATGACGACTAAATATTATTTAAATATATGTATATGTATGTAGGGTGATGTAATTAAGATGTGTTTCTCGATTAACATGTTCATTGATACTTAGTTATGTATATCGATTAATATTGTTCATTAAATATAAACAATCTTAGATATTATGGCGTCGGAGAAGGATGTACAAAATCAAAATATATGATTCGTTCAAAACTACAACTTTTAATTTATTATTTCGCATACCTTCGACGGCCTCCGTGGTCGAGTGGTAAGACGCTCGGCTACGAATCCAAAGGTCGCGGGTTCAAACCCAATAACTTTTATTAAATTAATATGTGTCATAACACATTTAATTCAAGTAAAAATAATAAAAAAAGTATATTTGCGGCACGTTCCAGAGTGGTAGATACTCCAAGTATCGCTCTGGTGAAAGACCACCATTCAGAATCGAAACGTTGCTTTAAGTGGCTTTGGCCATGTTTGGTGACCAGATCTGAATAGCCAGGTACTTTCCAACCTTCCTCTTCCGAATCTCCTTCCCCTCCCCACTTCCTTCAGCCTCACAACATACCCTATTTGGGGATGCCATAGTCTCACTGGCTCTAGACGGTTGGGAGCAGTTGAGACTCTTATATTAATATTAAAAATAAAAAAATACGTAAAAAAATACGTAGAGCGTTAAGATCTTTGGCTCCGGACCGAGATGCAGCAAAAAAGCTCTGGAGATACTCAATTAAGAATATTTAGACAGCCCAATAACAACACACATAGTTCCTCTTGTGTCTGCCTGCGGAGATAAGTGTGTCAACCTCTAGGATCTTCCAAGTCAGTAAAAAAATAGTTTAAGTCGCTCATGCTTGTAACAATATTGTTTCTGTTTTTTTTTTCAATTGTTTAGTCTGGATGGTTAGGACCTTGGAAGACATCGAGAGGTACCTTTGGGAAACAGTGTAGTCAGGACAGTTGACTTTATACTGACTCGATAGAAAGAGACAAAGATATGTTAAAGGATGTTGGGTAGCCTATTAATTACCGCCCACATGGAATTAGGACATTTTTAATAAACATATTTGAAAATAATATCGATACACCATCAAAATGATTTATAAGGTCAAAATATCACACAAACACTAATAACAGAAAGTTTTCCTAAATAATGATGAAAGCTTTTTGTTGATTTGTCTTCATATCATTAAAAATGTGAAAATTCTAAATTTCGGTCATAAATATTTAAAACTGTTGAAACACCTCTGAAAAGAGTGATGTTTTATAATCTTTGTTTGTTCTTATTTGGACATTCACGCATAGCACATATGGTATCACCATCATGTTCGATTTATTTGTAAAACCACTGCAAGTTTTTAATCAACACAAATATAGGCAATAACCTCAAAATCCTTTGACGTGAGTAATACGACTCGATGATGTTAAGTTAGCGCGGACGGAGAACATACTTAAAAGTGCTGCAATATTATGTGAATGCTTTTCTTGTCTCTTTCTCTCTCACGGTATACGACGTTAAAACCCGGAGAAAGTGATTTATCGTAAACTTGTATAGGTTGGGTAAAAATATGTAGCTCTCTCTCCATGTATATTCCTACTCCAAGGTTAGTACGGACGACTTATGAAGCGGGTATTTTTAGAGCTATCTCTAATTCGATAATGTATGGCATATGAAATAAATATGAATCAAATAATTTTATTTGCTGATAGCATTGTACTCCCTGGATACAGTATACCCTCGATTTACCGGGTTCTGTTTAAAAGCGAAGCGGATTAACCGGGACGTTTCAAAGATCAAAGATTTTTTTTTAAATACTTATAATTTTGATGATGTAGACCATGGGTTCTCAACGTGGGCGATACCGCCCCCTTGTGGGCGTTTGAGACTTCCCAGATAAAATTAGGGGGCGTTGGAAAAAATACGTTGGAAAAAATAGCCGGTCACCGGAACGGTCCTTCGTTCGTTATTTTCGTGTTTTTTTGGGCGAGAAACCGGTTCAAGTTCTTTTCACTTTCAAATCTACTTTTCGAAAAAAACATCACGAACCGGTTCCAAAAAGAACTGGATAAAAAACCGGTTCCTCGTTGGTCACCGGTAACAGGAACCGCGAACGCGACATAAGGTAAGTAAAAATAAATGGGGGGGTGGGGCTCTAGAAAAAAAAAATTCTCAAAGTGGGCAAAATAGGGTTGAGAATCTATGATGTAGACGCACTAAACACAACCTAAGACCGGTTGAAATAAGATATTAACGCAACTGCAAAAATAGATTCAAAAGTATTTTTTATCGACTAAGTGGACAAACGTGTCGGATTCCCAACCGGGCGTCGTGAGTTCAATTCCTCTGCTGGCTAAGTCCTCCATCATTGCACAAGCAACATCTTCCGCTTATTATGATGAAAGTAGGAGTTTTTCAAATATTGTCAGGTTATTTGTAATCAGGGAATGTTTGACTTTCTTTTATTAAACTAAAAAAAATAAAACTAAACTAAATGTCGACTAAAAAAATCTCGAAAAAGAGTATCGACTGTTCAAAGCCAGTAAGACTATAGCATCCCTATTTGAGGTACGTTGTGAGGATTAAAATAGTGGGGATGAGAATGAGATGGGGAAGAGAAAGGCTGTTAATTTCCTGGCTATTCAGATCTGGAGCCCTAGCACCAAGCATCGATAAAGATTTTATCGACAAAGTTGATAATTTAAAATATTCCCGAGCCCGACTGAAAATCACCAACGAGCAAACGACAGTTCACATAGAGTAAATGAAGCATGTTTAGTCGACGCGTGTTTAATTTTAGTCAACCACACAAGAGTCTCAACTGCTCCCAATCGACTAGAGCTATGGAGACTATGGCATGTTTTGTAGCAGAAGGTAATGGATAGGGGAATGAGATGGGTTGGGAAGTACCTGGCTATTCAGATCTGGTCACCAAACACGGCTAAAGCCATTTCAAGCAACGTTTTGTTTCTAATTGGTTTTCGTTCACCAGGGCGATGCTTAAAGTATTTACCACTCTGGATCGTACCGCAAATAAACTATATCCAGCTATTTATTTTACTACTGTATAAATATATATATGTATAGTATACGGACAATTTTCGTCTTACCTTGCTGACTGAAATTTCATAATAACCCACTTGTGTTTTACAGAAATGACTATTCGTACCTCCGGCCGACTAGAGGTTAACCGGGTTTTTTTACCCAGTAAATCGAGAGTTTGCTGTACGTCTGACAACATCGTCGCCGGAAAGGCAAAAGGGCTGAAGCGCCATTTTGGGAAGTTCACATCAGAGCACTTTGGTTCAAGTTTTTTTTGTTAACATTATAATTTACAAGTCTTCATCAGTACCTGGTTGATTTTTGAAAAAAAAAGTTAACACAGGTAACTCGACGCTCTCACTGAGTTACCTGAAACGACAGAAAGCTAAAAAAGTCGCAAAGTTATGTCGCTTGAGTCCTTAGATGAATTAAATAATGTAGATACTTTACTGATACAACGCGCCTGGTTGCACTTTTTTATATATATTTTTTTATATGAATACCGCACAAGAGTCTCAACTGCTCCCAACCGTCTAGAGCCAGTGAGACTATGGCATCCCCAAAAAGGGTATTTTGTGAGGCTAAAGGTAGTGGGGGGGGGGGAAGGAGATTAAGAAGATTCAGATCTGGTCACCAAACACGGCTAAAGCCATTTCAAGCAACGTTTCGATTCTGAATGGTGGTCTTTCACCAGGGCGATACTTGGAGTATCTACCACTCTGGAACGTGCCGCGAATATACTTTTTATTATGTTTATATGAATTAAATGTGTTATGACACATATTAATTAAACAAAAGTTATTGGCGCACGCCGGGCTTGAACCCGCGACCTTTGGGTTCGAAGTCGAGCGTCTTACCACTCGACCATGGAGGCCGTCGTACACTAAACCAAGTCAACGAGACATACCTTCGAAACACGCTTCATATAGTTATCTCTTCCGTACACACATATTCTTTGAATGGCTATCCTTTTCATACCCGAGTGAAACATTTAGTGGTGCAACATTAGTGAGGCTAGATTTTTCGTTAAGATTTTTCTTGTATTTTATGTCTATGCTTGAGTCGAGCCTTCTCCCAAATGGTAAATATATTTTAGATGGCTGAAGGGCCACAAAAGTCTTCAGAATCAAACGAGAGTCAGAGCTTTCGATGCAGAAAAAAGAACTGATCAAAACTGCATATTTAACTCATTTTTGATCAAAGCGTCGCTTAAGCCCCTTTGCCTTTCCAGCGACGATCTTCCATAATAAGCATTAAATAAATTATAGCTTTTAAAAAAAAATCTACCTACATTTTATTCACATTTGTCACAGATTTGCATTTCATTTGAGTCATTTCTCCTTATCTCTGGCGGAGGAAGGAACTTCGATAATTTTATTTTGTTTTATCCAGTCCAATATATTTAAGTGTGTGTTATAATTAGTCATACGTATATGTTCCGTTCAAAATCATGATTTGGTGAGTTGAAAAAAATAAATTAATCATTGGTGGATATTTAAAAAAAATGTCACATCGTAAAATGAACGCATTGTCACATCGACCCGAAAAATGAAATGCGCGACAATTTTTGCGAATTAAAAAAGATAAATAATAATACGATGTTTTTTTAAATATTTGATAAAATAATTTTAAATAAGTGACAAATAATAATTTCCGATTTTTAAACATGGCTTTTAGAAGGATGTTTCGGTTGAATTAATTAATGCCTATAAACCACGTTTCAGTATGACAAAGCCGATGTAGGATTCATTTTAGATTTTTACGCCAAAAGTAATGTAAATAATTTATTTTTGGGTATGAAGCCATGCTGCGCTTCATTCATCATTAGTCTGTGTTTCAAACAGCTTTGCAGTATCTATTATCAGAGCAGAAGGTGGACACTACCTGGTGATCAACTGCCTTGATTATGGATACTGCAACGTTTCAAACAGACTTGCAGTGTCTATTATCAGAGCAGAAGTTGGACACTACCTGATGATCAACTGCCTTGATTATGGATACTGCAACGTTTCAAACAAACTTTGCCTTGAAAAATGGACACTACCTGATGATCAGTTGCCTTGATAATGGATACTGCAACGTTTCAAATAGCCTTGTAGTGCCCATCATCAGAGCAGAAGATGGACACTGCCTGATGATAAACTGCTCTGATAATGAATATTGCGACGTTTCAAACAGCCTTGTTGTTTCCATCATCAGGGCAGAAGCCATCTTTGTCATCAGTGTCCATACACTGCCTGATGATCGTCTGCCCCGATAATGAAGACTGCAGGGCTGTCTGAAGCCTTTGCTAAAGGAGAACGAAGCCCAACACGGTTCAAAACTCAATAATAAAGCATCATTATACAAGAATTGTCGATTTGATTAGATAATTGTATAAAATGGCTTTTTTTCAATCTGCACTTTTTTAGCGCAATCCACTAAGCGGCTCAGTTATAAAAAATAGTCTGTAAAGTCAAGAATACACAAATACTTTTAGTTTAAATGACATTACAGAAGTATGATTAACTCATTCGGGATTCAATAAACAGTTAATTTTTCAAAAGAGAGACGGAATAAACAATTTCTATATTTTTATGACGCATCCGAAATTAAATCCTTTGCGGCAATAACCTTTCACTGGTGCAAATATTCTACTCTGGCGTTTTGCAAATGGTAGTCTGCGACCCGATTGGGTCGCGAAAAAAAAATCTTGGGTCACCAAAAAATAAATTAAAAGAGCAAGAATCGTCAGTTAGCGGTAATCGTTATTATTTTAAGTTGTTTTTTGTTTGGCCCTGAACACCAACAAATTGATGGTGATTAATGTGATGGGGATTCAAACAACTAGGCCTAAATCGTCGCTAGGCTTAATACTTGGAGTAACAATATATGGAGAGAGAGCTAATTATTTTTACCCAACCTTTACAGATTTGGGATAAATCACTTTCTCCGGGGTTTTACGTCGTACACCATGAGAAAGAAAGAGACAGCAAAATTTCCCAAATTATCACACCGCTTTAAAGTATTGTAAGGATGTTCTTCGTGTCCTCCGTCTCCATTGGCTCCGCCCCCACGTTTTGATATGCGACATAAATAGACATAAGTCAACGGTTTTTTAGGTTATATGCTATATTTTTGTTTATAACAATACTGTGAAAAAGTGGTTTTACGAATAAAGAAAAACATTATGTCGACATGTGCTATGAATGGATGTGTAAATACCCTAGCCGTAGTCCTAGCCACGCCCAGGTCTAGCCGAGTCCGGCAAAACTCATCAAAACTGACTACAGCAGCGCTCTCTCTTGTATATTATTGCTCTGAGGCTTAATACATGTGTTATGTCATTAAATAAGTAAATATCTAGCACTTTAAAAAGAGGGGTTTGTCCCTGTTTTGCAGGCGCAATTGGAGCAGTCCGCTCCATTCGACAAATTTCGAAAGCGCATTTTTTTTTTAACAATACACGATACATAATATTACTTAGCAAATTTAACAGAACAAAACATGTAGGTATATATACTCGTAAATATATAATTATTTTTATTTTTAAGAAAGGCAAACATTCCCGGGTTACGAATAACCTGACAATATTTGAAAAACTCCTACTACCATCATAATAAACGGAAGATGTTCCTAGTGCAATAATGAAGGACTTAGTTAGCAGGGGAATCGAACCCACGACGCCCAGACGGGAATCCGACGCGTTTTTCCACTCACCTACTAACCGGTCAAAATATAAACTTTATGCGCGTAATTTGTTGGAAGATGTGACTTTATATTTAATTATATTCAGAAGGAAAACCTGCCTAAAACGAGTGGTTAACAATGACGACATTTTGTGTAAAAGTTATACGTGTTAATATTCAATAAGCTTTTTTAGTAGACGTAGAAAAAAGTTTTTTTTGAATGTGTCAGTGTTTAAATTTAACTAACTAACCATCACGCCGTTTCCCCGCAGGGGTAGGCAGAGAGGACGGACCGCCATACAACTCTGTCTTGGCACACACTTCTTGCTTCATTTACATTCATACATCGTCTCATACATACTCTTCTGTTATTCTGACTCTTCACATGACCCGATTCAAGTATTTGATTTACTTGATCGTGCCATGTCTTTCTCGGGCGTCCTCGACATGCCTCACTGCCATACATCAGGGTTGGTATAAGCACTCCATTGTGGACTGCTAGCTTCGCTTCTTTGGACAATTTCTTATTTGCCCCAACAGCGTTCAGTCCTCCATTAATGGAGTTTCCTGCATTCACCCTTCTTTCAATATCCTTATCAGCCTTTCCGTCTCTTGTAAACATACTTCCTAAATACACAAACTCATCCACTTGCTCCAAGTATTCATCACTCACAACTATATTGCACGCTGTTCTCGTACTCTCTCTTTCAAACACCATCACTTTGGACTTACTTACATTCATCATCAACTCATTTTGCATACATACTAGGTTTTGACAAAGGACGCCCAAAGTTAAACCTGCATCGGACGCAGTTTGGCTCAGGGCCGGGCCTTGCTGTGCCTAACGTCACGGTGAATTTAGAATTTATTTTAATCCATACTTAGTAAAATCTTGTGTTTTTTAACACTTTGACTTCACCTACCTGTAAATAAAGGGTTTTTGTATTTTGTTCGCATTTTAATAGAATGCGAATGAATAGAAAGGAATTTGTTGTATTCTTATTATTGCTTTATTCGTTCTATTGGTAGTGTGTTCTTTTAAGTTTTGTTCAAGAGGGGAGCTTAATTTTTTTTAAATATTGCAATCTTTTTCATTGTTATTTTTTTTTAGGAAAAAAAAGCTGGACAGTCATGTCTGCGTCCTTCTGGTGTTGAGCTTGGCGGCCCTGCCCACAGATGTCACCGGAGTTCCTGTGGACTCGGCTTCGTATACTGGCCTCAACTGCACTCTGCCGGCGCACTTCAAATGCACCAACGGGGAGTGCATCAGGAAGGAACTTCACTGCAACGGAAACAAGGATTGCTCCGATGATTCCGATGAACTGAACTGCGGTAAATTTAGATTTGGTCATTAAGGGTCAGCACCCAAAAATACACTGTTTTTGGTTTTCGAGTACAACCAAAACTACAAATTATTTATCTGTTAATTCTATACGGGCAGTTAGAAAAATGTCTAAGGTTTTCAGCGAATACAATTCTTAAACAGCAATCTTTTCATTTTTTTCTGAAATCCACATGGAATTTTAGGTAAAACGTTCAAAAACACCTTTGCTGGTTTTTAAACTGAACCTTATACTGACATTTTAGTATGTTTTTCATAGAATTTAAAGGATTACAGTTAAAAAAATATATATTCACTGAAAACCTTAGCTATTTTTCTAACTACCCATAGAAAATTTTCAAATAAATCATTTGTAGTAATGCTTGTATTATAATGCTACCAATTGACGTTTAGCGTCATTATTGAGTGTGACCCTTAATATAAGGGATTGATTTATTAATGAATCAACTGTTTTCATGTTATTACTGAAACAACATGGAATTTTGATTCTATGGTAGATTATAAAAATGTTAGATTGTAGGCCGGCAAATTGTCCCACAGCCGAGCTGTTGAACATAAGAACGAGTCGTAAAAACGACCCGTTCTCACGTATTAAAGTCAACCGTGTACAAATGTTGGGCGCGCGTTTGGCGATTTTCCCGACTATGCACCATCGCCCAAGAGATCAATGACGCAAGTTCCTCGGAGCATCTTCCGTCGAAATAGCGGTAGAACAAGGACAGCATTCCCACCTGACTTTTGTGCTCCAAAGATTGCAATCCTTTTATTAATTAAGATAGGATAGTCTAACGGACCGCCTGTTTCTGCACAGAGTCAAGGGTTTTTTTTAAATGTATTTAAGGGCTCCAGACCAGAGGTGGCATGTTTCGTCACCGTGCGAATGACGAGGGGTCGCAGCCAGTGGAGAGCATTTGTGAAAGAGGCCAAATCCCACCCTGAGGTTTAGATAATGATGACGAAAAACTAAAATAATGCTTTAAATATATAGTGAAATAATAATAATAACAATGAACTTATATAGCGCAGTTTTGTGATATTTCACCTCAAGTGCGCTTCATACTAAATTAATTATGCTAATAAGATTAACTAACAAGGAGAAAATAATACATAATACGTATAGTTTTAAGTACAACGCCACTAAGCAATTCAATTCTCTGCCCAGCACCATCAGATACATACAAACCAAAAGCTCATTTAAAAGCAATATCTTAACTCACCTTAAAAACCAAGTTTAATTAAGCTCTTAATATGTAGATTCTACATCTTCAAATTTGTCATTTACTTAAATAATTATTTTTTTTATTATGTATATACTTTATTTTCGACATTAACATGTTACTATGTAGCTAAAAAAAAAACACTTCTGCAAAATGCCATCCCAACACAGGTTTATGCCTAGTGGGATGGTCAATTTACCAACTAATAAAAAAATGTATGTTCAAGTAAAATAAATAAATATAAATAAAAAATACAAATTAAAACTATCTAATATCATGATCGTTATCATAAATCATGAGAGAAAAAGGTTCAGATATGGATATAACAGTGCATGTGTACATCAACAGATTAAAAAAAACAATTTACCAGAAGCTAAGGGTATAAAAATTCAGATAAAACGTATGAAATCATTTTAACATATTTGTCGAATCAAAGAAAAGGAAATTAGATTGAGGACAGTTAACATGTTGATACTTAAAACATTGATATTCAAGTATTATAAGTAAATGATTCTAAAAATGCAAACAGTGTAAATATAACAAGTAACAAAAGAAAAATAAATATTTAATTACAATGAGTATATGGTTTTCAGTAGATAGTGAGGACATTGATTTATAATGACAGAGATAAAGAGAAAACTGAAAAAAATCAAATTAGGGACGTTTTTAAACCTTTGTACACAAAGATGTGCTTTTGATCAATGTATTACGATTTATTTATTTTTAATTGCAGAAGATGTGGATTGCGCGGCCCCCCTTTGGTTCCGTTGCAACTCCGGGGCCTGCGTCGACTCCCTGTTCAGGTGCGACGGAGACCCCAACTGCCCCGATAGGTCAGACGAAGCCCACTGCTCTGGTAAGCTGCATGAAGTAACGATATAACCTAAGGTATAGCTAATATTTTTACCCAACCTTTACAAATTTGCCATAAATCACTTTCTCCGGGTTTTCACGTCGTACACCATGAGAGAGAAAGGGACAAGAATATCGTCACATAATATCGCAGCACTTTTAAGTATGTTAGGATTTTCTCCGTCCGCGCTAACTTCTCACCAACGAGTCGCATAGCTTACGTCGACGGATTTTGAGGTTATTTCCTATATTTGTGTTGATTAAAATACTTAAATTAAATACCCTGGTGTATGGCAGTGAGGCATGGGGCTGGCAGAGGAAAGATGAAGGTAGACTGAATGCTGTGGAAATGAAATCCCTGAGACGTATGTGCGGTAAAACCATGACCGTATTAAAAATGTGGATATGCGGAAAGAATGCAAAGCTGATGTGAGCGTAATGAATAGAATCAAGAAAGGGACGCTTAGATGGTTTGGGCATGTAGAGCGAATGAATGAAGAAAGGAGTGTGAAAATAATATATGATGCGAAAGTGAATGGAAGAAAAAGTCGAGGACGCCCGAGAGAGACACGACACGATCAAGTAAATCAAATACTTGAATCGGGTCATGTGAAGAGTCAGAATAACGGAAGAGTATGTATGAGACGATGTATGAATGTGAATGAAGCAAGGAGTGTGTGCCAAGACAGAATTATATGGCGGTCCGTCCTCTCTGCCTACCCCTGCGGAGAAACGGCGTGATGGTTAGTTTTTTTTTTTTTTTAATACTTGCAGTGGTTATACAAATAAATCAAACATGATGGTGATATGTGCTATGCGTGAATGTTCAAATAAGACCAAACAAAGAAAATAAAACATCACTTTTCAGAGGTATTTCAACAGTTTTAAATAGTTTTTACCGAACTTTAGAATTTTCACATTTTTAATGATTTAAAGACATAAAATCAACAAAAAGCTTCCGTCATTATTTAGGCAAACCTTCTGTTATTGGTGTTTGTGAGATATTTTGACTTTATAAATCTTTGTAATGGTGTATTGATATTTTTTTGTTTAATGTGTTCAAATATGTTTATTAAAAATGTCCGAATTCCATGTGGGCGGTTACTAATAGGCTATCAAACATCCTTTAATTTATTTTTGTTTATTTCTATCGAGTCAGTATAAAGTCAACCGTCCTGACTACGCTGTTTCGCAAAGGTACCGCTCCATGTCCTCCAAGGTCCTCGTTGACAAATTGTGTGTTTGTACAAATTGTTGAACGGGAACCCTTCAAATTTCAACATATTCAAAATGGGACTGATTGGCGATTTATTACGATACAATATTTTATATCTCGTACCTATATAAGGAAACATTTTTTCGGATTACAAAGGTTAACATAGATTTTAATTTATGTTTTCTTTAGCTAATTATGTGTGCTGAAGGATATAACAATTTAAAAACATTACAATGGTAGATTCACACCAACGTCCGGATCCGCTCAGTTACGATATGGTTCCGCATGAAAGCTTATTGATATGGTATGAATATCAATCAATGAGTATGTGCCAAGACAAAGTTGTGTGGCAGTTTATCCTTCTGCCCACCTTTGTGATATTTAACTACTTAGTTAGTTAAATAATTACTTTGAAGTGTAAAAATACTTACATCGCAGATTTTCTTTTATTAAAAACCACATTTTTTATCACAAAATAATATTTTTAATAATTATTAGTTATTGGGCAATTAGTGGGCAGAAGGATATACTGCCACACAACTTTGTCTTGGCACAAATTCCTTGATTGATATTCATACTATGTCAATAAGCTCTCATGCGGAACAATGTCGTCACTGAGCGGATCCGGACGTTGGTGTCAATCTACCATAATAGTGAAAAATATAATTTGTAATAATCGCTGATACGACCGACAGAATTCTCATGGGGTAAGGCGTGCTTTTGTTCGGGGATGCTGAATAAAATACAATCACTTTCTCTCGAATACATTTTACTGAAAGAATTTATATAATATTATAATTAAACCCTTAACTGAACATGGTTTACTACTGCACAGGAGTGCGATGAGAATAGGAAAGAATAGTCTGTTAATAGTAGTAGTGCTTTTACATAATAGCTCTGATTTTATACCTCATAACAGGCATGGTCAAACTTAAAGTATCAGAGTCCAAACATGTGGTCTATGGATTAATACATGTTAACAGAAATTTTAGAAAGCGATGTTAGGATACACCTGTTCAAAAGAAAAGGTGAATTTTGAATTTTCGCCAGCTGTGTACATTCGATTATCGTTTTTTTTTGTTATGTTGGTACACATATGTTTATCATATGTTAGCATTATCAGCCATTTTGGATTAGCGGTTTGTTTTTGACAACTGGAAAGGTTAGTCACGTTTTTGTGTGTTCTTCGATTTTTTTACAGGCCATGTATAATTTATGAGACAGAACGACATTAAGGAATGCAATAGGATACAACAGGATATTGGTAAGAATTTTTAGTGACATGGGTAAGCTACAGATATGCTAAACTGGTTGGCATATTACAAATATATCGTTGCTGGAAAGGCAAAAGGGTTTTAGCGACACTTCGGTCAAAAATGAATCAATCTTTTATCAGTTTTTTTTTTTATTCTGAATTGAATGCTTTGACTCTTGTTTCATTCTGAAGACTTTTGTGGCGCTTCAGCCTTTAAAAATATACTTACCATTTGGGAGAAGGCGACACAAGTTTTGGACTTTTTTTAGATTTTTGTCGCTTCAGGTAACTAACCCAGTGAGAGTATTGATGACACCTCCGTTTGTCAAAATCTCTTGATTATCTCTTTTGATTTACTATATTTTATTTAGATGCTTACAAGCAGGACAAGCCTCTGGTGGTGAAGTGCGAGGGAGACGATAGGAAATGCGCAGACGGCTTGCAGTGCATCCCGGAAGCCTGGTTCTGCGACGGAGAAACTGATTGCTTTGACTATAGCGATGAGAACAATTGCACGGTAAGACAATACAAACTCATAAACACGGTGTAGAGCTCTCAAAGTGGTCAGCAAAAGATACGGCAATTGCCGTACTTTCGATTAGAGCTAGAGATCGTATACCATATCTAAAAAAATGCATAAATAAGTGCCAAAACGCCCTCCTGTGTGATGAGAAAGTATTTAATTGCACTGCAAACACTAGTAAAAGCCAAGGAATAACATTTCATTCGCAAGTAGACGCAAATGACTTATTATTTTAAATAAAAACAATATTTCCACCGTTTTTCGAAAATTTTAAGCACCATCTGAGAGAGTGAGATGGTGAACGTAGCAACACATAAGTATGAGAAGGACAACCTACTGACAGTAGGTCGTCTTATACGGCGTTCCCTATTCGTTGATGTAGAATGTAGTATTCAACGCAACCCGGTCTAGTCAGTGGTAAGACGCTCGACTATGAATCCAGAGGTCGCGGGTTCAAGCCCCGCGTGCGCAAATATTATAATGTGTCATAAAACATTGAATTAATATAAAAAAAAATAAAAAAAAATAAAAAAATATATATATATATATATTTGCGACACGTTCCAGAGTGCTAGAAACTTTAAGTATGGCCCTGCTGAAAAACCACCATTCAGAATCAAAATGTTGCTTGAAATGGCTTTAGCCATGTTTGGCGACCAGATCTGAATAGTCCGGTACTTCCCGACCTTCATCTTTCCCATCTCCTTCCCTTCCCCACTACCTCACAAAAGTTTCACAACATACCCCAATTGAGGATGCCATAGTCTCACTGGCTCTAAACGGTAGGGAGCAGTTAAAACTCTTGTGCAGTATTAACTAAAAAAATATTTAAATATATATATTCCATACACACATATTGTCACACTTGACTAATGTTTGAATTAAGAATTTACTTGGAACGTGCTTGTGTTTGAAACTTGCTACCATTTTGTAATTATTTTAAGCAATAATAATATTTGGATAATTTATATAGCGCCGTTTTTGTGAAAAAAATCGCCTCAAGGGCGCTGCAATAACGTGTTTATATGTTTGTAATGTCATTGCAGTAAGAGAAATATTTCAGATTTTAACAATATTAGAATTCAAAAATATTAGTTAATTTGAAATATTAATAATTTTAAATAATAAAAATTTATTATTATTATTATTTGTCGATTTCAAAATATCACGCATACTTAATGGCCAACGACCGATCAGCATATATCTAAAATAATTAGTAAAATTAATTATGCAAAACAAAATCCTTTTAATTTGTCGTTTCAAAACAACAAAACAGCTGAATTTTTTAAATATTTTTTTTTATATGAATACCGCACAAGAGTCTCAACTGCTTTCAACCGTCTAGTGCCAGTGAGACTATGGCATCTCGAAATAGGGTATGTTGTGAGGCTGAAGGTAGTGGGGAAGGAAAGGAGATAGGGAAGAGGAAGGTTGGTAAGTACCTGGCTATTCAGATCTGGTCACCAAACACGGCTAAAGCCATTTCAAGCAACGTTTCGATTTTGAATGGTGGTCTTTCACCAGGGCGATACTTAGAGTATCTATCACTCTGGAACGTGCCGCAAATATAGTTTTTATTATTTTTGAATGAATTAAATGTGTTATGACACATATTACTTAAATAAAAGTTATTGGCGCACGCCGGGTTTGAACCCGCGACCTCTGGATTCGTAGTCGAGCGTCTTACCACTCGACCATGGAGGCCGTCAAACCGTGACTACGAAATATGTTTCAGTGTTGCTGTCTCAAGGCGATTACCCCCCAATATTGATATGGTAAGGGGCTCGGGGTGTGCCAGCTTGTCATACTGGTTCTGTTTAGCTGACGATATGGCCGTGCTAGCCCCCCGGGCTGCAGTCTGTCGGGGAAAGATTTGCCCAACGACAACCTCCGATAAGAAGAACATTATTATTTTGCGTCGGAATAATTTTGATGGGTGCATTTTTTCCTATTTCAGGCGGCTTGTCCAGGCTTCCTATGCGACAATGGGCACTGTGTGATAAATGAGTGGACTTGCGATGGGCGCGACGACTGCGGGGATAACAGTGACGAAATAGCATGTTGTAAGTAAACATCTTTGTCAGGTGTCAATTTTTTTTTAATCGCCATATTATCGTCGCTGGAAAGACAAAAGGGCCCAACTCTTATGTGACTGACAAAAACTACACCTTTTTAAAATTGATATGAAGGCTTCTTTTACAGTATACCATTTGCTGAAGTTTGCTGGACCACTTTTATGGCGTAACACATTTTGACTTAGTTCAATACTTGGGAAAGTGGATAGAAATTTTACCCAGTACCATCTTTTCTTGGGGTTTTTAACTCAGTAGGTGATTAAAAATAGTATTAAGGGGTGATGTATTTTGAACACAAAAGTTCATCTTTTTATCATTTAAAACAAGATAAAATGATTAATAAATATGAACAAGCTTCAAATTCCATATAAAACGCACGAGGGGTACCCGGGTACCCTTTCCGTCATCAGAAGTTGTAAATTATACTTAAGCGTTTTCCGTTAACATACCACCCTCCACATATCTAACGGTTATGTACAATTCAGCCGGTTAGACTTAATGGAACATTAGTATAATCAGATAATAATATTTTATTCCAGAAGGTATGTAGGAGTAGTGCAATGCAATACCTTCCAAAATTGATATTAATACATAGTTATAACAATATTAACAAATAAAAATGAACAGAAATTCATAAGAAAAATATTAAAATAAATAATACAAGTAAGAAAATATTAATGGAGGATATTAGGCCTCATTACTGCAAAACGCCATCAAAAAGGATTCCATCCTGGCAGCGTTAAGATTGATGGGGCCAATAATTTGCTCCAATGCGCTTCTATGTTTGAGTATATAGGGTAGTACAGAACGCCAGGAAGAGTGTCCTTTTCACTGGTGGACTTCAGAGCCGAAATCTTCTACTGAGCATGTTTGATTTAAAAAATAAAAATAAAATCTATGTTGAAAACCGAAAAGGGTACCCAGGTACCCTTTCAGTCACATGAAGGTTAAGCGACACTGCTCAAAACTGAGTTCAATATGTAGCTTTGATCAAAACAAAATTCTGCATCGAATGCTCTGACTCTCGTTTGATTCTGAAGACTTTTGTGTCCTTTCAGCCATCTAAAATATATTCACCATTGGAAGGCTTTACTCAAGCGGCACAAGTTTGGGACTTTTTTTCAACTTTTTGGTCTTAAGTAACTCGGTGAGAGCATTTACTTTTTTCTTTGAAGGCTTCTAAATTTTATGTTTATTGAATTGGACCCGTTGCAATGATTTAAAAATATATTCGGTGAGAAAAACTTGCCCCAGTTTTGAGAACGGGTCGGGTGGGCGAATTGGTGGATGGTTTAATTAGATTTTTCGTTAATGTCTAGGGGACGAAAACCTCGTGTGCGAGATAAAGCACGGCAAGTACCTGTGTGCGGACAACTCGAGCTGCATCGCGAGCGACAAGGTTTGCGACAAGAAGCCCGACTGCAAGGACGGGTCGGACGAGGGAAGGGAGTGCACCAATCGTAAGTTGATCAGCTGCATTAGTAGCTTCGTCCATACCTTGAAGTAACAATGTATGGAGAGAGAGCTAATTCTTTTTGCCCAGCCTATACAGATTTGGGATAAATCACATGAGAAAGAAAGAGACGACAAATTTTCATTATACTTGAATCGGGTCATGTGAAGAGTGAGAATAACAAAAGAGTATGCATGAAATGATTTATGAATGTGAATGAAGCAAGGCGTGTGTGCCAAGCCAGAGCTATGTGGCGGTCCGTCCTCTCTGCCTACCCCTGTGGAGAAACGGCGCGATGGTTAGTTAGTTAGTTAGCTGAATACGTTCATCCGAATCTTTTTCACTAAATGACTTTTGGAATAACAATGTGTGGAGAGAGAGCTAATACTTTTTACCCAACCTATACAAAATTGCGATAAATGACTTTCTCCGGGTTTTTACGTGGTACACCGTGAGAGAGAAAGAGACAGCAAAAATAACACACCGCTTTTATGTACTGTAAGGATCATCTTAGTCTCCCACGTCTCCGAGGACTCCGCCCACATGTATTCGTATGCGACTAAACTCGACACAGCCAAACGGTTTTTTAGGTTATATGCTATATTTTTGTCGAAAACAATACTGCGAAAAAGTGGTCATACGAATAAACAAAAAAATTATGTCGACATGTCCTGTGAATGGATGTATAAATACCCTGGCCCTAGCCATACCCAGGTCTGCCGAGTCCGGCAAAAATCATCAAAAACTGACTACACTGCCTTGAGTAGGTATAGGTATCACCACGAGTTGGTGCCGGCCAATACTCACACAGATGCATAGCTTACGTACAGCGTGTCGAACTGAATAAATAGGACACGCATTTACAATATCAACATAAACACTCGCTGTCCCTTTTCCACCAGTGACAATAAGTAGGCGTAAACAAGACAAAGGGCTCTCTCTTTATGACACATCGTAAATACATCGCCACTGGAGCGTATACCGATACACAGTAAACCCAACGCTATGCATGTATTGTTTGTTTCAACTCTCGTTGCGCCAGCTATACCACTCTATGTACTCTGAGGAATGTCTCGATTTCCCAGCCGCGAAGAACTGCGTCAACGCGAAGTGCGGCGGAGGCTGCGTCAACTCCCCGGCCGGCGCGGTGTGCTTCTGCCCGCCGGGCTACAGTGCAGTCGCGGGGGACGCGCGCGCCTGCGCGGATGTGGACGAGTGCCAGACGCCGCACCGCTGCTCGCACGCCTGCGTCAACATGCCGGGCGCGTACCGCTGCCAGTGCGAGGCGGGCTACAAGTTGCAGGACGACAGTACGACCTGCAGGGTTACGGGTAATATAATATAATATGACGTTTCTTTAACCTGGCATTACTATTGAGTTGAGTATATTTCCCAATCAGTAACATATATACACATATATATGTATATATTTTTTTTTTACATGAATACCGCACAAGAGTCTCAACTGCTCCCAACCGTCTAGAGCCAGTGAGACTATGGCATTCCCAATAGGGGTATGTTGTGACGCTGAAGGTAGTAGGGAGAGGATGGAGATGAGGAAGGGAAAGGTTGGGAAGTACCTGGCTATTCAGACCTGGTCACCAAACACGGCTAAAGCCATTTCAAGCAACGTTTCAGTTCTAAATGGTGGTCTTTCACCAGGGCGATACTTAGAGTATCTACCACTCTGGAACGTGCTGCAAATATACTATATAGTATTTTATATCAAATAAATGCGTTATGACACATATTAATTAAATTAATAAATTTGCGCACGCCGGGTTCGAACCCGCGACCTCTGGATTCGTAGTCGAGCGTCTTACCACTCGACTATGCAGGCCGTCAAATATAACCTTGAAGTAACAATATGTGGAGAGAGAGCTAATTATTTTACCCAACCTATACAAATTTGGCAAAATCACCTTTTCTGGGTTTGTACGTCGTATGTCATGGCGTTTTTTTTTCATTTCTCATGAGAAAGGAAAAGACAACAAAATTCCCCAATTTATCACACCGCTTTAAAGTATTGTTAGAATGTTCTTCTTGTCTCCCACTCCGTTTAATACGCGAAATAAATTAACATAACTCAACGGTTTATTAGGTTACTTGCTATATTTTTGTTTATAACAATACTGTGACAAAGTAGTTTTACGAATAAACAAAAAAATCATGTCGACACGCTCGAGTCAGGCAAAAATCATCAATACTGACTACAGAAGTGCTTCCTCCTGTATATTATTGCTCTGAGCATATTACCAACCACTTACCATCGACAGCCTCCGTAGTCGAGTGGTAAAACGCTCGACTCTGAATCCAGAGGTCACGGGTTCAAGCGCGATAGACGCAAATAACTTTTGTTTGATTAATATGTGTCATAACACATTTAATTCATATGTAATATGTGTGGTGTATTTGCGGCACGTTCGGGAGTGGTAGATTCACTAAGTATCGCCCTGGTGAAAGACCACCATTCAGAATCGAAGCGTAGCTTGAAATGGCTTTAGCCGTGTTTGTTGACCAGATCTGAATAGCTAGGTACTCCCAACCTTTATTTTTTTCGTCTCCTTCTCCATCCCACTACCTTCAGCCTCACAACATACCCCAATCGGGGATGCCGAAGTCTCACTGGCTTTAGACGGTTGGGAGCAGTTGGGGATCTTGTGTGGTATTCAGTGTATAATATATATATATATATATATATATATATATATATATATATATATATATATATATATATATATATATATATATATATATATATATATATATAATATATATTGGGAGTGAGTGGCGAGAGACCACAACCAGTGGATAGAACAAAAAACAATGCGAAAAAGGTTAACGTGCTACCAATATATAGGGGAGTACACTTGTTGCCCATTATTTTATTTGGGAAATCTCGAGCTGCACACCCTGCAAGCCCGTCAATAAATGTTTTTGGGCAAACTTTTTGTCATTTTTTTATTTGATCCCTACACACTTAGAGAAATCAACTATTTCTACCAAACAAATACAATCGTGCGAGGCATCATTTATGATGTTTTATTCATCCAAATCCAAATAAAAACCGATTTTTCCCATATTAAACCTTATTGTATAACTTTTCATAATTATGTTTTTGCACCTACATTTAATTTTTGACAAAAAGTAAAAAATATATTTTATAAATATACTTTCAAATAATTCCAATAGATGGCGAGGCAGTGATGGTGTTCAGCACGCATAGTGAGATCCGCGCCGTGAACCTTCCTTCAGAGCGTTACTACACGGTGTCAAAGAAAGTCAAAAAGGTCAGGCATTTTTACAAATTTTACGCCATTTATTACTGCTTATAAACACGTTCGATGTAATACTCAAAGTCAAGATACAAACGTACTGTTAAGCTTGTCAGCTGATCACTGGCTACTTATTTGATAAAATGCTAAAAAAGGCCAGGAATAGACTTTTAATGGGGACCATCCAAATTTCAAAAACTGGCAAATTAATGTCAAATGTAACTGTTGGATTTCAAAGTGATCATTAGTTAAGTTCTTACCTACGTTTTTCATCCAGTTTCTACCTATTCAACCATTTCGCAATATTCGATTTCCGTATTCATATTCAGCAACACTGTGTTTGAAACAACTTACAATCGAAACAGAAGAGTTTTTTTGCGAAAAAAACGTGTTGTTCGTTGGTTTTTCATTTGTTCGTCGGTTTGTTGTTGTTCTCCAAATAATATTTGTGGTTTGTTAATAAGATGATCAGTGTTGTATATTTGCGTTCGTTAATAATACAATTATGTAAGAAGACTTGAAGAACTTATAGCTTCAACTACATCGGTGAGTGAATGGTTTCACCTTTTCCCTTCTTTCCATAATCTTTCCACATCCATAATTAGACCCTTCCGTCAAGTAGTATAGTTTATTGTTTACAGTTCACTATTTACCAAATTCACCTGAAGCTGAAAACATATTCGGTGTACTTTTTAAAACCAACAATATTTTGTCTTTATTTATTTATTTTTAAATTAACGGACTAAAGTCCAATTACAAAAAATACATACAAAATACGAAATAGAAAAAAGAGCAACAGAGAAGGAATAGCATATACGTTAAAATAAATGAAGCGATGACAAAAATAAGGCAAAATAAACATAGGAGAGAACATTCAAGCCATGGTCTAGTCAAAGTTTTGGTAGACTCGTAAAGAATGACAAAAATCATTTAGACTGCTACCAAAAATTTCAATTGTCTTGTTTTATCTTGCGTTGACCCAGAAATTGTAGATAAATAAAGTTGTGATGAAGATGATAAAGCCAAACGGATGAACAGATACAAGATGCTGTGGATAGTTTGTAAAACTGTTTTCATTTCCTCAGGCCATCGGAGTGGACTACGATGGGACGTACGTTTACTGGACGGAAACGGCCCAGGGATCCGAGGGGCTAGTGAGATCCTTTCTGAATGGAACCGATAAAGAGGTACACATTTTACTTCCATTTCCATTTTCGGTGTTGAAATTTCCATTACAATGGGTATACAACAAAAAATCTTCAACAAAGACCGTGGTCGTAAAAAAACAATTTTGACTTCTAGTAAAGGACCAACAGTGGAAATAAGTGTTTTTATGTTACGTTAAACAGTTTTCCTCATTTTCGATTTTCATTGAGAGGCGGGAGCAAAACGAAACTAGGATTATTGGTTTAAAGCTGAAATTTTGTGAGTTTATTTAGTTTATGGTCTTTTTTCGATTTCGTGGGGGAAAGGGTTCAAAGTCATTGGAAATCTTTTTTATGAGCTTTAATACAGCAGGAAACCGCTGGACTTATGTCTGAAAATGGCTGAAATATGCATCAAGCTAATGAAATGCAAAATGTGTGATGATATTACTGAGATATGGAACTGGCAGAGGAAGGATGAAAGTAGACTGAATGCTGTAGAAATGAGATCCCTAAGGCGTATGTGCGGTAAAACCATGTATGACCGTGTTAATAATATCCGGATACGGATATCCGTAAAGAATGCAAGGCTGATGTAAGCGTAATGAATAGAATCAAGAAAGGGACGCTTAGATGGTTTGGGCATGTAGACTGAATGAATGAAGTAAGGAGTGTGAAAATAAAATATGACGCGAAATTGAATGCAAGAAGTCGAGGATACCTGAGGAAGACATGACACGATCAAGTGAATCAAATACTTACGTCGGGCCATGCGAAGAGTCAGAATAACAGAAGAGTATGGATGAGACGATGTATGAATGTGAATGAAGCAAGGAGTGTGTGTCAATATAGAGTTGAATCCGTCCTCTCTGCCTACCCCTGCGGTAAATGGCGTGACGGTTAGTTAGTTAATTAGGAATGCAAAATCATGTGTTTTTGGTTTAAAAACGTGATCTCCTATTAATATTATAGATGCTTCAATTAAATACTGTGCGTAGAACACAATATGTTTAATCTGACATTTATGTTAGCGAGTCATATTTATAAGTCTAGAAAAGTATCAGGCCCATAAAAAAGTGTTAAAATGAGTATTTTTTCCTTTATTTTATCTTTTACTTTCTCAGACCCTGATGAAGACTGGCGTTGGTTTGCTGGTAGACGTGGCCGTGGATTGGCTAACGGAGAACCTGTACTTCACAGACGAGGAGTTGCAGCACATCGGAGTCTGTTCCAACGATGGACTCCACTGCGCCATTCTCTTCAGCAGGTCCATCAACAAACCTAGAGCCATCGCTCTGCACCCTCTGATTGGGTATGTTGATTTCTCTGTAGCGCCGATGATGTACAGCTTTACTTTAATTGTAGAAATTGATAATCGTGAGACTGTACTGAATTGTTTATAGTTGAACCCTTATGTGACTGAAGAAAACTACACCTTTTTAAATTAATATGATGGTATTTACAGTATACCATTTGCTGAAGTTTGCTGGACAACTTTTATGACGTAATAAATTTCGAATCATTTCAATAATTGGGAAAGTGGATAGGAATTTCACCCAGTACCATATTTTCTTGGGGTTTTAATTAAACAGTTGATTAAAAATAGTATTAAGGATACAAGTGATGTACTTTGAACACAGCAGTACATCATATTTATCATTTAAAATAAGAAAAAACGATTAGTAAATACGGACAAGCTTAAAAAAATCATATAACACACATGAGGGCACCCGGGTACTCTTTCAGTCATCAGAAGTTGTAAATTATACTTATTCGTTTTCTGCTAAGATACCACCCTCTTCATATCCAACGGTTCAATTTTTCATTTTCACTTTTGTGTAGGGATGGTTGATATTGGAAATCGGGAGTACGAGTACCTGCGGTTCCAGTTACCGGTGACTGGTGAGGAATCGGTTATTTATCCAGTTATTTTCGGAACCGGTTCCTGGTGCCAGTTACAAACGATAGATTTTTATATTAAGAAAGGATTTCTGTGATATTTTTTTTATTTCATAGGGGGGGGGTTCATTTTTTTCAAAAGTAAAAAATAGAAGAACACACAAAAACATGACTAACCTTTCCAGTTTTCAAAAACAAACCACTAATCTAAAATGGGTGATAATGCTAACATATGATAAACATAATATATGTGTACTAACATAACAAAAAAAATCGATAATCGAATGTACACAGCTCGCGAAAATTCAAAATTCACCTTTTCTTTTGAACAGGCCTCGTACATATCTTTCTTCCATACCGTTAGAAATAAGCACGGCACCATCGGATACAACAGGCAGCATATTTTAAGGCTGTTTGTTTTTGCGCCTAGGCCCACACCTTTCAAATATGGCGTGCAATTATACATGTAATTACTTGCAGCCGCATGTACTGGACCGACTGGGGCGCCAAGCCGCAGATAGCGGCGGCCGACATGGACGGCTCTGAAGACGCGGTCATCGTCAGCACGGACCTGGAGTGGCCCAACGGGCTGACCATCGACTACCCCAGCCGCCGCCTCTACTGGGTGGACGGGCACCACTCCAAGCTGGAGACGGCCAACCTGGACGGAACTGACAGAAAGGTATTGGCATGTCTTTGGTTTGAATCTCGGACTAAGAATATACACGGAGAGAGAGCTAAATATTTGTACCCAACCAATACAAATTTGCGATAAATCACTTTCTCCGGGTTTTTACGTCGTATACTATGAGAGAGAAAGAGACAAAAAAGTCGCCACATAATATTGAAGAACTTCTAAGTATGTAATAATGTTCTCCGTCCGCGTTAGCTTCAAATCATCGAGTCGCATAAATTACGTCTACGGATTTTGAGGTAATTTTCTGTATTTGGAATAATAATACTTGGAGCAAGTGGATGAGTTTGTGTATTTAGGAAGTATGTTTACAAGGGACGGAAAGGCTGATAAGGATATTGAAAGAAGGGTGAATGCAGGAAACTCCATTAATGGAGGACTGAACGCTGTTGGGGCAAATAAGAAATTGTCCAAAGAAGCGAAGCTAGCAGTCCACAATGGAGTGCTTATACCAACCCTGATGTATGGAAGTGAGGCGTGGAACTGGCAGAGGAAAGATGAAAGTAGACTGAATGCTGTGGAAATGAGATCTTTGAGACGGATGTGCGGTAAAACCATGTATGACCGTATTACAAATGTGGATATCCGGAAAGAATGCAAGGCTGATATGAGCGTAATGGATAGGATCAAGAAAGGGACGCTTAGATGGTTTGGGCATGTAGAGCGAATGAACGAAGAAAGGAGTGTGAAAAGAATATATGATGCTAAAGTGAATGGAAGAAGAAGTCGAGGACGCCCGAGAAAGACATGGCACGATCAAGTAAATCAAATACTTGAATCGGGTCATGTGAAGAGTCAGAATAACAGAAGAGTATGTATGAGACGATGTATGAATGTAAATGAAGCAAGAAGTGTGTGCCAAGACAGAGTTGTATGGCGGTCCGTCCTCTCTGCCTACCCCTGCGGGGAAATGGCGTGATGGTTAGTTAGTTAGTTCCTGTATTTGTTTTGATTAAAATACTTGCAGTGGCTATACAAATAAATCAAATACAATTGTGATATGTGCTATACGTGAATGTTCAAATAAGACCAAACAAAGATTATAAAACATCACCTTTCAGAGGTATTTCAACAGTTTTAAATATTTTTGACCGAACTTTTGAATTTTCATATTTTCAATGATATAAAGACATAAAATCAACAAAAAGCTTCCACCATCATTGAGGCAAACCTTCTGTTATTAGTGTTTGTGTGATATTTTGACTTTATAAATCATTTGAATGGTGTATTAAAATTGATTGGTTTGTTGTGTTCAAATATGTTTTTTGAAAATGGCCGAATGCCATGTGGGCGGTAATTTATAGGCTATCCAAAATCCTTTAATATATTTTTGTCTCTTTCTATCGAGTCAGTATAAGGTCAACCGTCTCGACTCACTGTTTCGCAAAGGTACCTCTCCATATATTCTTACTCCAAGGTTTGAATCACTGATACTCAGATACTTAGAGTATCTACCACTCTGGAACGTGCCGCAAATATTTTTATTTTTTTTGTATCAATTAAATGTGTTGTGTCACATATTAATTAAATAAAATTAATTTGCACACGCCGGGTTCGAATCCGCGACCTTTGGATTCGTAGTCGAGCGTCTTACCACTCGACCATAGAGGCCATCTCTGGTTTCGTAGTCGAGTGTCCTACCACTCGACTACGGACGTCGTCAAATGAAATAACTTTAGCCGTGTTTGGTGACCAAATCTGAATAGCCAGGTACTTCCCAACCTTCCTCTTCCCCATCTCCTTCTCCTCCTCACTACCTTCATCCTCAGAACATACCGCGATTAGGGATGCCACTGTCCCACTGGTTGGGAGCAGTTGGAACTCTTGTGCCGTATTCAATATAATATATATTTTGAAATACAGGTCAATGTAGTTGATTATTTGTTAAAGAAAGTATTTCGATATTTAAAAAAAAAACATTTCACCGGAAGTAGGGAAAAAACATAGGAAAATATTGAGCTTAATTCGGGCACACGGACACGTCCATAACACACTTCTATCATTCAATCTCTTCAGCGTGTTTAAATAAACTCGTTTTTATTAAGCCTTTAAATGTATGAATAAATACTCAATTAAAAACACCCTTTTTTCTTAGTGAAATTGAATCAGTAAACGGTGATTTATAAAGTTGTAATTATTTCTAGGTGGTTTTACACAACATTCACCGGCCGTACTGGATCGGCGTGTTCGAGGACAACCTCTACTGGAGCGACTGGGAGACCAAGTCCATCCAGACCTGCAACAAGTTCACGGGCAAGGACCAGAGGCAGCTGGTCCTGGCCGACGACATCCTTGGTACGCGTACATCACTTACCCTTGCTTCATTTTATTTAGATTTTAAAAAATAAAGACGAATTACCCGAAAATATTTTAACTAACACTTTCAGACAGGAGGCTTGTTTCCGACTTGACTTTTATTTTTAAAATTGTTAATGGTATTATAGACAGCCCTGATTTACTTACTTACTTTACCTAACAGATCCACTCGATCCAAAATTCTTTTTAAATGTAACAACAATATCAGGACTGAGTCATTTAAATATTCGCTTGTACCTAGATTGCATGCAGTGAGTAATTCTATCGCTGAAATAGTAGATATATTCAACTGCACTGAATCTAGTTACAAGAAGGCTATAATAGCATACCTCTTTCAAAAATACATTTCATCATGTTTTTGGGTACTAATCTTTTCTGTACCTTTTCTCTCGTGATTTATGATAACGATCATTATTTTAGATAGTTTTAATTTGTATTCATATTATGTATTATTTTCTCCTTGTTAGTTAATCTTATTAACATAATTAATTTAGCATGAAGCACACTTGAGGTGAAATATCATAAAACTGCGCTGTATAAGTTCACTGCTATTATTATTTCTAATCATTGTTATTTTTTATAACACTGTTATTTTATATCTTTTGTTATGTAAAAGCCCATGAGGGCGTATATAAATAAATAAAGGAATTCCACCTATTGATGTCATTATAGTGGGAAAATGTTGCTCGTGCAACGATGGAAGACTTAGCTAGCAGAGAATCGAACCCACGACGCCCGGGTGGGAATCTGACGTGTTTGTCCACTCAGCTTATTGACCGGTCAAAGAAGAAGTTGAAGTTGAAACCTCTTGAAGTCTTCTTACGCAATTATATTATTAACGAAACTAATATACCACACTTAATTTAGTTGTCTTATTCATGAAACACCACATTTATTTTATTTTATTTGGAGATCAAAACATCAAACCGACGAAAAAGCGAAAACGAACGAGCCAACACGTATTTTTACACAAAACTCTTCCGTTTGATATTAAATTGTTTCGAACACGGTGTTGTTGAATATGAAATTCGATATTGCCAAATGGTTGGAAATGTAGAAACTTGAATGAAAACATGAAGGTAAGAAATCCAACAGATACTGTATCCATAATTTGATCAAATGGTGAAATGGGCTGGAAAGTCGGTGGTTAATGGGGGCAATTATTTGAAGTGGCAACAACAATTTGAAATGTGACAGTAGTTCAAACCACTAGATCAAAGTTACGACGTATATATGCGTCTAGTTATAGTCGTAATGTCAGAGTTAATCTAGGGAGGTTCTATTTTTCTACCTCTCAATGCTGACGCTTGCGGGAAGTATTCGCGCTGCACCCTGCAAATGGTGGTTGACTGTAAACGAGTACGTGTATGAATAGGGTATATTTCCAGGAATGCATATCTACCACCCAGCCTTGCATCAGAAGAAGGCCCACGCCTGCGAGAGCGCCAAGTGCAGCCACATCTGCCTTCTGAAGGGAAACAACTCCCACACCTGCGCCTGCCCAGAACACCAGTCCCTGAACCGAGATGGCATCTCTTGTAAAGGTAAGATGACTCCCAAACAAAAATACAATCCAAACCAAAAAGAAAAGTTGGACCTTGTAACAAAATTTTACTCTTGTATTTAGGTTATCTCCTTATGCTGGATTCATTGATTATTTTGCTGTCAAGCTATTATAGTTCATTTAAATATGTGAACAGCAGGTTTCAAAGAATAAAAACTCTTGAAAATAAAATTATCAATGCCCGGTGCCTATTGGCACCTCCGGCACACTAGAGGTTAAAACTGGATTCACACCAACGTCCGGATCCGCTCAGTGACGATTCTGTTCCGCATGAGAGCTTATTGATATGGTATGAATATCAATCAAGGAGTATGTGCCAAGACAAAGTTGTGTGGCAGTATATCCTTCTGCCCACCCTTGTGATATTTAACTAGTTAAATAATTATTTTGATGTGTAAAAATACTTACATCGCAGATTTTTTTTTTAAAAACCATTTTTTTATCACAAAATAATATTTTTAATATTTAAAAAAATTTGTGAAAAATTTTTTGTGTGCTCTATTAAATTTTCTATATACATGGCCTGTTCAAAAGAAAAGGTTGAATTTTGAATTTTCGCGGGCTGTGTACATTCGATTATCGTTTTTTTTGTTATTGTTATGTTGGTAAACATATTTTTATCATATGTTAGCATTATCAGCCATTTTGGATTAGTGGTTTGTTTTTGACAACTGGAAAGGTAAGTTACGTTTTTGTGTGTTTTTCGATTTTTTACTTTTGAAAAAATGAATCATTAACATCTTCTCGGCCTTCTGTAAAGCGCTTGTACCACTTATAAACACTTTTTTGAGACAAAGTAGATTTGCCGAATGCCACAGTCAACATTTTAAATGCGTTGGAGCACTTTATTATAAATTTAATACATATTCTATGATCCATTTTTTTCACAAGTGAAAAATCGAAGAACGCACAAAAACGTGACTAACCTTTCCAGTTGTCAAAAACAAACCACTAATCCAAAATGGCTGATAATGCTAACATATGATAGACATATGTGTACCAACATAACAACAACAAAAAATTCGATAATCGAATGTATACAGCCCGCGAAAATTCAAAATTCACCTTTTCTATAAATAGGCCTCGTACTCTTAACGTTTAGACATTTGGTTTGAACTCTCTTGATGTTATTCTGTTTTTTGTAATATTTTGTGTCATTTCCAGTGGTGACACAAGTGCAGGCTCTCATCATGAGTGCCGGAACAGACCTCATGATCATCCGTCATCAGATTCTAGGAAAACACGATGTGACTATTCACAAAACACCATTCCTCAGCATCGATTGTCTGGCCTACGACCGGCATGGAGGTATGAACTATATTTAAAATATATTTTTTAAGACCAACAATTCGGTTGCAAATAACTTAATCATTTTTGAATTCATCTTTTTACCTTTTAATTAAAAGTGGAAAATTTTGATTGTGCAATGATAATAGGACTTAGAATCTGGGTGGGGAACCTGACGTATTTGTCCACTCGGCTACTAACCGATTTATTTATTCTAATAAGGGTGTCTCAATGAGAGTGCCAAATTTAATTTGATTGTATAATATCTATCATATAATGTTCATTTATTTTCTATTAACATCAAATAGTTGAATTTAACAGAAGGATTAGATTACTATTTTAAAAAAAAACTGAAATTAAAAAAAAAAATATATATATATATATATATAAATATATACGAGGCCTGTTCAAAAGAAAAAGTGAATTTTCACGGGCTGTGTACATTCGATTATCGATTTTTCTTTTGTTATGTTGGTTCACATATGTTTATCATATGTTAGCGTTATCAGCCATTTTGGATTAGTGGTTTGTTTTTGACAACTGGAAAGGTTAGTCACGTTTTTGTGTGTTCTTCGATTTTTTACTTTTAAAAAAAATGGATCAAAGAATGTGTATTAAATTGTGCGTTAAAAATAGAATAAAGTGCTCCAACGCACTTAAAATGTTATGTATATATAATTTTATTTTAAAAGAAAGACAAATATTCTCGGATCACGAACAACCTGATAATATTTGAAAAGCTCTTACTGCCATCATAATAAGAGGAAGATGTTGCTTGTGCAATGGTGGAAGACTTAGCTAGCAGAGGAATTGAAACCCATGACGCCCGGGTAGGAATCCGACGCGTAATAAAATGTTAATGCTTATATAAAAGTAGAACAAATCGCTCAAAACCTTTTATTTCACTAAAAATTACGTTTAGAACCGACTGTCACATTTGACGTTGTCACAAATTATTGACGATCGGCGCCATTTTTTAAACGAGTATTTTGCCAATCGAACGGTCCCCGTTAAACGCCGATTCTCGGCTCGATTCAGCTTTTGACCAAATTGTATTCAGATGACAACCATTCCAACATGGCCGTTGCGCTTGTCAGCTGATCAAAAGCTGAAATGGGACGAGAATCGGCGACTAACGGTGGCTCTTGAAATGTTCAAATTCAAATTCTTAAATGACTTTTCTTTAGAAGTAAAATATCATTTGTATTAATTTTGTTTTACCCTTTTTTTACACCGTATACCATGAGAGAGAAAGAGACAAAAAAGTCTTCACATAATATTGCAACACTTCTAAATATTTAACAATGTTCTCCGTCCGCGCTAACTTCACATCACCGAGTCGCATAACTTACGTCAACGGATTTTGAGGTTATTTCCTATATTTGTGTTGATTAAAATTCTTGCAGTTACACAAATAAATCAAACATGATGGTGATATGTGCTATGCGTGAATGTTCAAATAGGACCAAACAAAGATTATAAAACATCACTTTTCAGAGGTGTTTCAACAGTTTTTAATATTTTTTACCAAACTTTGAGAATTTTCACATTTTTAATGATTTAAAGACATGAAATCAACAAAAAGCTTCCATCATTATTTAGGCAAACCTTCTGTTATCAGTGTTTGTGTGATATTTTGACTTTATAAATCATTTGAATGGTGTATTGATATTGTTTTGTTTGATGTGTTCAAATATGTTTATTAAAAATGGCCGAATTTCATGTGGGTGGTAACTAATAGGCTATCCGACATCCTTTAATATATCTTTGTCTCTTTCTATCGAGAGTCAACAAAGCTGCCTACACTGTTGAGCAAAGGTACTTTTACATATCCTCCAAGGTTTTACCCTAATGCCACAGGATCATAAATTTGTGTATAATAATTTGACATTTATTTTGCAGGTCGCGTGTTTGTGTTTGACGCGAGACGAGGCGCCGTGTTTTCAATTGAGAATTTCACAGAGAAAAATGAAGTCGTTTTGAAGTTGGCGGATATTGACATCGGTCATATCGATGGAATGGACTTTGGTAAGAGAAGCCATACTAGTCAAGTAATCAGTCATGGCACTGCACAGTTGCGGTAACCTCTCGCTTCTCCCACAACCTAAAACAAACAAAAGAAAGACTTTTAGTACCTAAATACAATGCAGCTTTTGCACAAAGACACCATATGTACATCGCGCCTCACACTTACAACAAACTCCCACCACAGACTGTAGCCATCACCAATATGTATTCCTTTAATCAAAACATTACCAAATGGCTAATTAGTAAGGACCGCGAGGAAATTGAAAACCTCCTAAAATGGCACTTGAAATTCTTCACCATGACAAACTAGAACATTGTGTAACAAATATCATCACTTTTTAAAAGTTATTCTACATGTACTCACTGTTACTTACCTCCGAACAGGTTCTTATGACTTAGTGAGGTAGGTAATGTAAAAAATAATGTAAGAAACAAAAAGTAAGAAAAAAAAACCTTTAGAATTTGAAACACTACTGTGCAGAAACGGGCGGTCCGTTTGATAAATTCCCCTAAATTAACATTAGGTTTACGGGCATTTTTTTAAAATACATGGCATAATGGCATGGCATTGGCACAAATGTTTTATTTAACTGAACTAACTTTAACCCTCTTAACAAATTTAACAACTCTATAACTTAAGATAGATTTATTTACTTACACTTATGCAGTCGTATGGTCAACTTCGCCAGACTTCCATCCTCGAAGAGACCTTTTTTATTGCCCCATAAATCATAATGCGCCGAATGTGTTACGCAATGAACGCGTATTTGTAATTTGGGTTTGAAACAAAATATCCTTCACACCGACGACATTCTTTCTTCATTGCTTCACACAAATTGTTACACTATGATTATTTTGTTTTAGAAGTAATAATTTCGCAAATGGGACAAATTGAAAAGCGTTATTTTAATTTGACGGGTGTCCGTAGAGATAGGTATATAGCGACTAGATTTTCAAAAATAATAAGTTTCATAAAACTACAGCAAATATATTTATACTGTTCAATGATAAAAAGTCGTAAAAAATGCTCATTTGTAAAAAGCATTTCCTTTGTGGTTTGCCATATTTATAAATAAAACAGGTAAACTTTGTTTAAAACCACTTTTATTTTACAATATTATGTCGACCGGTTTTGGAAGCATCCTTACATCTTCAGGACAATATTAAAATTAACCTAAAAAACAAAATACTGAGATATATATACATATTTAGGAGTTGGAATGGAAAGGAGAAGGAGAACGGGTAATTGAGGGGATTATGGGAATAACCGAGCTGCTTACTGGAAATATATCTAGGATAGGACTATAAGATAAATTAATTTGGTTATTCAAAATACTACATTTACTATTTAATGAGGGAAAAAAATAAATAACTTAGAAGCATTAGAAATTATAAAATAGAGATTATCAAGAAAAATCGAAAAAAAATCGTACCAGTGTGAACTTATCAAATTTGGAACTGATGGTAATTGAAATTATCAAATTAATAAAAGTACTTTTTTCAAATCCCTACCCACCTAATAAAGTACATACTTAAAATGAATTTTAGCAGACATTATTCCATATTTGAAATGGGTGGATTAAATCAACTTATATTTTTTCTTGGCAGGTGTTACATCCCGATTTTTTTTCCCTGTAACAACTAGTATTTGTAAATTAAGTGTACAATTTTGCTTCCGCGGTTTTTTCCAAAACCGTGGCTTTATTATACAAAACCGGTTATACATTTATGATTCAAAGTATTGTCCATCGCTGGCCACTACTTTCTTCCATCCTTCAGGCAGAGTACGATTCCCGCGTTTAAAAATGTGGTCATTTTTGAAACGATCCACGAATCGATTCAATGTTTTACTTATTCCGGAAGTGCTGGTCAGCCAGGCTGTGTGTCATTGATCGAGACAAGTGATAGTCAGAGAGAGCAGCGTCTAAAAAATACGGCGGGTGAGGTGGGACTTCTCATTCCCACGTTTGCAAGTATGTCTTGACCCCTTTCGCAACATGGGGTCGAGCATTGTCATACTGTACCTCCAGTAAATGACGATAATTTGGCTCGTAAACTGACATTTCCAATCGAGAATAACTTTATAATGCAGACACAAATTGACTATTTTTTCTATGGAGTTATGTCGAGAGATGCCTAAGTTTATTGCATGTATTTCGACCACTACTTGCTAAAGCCATCTATAGGAAAACTGCGAAAGCTAAATTGTACACCTAATAGAACATGAATAGGGTATGATTTGATTGAAACTCGTGACAGATTATGTGACGGGCCTGCTGTACTGGTGCGACGTGCCCCGGGGACTGTGGAGGTGATGTCCCCCACCACCAGGGAGAGGGCCACCATCATCAGCAACCTCAAGGGAGATGCCGCCATCGACATTGCTCTGGTACCAGAATATGGGTAAATCATATTTTTTAATCAGTCAGCACTGTATTCCAGATTTTCATTCATTCACCTTACAATCAATCAGTCTATCGACATTTCAATCAATCGGCATTTCAATAAATTGACGCTTCAATCAAATGATATTTCATATTCGTAAAAAGCATTGACTTTGTGACTTACCATATTTATAAATAAAACACATAAACTTTGTTTTTTAACCACAACGTCTACCGGTTTCGACCCTTCATCAGAACAATATGAAAATATAAAAATTTTAGTATTGTCCTGATGATGAAAGGGTACTTTCGAAACCGGTAGACGTGATATTAAATAATAAAGTGGTTAAAAACAAAGTTTATGTGTTTTAATTGTAAAAATGATATTTCAATAAATTGTCATTTTCATCAATCAATATTGCAATAAATCAAAATTAATCGACTTTTAAATTCAAATTATTTCAATAAATCAATTGACATTTCAAACAATCACATATGAGCATACTCTACGTTATTCTAATTATGGCCTTGGTGAAAGACCACCATTGAGAATTGGAAAACGTTGCTTGAAATGGCTTTAGCCGTGTTTGGTGACCAGATCTGATTAGTCAGGTTCTTTTCAACCTTCCTCTTTCCCATCTTCTTCCTCTTCCCCATCTCCTTCCCCTCCCCACTACCTTAAACCTCACAACATACCCCGATTGGGGATGCCATAGTCTCACTAGCTCTAGACGGTTAGGAGCAGTTAAGACTTTTGTGTGGTATTCACTATTAAAATAAAAAAATTAAAAATTACTCAATCTGCAGAGTCGAAAATTCAATCAAACGATATTTTATGCAATCGACATTTCAATCAATCCACATTTCAATCAATCTACATTTCAATCAATCAACATTTTAATCAATCGACATTTCAATCAATCAACATTTCAATCAATCAATATTTCAATCAATCAACATTTAAATCAATCAACATTTCATTCAATCAAAATTTCAATCAATCAAAATTTCAATCAATCGATAATCAAACAACCAAAGTCGCGCCCTTTTGAATTCTGAACAATCTCAGTGTTGACAATTAAAGCAATTAAGCGTTAAATATAATTCGAAAAAACGCCAACGCCGTTATCGTTGGCGATTGTTAAATTTAACTGTTAAATATAACCGTTGAAAATAACGCCGACGTTGACTATTTTTTGGTAAACTACCAATATACTATATTTTCTAAATTACATATAAGTACACAAAGCGTCCTTGAGGTGATTTTCCCACGAAAACGGTGCTATAAAATGTATCCATTTATTATTATTATTAAGTTTAGACGTTGAATTATATGAGCTAATAATGCAAATGCAATAGTATAAAAGTAAAATAATATATTGCGTCGTATTGTCTACTAAAACTTAATTTATTTGCTTACTCGGTATTTGCACTTTGGCCGTGAAACAAAATATAAACATTAGACAACTACACCATTAATCGTATTCTTCAATTCACAAAAACACATCGAATGCACGCGCGACGAGTAAAAACGCGCCAAACTAAACGAGTAGGAGATTGACATAAAACTAACTAGCAAAAAATAATGAATAACGAGCCTATTGGTTTTAAAAATAATAATCCCCTGTTGAAAAAATAACAGCTCGATGAAAAGACATTGTCGTTATAATATATCTAGCTGTTATATATGTTTTACTTATCATTATTTTCGTCACTTGATTCTAGGCGCTACGTATCGGCCGTTTCGGATAAGAAAGTTCACAAATATGTTTAGTAAGAAGAAATATATCCAAAAGATTATTCCAAACTACGTATAATATTGTGCACGGCGCACACACTCTTTACACCTTTTTAAAGACTAAAATAATAGGTACATGACAATGTGATGCGTCGTTATAATATAACTAGCTGTTAGATATATTTGACTTGTCATTATTTTCGTCGCTTGATTCTAGGCGCTACGTATCGGCCGTTTCGGATAGGAAAGTTCACAAATATGTTTAGTAAGAAGAAATATATCCAAAAGATTATTCCAAACTACGTATAATATTGTGCACGGCGCACACACTCTTTACACCTTTTTAAAGAATAAAATAATAGGTACATGACAATGTGATGCGTCGTTATAATATAACTAGCTGTTAGATATATTTGACTTGTCATTATTTTCGTCGCTTGATTCTAGGCGCTACGTATCGCCCATTTCGGATAAGAAAGTTCACAGAGATGTCTAGTAAGAAGAAGTATAACCAAAAGATTATTCCAAACTACGTATAATATTGTCGATGACGCACACACTCTTTACACCTTTTTAAAGACTAAAATAATAGGTACATGACAATAAGAGGCGTCGTTATAATATATCTAGCTGTTAGATATTTTGGTGACATTCGGAGAATTATACATAAAAGTTACATTTTAGGTGCCGTCATTATTTTACCTAGCCATTATTTTATTCGCTTGACTCTTGGAGCTACGTATCGCGCGTTTCGGATAGGATATTCCACAAAAACGTTTAGTAAGAAAGTATAAAAAGATACACATAATGTCGCTTACGATGCATAAACTCTTACACCTTTTTGTTTACTTGGCGCTAACGCTAATACAATAATAATAGCGTCGAAGAATATTCGTATGTAGGTACTAATATTTTTAGTAATAATATCTAACTGTTAGCGCAAATTTTCGTCAATAGCGTTAGACGTTGGCGGCATCTAGCTGTTATTTCTAACAGCTAGATATATTTTGATACAGTACTAATTTAAACGTTAGTAGCGTCCTTCTATTTTTCACCATCATTTAGCAGACTGCATTTTTTAAAATTAAACTTGCAGATTTATGTACGTCGCTTTCCGAACCCTCGAGGGCGCCATTCACGTGGACAGGATGGGGATGGACGGCAAGGACCAAACCATCGTCATAGAGCACGGACTCGAAGGTAAGATAGTTCCAACTAAAATAATATTAAAATTGAAATTAACTTTAAAGCATTATTGCTTATTTATTGTTAAATATATTGAATAATATTAATAATCTAAAACACAAATATGAAACATAAAAAAGGCAGAAACAATGGTCATGACTGAGACTCGAAAGCGGAACTTCTACTCTATCCGGGAGTAACACTCTGCCAATTAAGCCATCAATATCCCATACTTATCTCAAAAGATGGCAGCCTAAAATCGGAAGAGATTCAAATATTAAATAATGTTCGATGAAAGCATGAGATAGTTTAAAGATGCCGCTTTCAAAGAAGGTCTCGATGGATTATACACGTTCATTGCTGACACCACGTTGATAGACTTGTGACCGGTATGCGCACAACGCGCCACGCTCGTTGTGCCACCTCTTCGCTTTGAACCGATCTAAAGCAGACGCAGCCATGTTTTTTTGAGTCGTTCTATAGGGTACAGGGAAACCCGTCACTGTTCGTCTGTTTGAATTGATCCGTCATTCATATGGCAGTAATATGTAAGATTTTTTTATTTAATTTAATTTTCAATTTTTTTTAAACAATAATTATTATTATTTAATATATTTTTTAAACAATTTTTAGTTAAAAGTTCTGTTAGGTAATTATTTTTACGTGTGACAGCTGTTTCGCCTTCTGAGAGCATTATCAAACTGACGTTTGACAGTTAAAATAATTACCTAGCAGAACTTTTAACTAAAAACTGTTTTAAAAAAAAAAATTAAATAATTAAAATATTTGCTTAAATAAAATTAAAAAACCTAAAAATTAAAATGGAGTTCTACAAAATAAACTTTAAAAAAATAAATATAATAATATGTAAGAATTTTAGTTATCAATTAACGTGTTAATTGGCTTTAGGCCTGCCATCTTTTGAGATAAGTATGGAATATTTTAAAAATGCCTCTTTCTAATGAGGTGTTGATGGTTTGATTGGTAGAGTGTTACTCTCGGATAGAGTAGAGGTTCCGAGTTCGAATCTCGGTCATGACCATTGTTCTTTTTAGTATCTGGCTTTTTTCTGTTTCATGTTTTAGATTATTAATATTATTTAAATATTTAAAATAATATTGATATTTTCAAAGTGGCCTAATCATTGAAGAAATAAATTAGAAGAAGTTTTGTTGTGGGCCATATAATCAATTTCATTGAACTAGAAGTGGAAAAGTCTACTTTCAGATCTGTTCAGTTGTAAATGATGTGCTGTTTGTATGTTTGCAGGACCCATCGTGAGATTATGCTACGACCCCGATAAGATGATGTTGTATATTTCTGACTCGAGGGAGGGAAAGATCGAAAGGATGCACATTGTAGGTTAGTCCAAACTTGTTATAATAATAATAATATTTGGACGATTTGTATAGCGCCGTTTTTGTAAAAAATCACCTCAAGGGCGCTGTACAGATCTTGTTTTCTATCATTACATATTAATACCTAGTTTAAATAAGAAAATATACAGGAACATATACAATTATTAACTTTAAATTATGATTTAATAATTTTTCCGATTTAGGGCATGGGAGCAAAATTAATAGAATGAACTTTCTGAATTTGTCATACAGTACAGGATTTATTTAAAATTTGCATATCTAAAGGTGATTCGTCGAGAGACAGATTATCTTGAGATTATTTTAATGAATTTAAGGATATGAGAGTCTGAAAAGGTAAGTTTTCAGTATGGACCGAAATTCTGTTGGGCTCGTTATACATCTTAGTTCCGGAGGGAGTTTATTCCAAGCCTTCGGCCCCGAAAATCCTGCAGCGCGATCTCCAAACTTAGTATTTGGATTGCGTTTGGGTTCTATCAGCCTTCCGATAGCCGATGACGTTGCTGATCTAAGAGTCGACTGCTTTAGAAGAATATTTTTTGGAACGCATAGTTCGGTGATGTACAGTGGAGCCATTTCGTTAAGGGATTTAAACACCATCCAGCACAACTTGTACTGGATTCTTTCAGTGCACTTTAGCCAGTGAAGGCTTCGAAGAAAAACAACCCGTGATGCCAATATGAACGTCTTAGATGTTTAAATAGCCACGGTTTTTCGGAATTCGCTAATTGATTATTGATAAAGATCATACCTTCAATAAACGGCCTGCATGGTCGACTGGTAAGACGCTCGACTACGAATCCAGAGGTCGCGGGTTCGAACCCGGCGTGCGCAAATATTTTTTTAAAATTAATATGTGTCATAACACATTTAATTGATACAAAATATTATACAGTATATTTGCGACACGTTCCAGAGTGGTAGATACTCTAAGTATCGCCCTGGTGAAAGACCACCATTCAGAATTAAAACGTTGCTTGAAATGGCTTAAGTCGTGTTTGCTAACCAGATCTGCATAGCCAGGTACTTCTTAACCTTCTCCTTCCTCATCTCCTTCCCCTCCCCACTACCTTCAGCCTCACAAAATACCCTATTTGGGGATGCCATAGTCTCACTGGCTCTAGACGGTTGGGAACAGCTTAAACTCTTGTGCGGTATTCACGTAAAAAAAAAGCACCGGTGCTCATAATCTTCATAAAAATGGTCATGGCAACAGATTAAATAATTTAGAAGCACTAGAAATAAAGAGAGCCATTAAAATGAATAGTCATATTCTTAATAATATTCTTAATAAATCAGGTAAATTTGTCCAGTAGTCCAATATTAGGTGTATTTCCTGTAGGCTCATAAAATTTTCATTATTCTTTAATCACCTTCTCAGTTGACGTTTTGTCCCTTTCAATCAATATTATCTGTCTCTTTCTCTCTGTTCCTTTGTTATAATTTAAATGTTATCTTATTGTTTTCTCATTGTTTTGTTATTTTATTTTATAATTTGTTCTCCCTCTGTGTGTATATATAACCGCACACTTTGTATTTTTTTGTTTAGTTTAATTTTGTACCCTTATGATGCTTAGGCTGAGCGAAACCGGTCGATCATAAAAAATATAAAATAGTATCCGTTGTCAAAGAATAATAAACATAGTTAATTTGCATTTCTTTATTATTTATCTGTTTGTCCGAACATAATTTTAACGTAGTTATGCAGAAAATTTCCAACCCACAATTTGCTAAAATCGCGTTCTACATGTTTTCCTATAGTTAAATACAAAATGTATATCTGCTGAAAACATCCAAACTCCAAATGCAACAGATTTTTTTTCCATTTTTTTTACTCAAGTACATTGTAAATATTTTACTTAAATTGAAGTTAAAAAAAAACATTATAAAATGTAGAAATACATATTTTTTAGTAAACACACAGATAGATTATAAATTACCTATTTATAATAATTTTAATAAAGAAAAAATAAACACTGATTTTCCCTTTACAAAAGCAGATTACGCATATAAATGCTTTTTTATCGTCATATTTTGAAACGTCTTTTACTCAGTTTCATCTTTTTGGGGTTGATTGCTTTCTGCATAACTACATCCATTTGACCTTCTTCTTGTCGTGTAAAAAAATACCTTTCCCTACCGTCATGTAACGCAGCGTTTCCGTAAGAGTTTCGAATCTTATATCGAATTTCGAAGATGCAGGTGACATCAAAAATTTTGCATTTTTATAAAAATATTTTATGCAGGGTTGCCACAATTTTTTAATTATTTTTTTTTAGGTTTTGGCAGAGAAGGCTTCAGGGAGATGGAGGGGCAGCCGGTGGCCATGGCAGTGCTCGGAGACCTTGTGTTTTGGACTCAATTCAAATCCACCAGACTATTTTGGACAGCGCAATCCGATTTAGACAGACGCATCGTAAAGAAGGTGACCATGGGTGAGCAGATTTTATTAATTTTAAATGTAACACACAGTAAAAAAAATGAAGAGTAAAAAAAGGGCGCTCCAATTGTTTAAATTACTTAAAATGGCAACACCGACGTGTTACAATAAAAAAGGATGTAACCTTAGAGTACATAAAATGGTACCTATCCAAGGCAGTGAAGTCAGTTTTTGATGATTTTTGCCGGACTCGGCAGACCTGGGCATGGCTAAGAATAGGGCTTGGATATTTGTACATGGCCTGTTCAAAAGAAAAGGTGAATTATGAATTTTCGCGGGCTGTGTACATTCGATTATCGTTTTTTTTTTGTTTTGTTATGTTGGTACACATATGTTTATCATATGTTAGCATTATCAGCCATTTTTAATTAGTGGTTTGTTTTTGACAACTGGAAAGGTTAGACACGTTTTTGCGTGCTCTTTGAGTTTTTACTTTGAAAAAAAATGGATCAAAGAATATGTATTAAATTTTGCGTTAAAAATGGAATAAAGTTCTCCAACGCACTTAAAATGTTGACTGGCATTCGGCAAGTCTACTTTGTCTCAAAAAAGTGTTTATAAATGGTACAAGCGCTTTACAGAAGGCCGAGAAGATATTAATGACGATGAGCGTCCTGGAGTTGTGGAAAAACAAATCATGGATTTTATTCTTTGATCCATTTTTTTCAAAGGTAAAAAATCGAAAAACACTCAAAAACGTGACTAACCTTTCCAGTGGTCAAAAACAAACCACTAATCCAAAATGTCTGATAATGCTAACATATGATAAACATATGTGTACCAACAAAACAAAAAAAAACTATAATCGAATGTACACAGCCCGCGAAAATTCAAAATTCACCCTTTCTTTTGAATAGGCCTCGTACATCCATTCATAGCACATGTCAAAATAATGTTTTTAAATATTTTTTTTTCCCATTTCTTGTTATGTTTTTTTTTTGTAAGCGGACAATACGATACCCACCTCTTTATGCAATGCCGGTTCTAATTTGTTTTGTCATTTTTAGATATAAAGAATCCATCCCTCCGCATGCAGTTGATAGCAATCAGGGGGCCGCCCTCGGCTCACTCCCTGACGCACGAATGCCACCCCAACTCCTCCAGCTCCCACATGAACGCCTGCTCCCACCTCTGCGTCCAGAGCGACCGGGTGCGCCACCCCAACGGCGGGCTGGTGGCCAACCTCGCGGACAGGGTCTCCGCCCACACCTGCCTATGCCCGGCGCCTCTCGTTCTGAACGGCGACGGCTCTCGCTGCGACGACCGGGTGAGGTGTGGGGCGGGGCACTTCACGTGTGAGAAAAGCAACATGTGCGTGGATCAGCAGCGCAGGTGCGACGGGAAGGTGGACTGCGTGGGAGGGGAAGATGAAGAAGGATGTCAAGGTAGGTTTATCGCTAGATTACCCACTACATCATCGCGATGCTACATCCCTGGGTGGGATTTGACCTCTTCCACAAACTCTCTTCATTGGCTGCGGTCTTTTACAGTCCTTCCTGTCCTGCTTCAATCCTTTTTACGCAGTCTGTCCACCTTCCTCGACTCGACTCTGGGCTTAAGTGACACTTTGGTAATAAATGAGTTAAATAGGCAGTTTTGGTCAGTTTTTTTCTGCATCCATGCTCTGACTACCGCCTGCAAAGCGGCACATTTCTTCCTGTCTATGCTGGCGGTGAACACGACGGACAGAGCTCGCCTACACTTCTGCAATGAGGAAGATTACCTTGTATCGATTGTACTAGCTGGAAGCAGATGCTTAAGAAAAATAAGCAAATTAAAGTAAAAAGGAGTGGAAGAGGACTAGAGTAGGACGGGAAGGACGGAGGAGTGGAGGGGAGTGGTATTTGTAGAGGAGATCGAATCCCACCCTTGGATAAACATAGTGATATGAAGGAAATGCTCAAAAGCATATCGTCGCTGGAAATCTAAATATGCAGTTTTTATCAGTTCTTTTTTTTGCATCGAAAGCTCTGACTCTCGTTTGATTCTGAAGACTTTTGTGGCCTTTCAGCCATCTAAAATATATTTTCCATTCGGGAGAAGGCTTGAGTCAAGCGACACAAGTTTGGGCCTCCTTTTTTAGCTTTTTGTCGCTTCAGGTAACTTAGTGAGAGCATTGAGTTACCTGGTATAACTTTTTTTTTTCAAAATCCAACTAGGTTCCGAAGACTGAACTTCCGAAGAATTTTATTGTAAAACAAACAAAAAACTTTGACTTCTCAAAATGGTGCTTCACTCCTTTTGCCTTTTCGGCGATGATATTTAGTACCCTGTCATCTGGAATTCTTTAAAAATGTACAGATTTTCGCAATCTTTGAGACCTACAGAATCTAGAAATCTGGAGCATTGAGATATCTCCAACATTTTTGTAAGATAAATTGCGTAAAAACTATAGGTCCCCCTCAAATGTCTTTAGTTTTCTCCATTCTTGGCAGCATTTCATCTGTGGGGGTCTTTTGTCTCTTTTATTCTAACCATGCCATCAATGATGTTTGAATTTCAACAACCATTTGTTAGTCATGCAACATGCCCATCATTGTACAGTGACGATTGATACAGACACCTCTGTCTGAACTCTCATTACTACCGTGTGTGTGGAACGGCCATCTTGGACTCTTTCCCCCCTTTCATTAAAATACATATGGTATTCTGGTCTGTTCCCAACATTTTTTCTTATTTTGAAATCATGCAAAGTTTTTTTTTTACAATTTAACCCTGTCAAATATTTTGAGTCATTGCCTCATTGTTGAGCATTGTGGCCCTACCTGGATTGCCCTGAGCGGGCCCTTCTATTCCTCGCGGTGCTGGGCTCCATGGAGAGGCCAGGACACCGAAGTTAACTATGTTTTATGCCACTGCTAACAACTTGTTACCTTTCAGGCCACGCTAATTGCGACGAAAGTGAATTCGTGTGTAAGAACGGACGATGCATTGATAGAAGTCTTCGCTGTGACAAGCACTTTGACTGTCCGGACAATTCCGATGAATCGAACTGTGAAGACTTCGGTAAGAAATAACTCCCATTTAAAACTTACTTAACCTTATCCTTGGTCTTTCTCCAAAACTCGCTCCATTACCGTAACTATTTTTATGGCTTATTTTACTATCTGTGTTCGATCCGGAAACTGCGACAAACGCCGAATGCGTTTCAGTTTCGAATGAATTGTGAAATTAGAGTGGACTGTAAAACGAAGACTACTTGATGGAAGTTTCGATTGTATATTGTGGATAAAATGAGGATTTGAGCCAATTTACTCACCTGATGTGTCCGGCTGAGACGGCTTACTGCGACGAGCGATGGAAGGGAAATGGGCGATATCTCCCGGAGGCGGCTTACTGCGACGAACGATGGAAGATGAATGGGTCGAGTCCTGAGGCGTGCGGTCCCTCGATGTGCCATTTTGTGCGTTTTTATGCCGACCGAGGGCTACACCTTCGACAGTGTGCTTATATGAAATTGAAATAATTGAAATCATATTGAAATCAAAGAGCAAATTGGCGGGATGGAGAGGATCTGGATAATAAGCAAAAAGGTAAGAACCTAGCAAGTTGTCTTATTTGAAATCAAACAATCTGCATGTTTCGTTTTTTATTTTGATGATAGGCCAGTTCCTTTCATAAAACTGAGAAGCTGGAGAAGTTCACCGATGTGTTGGGCTGTTCACAGACGTCCAGAATGTCGGTGACAGCACAGGACCGTAAGAAGTAGAGGCGCGTGGTTTATCAGGGCAATCGGAGTGGAGATGACAATTCAAAGAAAAAATACACTGTTTAAATTGCAGATACCTCGGCACGCTGTGAAAAGGGACAGTACGAATGTCGCGCGGGCCAGTGCCTGAGCAGCAGCTCGGTGTGCGACGGCGTGCGCGACTGCGAGGGGGGGGAGGACGAGGAAGGCTGTGCGGACAAAAAATGCGCGCCCGACAAGTTTAGGTCAGTCCATTTCAAATCACCCTTTTTCCTATTCCACATACAACTTTGCTTCCGCCGTTTTTTACCAAAAATTCGAGGCTTTTGTTAATCAAAACTGGTTAAACATTTATTATTCAAAGTATTGTCCATCGCTGGTCATTAATCTCCTCCATCTTCCGGGCAGCGCACGAATCCGGCGTTGATAAAACTGGTCTCTATCTCTTTGAAGCGATTCACAAATTGATCCAATTTTTTACTTCTTCATGAGACCGGAAGTGCTGGTCAGCCAGGTCACGTGCCATTGATCTAAACAAGTGATAGTCAGAGGGAGCAACGTTTGTAGTATACGGTGGGTGGGGTAGGGTTTACCATTTCAACGTTTTCCAAGTATGTCTTGACCACTTTCGCAACATGGGGTCGAGCATTGTCAATTAAAACCTCCTGCAAATGACGAGAAATTGTCTTGTAAACTGCCATTTTGAATCGAGAATAACTTTATGATGCAGACACAAATCGATTAATCTTTATATGAAGTTATGTCGATCGATGCCTTAGCTTATTTTATGACGTCTATGATTTATTTATTTCGACCACCATTTACTGCTAAAGCCATCTATAAGAAAACGGCGGAAGCAAAATTGTACGGCATACAAGAGTAAAGAAATTGGTAGTTGCTTCCGTATTCGTCGTAAAGATATTTTACATGTGCCTTGTTTTAACAAAACAATTGTTTGCAGGTGCTCCATACTGCATCACAACTGCATCCCCAGCACCTGGGAATGCGACGGAGAACCTGACTGCGCTGACGGGTCGGACGAACACAACAAGTGTGGTAAGAATCTCTCCACTTTACATGGTATATCAGACTACAAAGAATATAAATTTTAAATTAACTTTATAGCATTATACAAATAATCTTAAACACAAATATGAAGCAGAAAACAGCCAGAAACTAAAAGAACAATCGTCATGATCATTTATTCATTCCGTATTTTAAAAAAATGTAAATTTATCCAAGACACCATCTAGATATTCAATATGTGTTCGGGTAGAACTTTTAATATCATCAAAAGATGGCAGCCTAAAATCGGAAGAAATTTAAATATTAAATCATTTTCAATAGAAGTATGGGATCGTTTAAAAATGCCGCTTTCTAATAAAGTCTTGATGGCTCAATTGGAAAAGTGTTACTCCCGGATAGATTAGAAGTTCCGAATTCGAGAAGATATGGCACGATCAAGCAAATCAAAAACTTAAATCGGGTCATGTGAAGAGTCAGAATAACAGAAGAGTATGTATGAGACGATGTATGAATGTGAATGAAGCAAGGAGTGTGTACCAAGACAAAGTTATATGGCGGTCCGTCCTCTCTGCCTACCCCTGCAGGGAAACGGCGTGATGGTTAGTTAGTTAAAGTTCGTGTCTCGGTCATGACCATTGTTCTTTTTAGTTTTTTGTTTTTTCTGTTTCATATTTTTGTTTTAGATTATTTATATTATTTTAATACTATCCATATTTCAGGTTTGATTGGATATACTTTTTTTTAGTATCTAAAACTTTAATTCATTTTTAAATACCGATAAATTAAGCCGACATAGCATTCCAAAACGGAGACATTTAAATAACAGTTGGCGTTTCATCTTAGGGGCTCTAATGATCACTGATGCGACCGATAGAATGTTCCTTGGGTAAGGAACGCTTTTGTTCGGGGATGTTAAATAAAATATAATCGCTTTCTCTCGAATACTTTTTAATGGAAGAATTCGTATCATATTATAATTAAACCTCTGAACATGGTTTACTACTGCACAGGAGTGCGATGAGAATAGTTATAGACATCATGGTCAAACTAAAAGTATCAGAGTCCAAACATGTGGTCTATGGAATAATACATGTTAAAAGAAATTTTAGAAAGCGATGTTAGGATATAATTCATTAGACAGAAAAATACATTAAGGGATGCAATTAGGATACAATAGGAGATTGGTAAGAATGTTTAGTGACATGGGTAATTTTTTATGGTTTTAAAGTTTATTTTGTAGAAATCCATTTTAATTTTTAGGTTTTTTAATTTTATTTAAACAATAATTATTATTATTTTTAATTTTTTGTTAAAAGTTCTGCCATGTAATTATTTTTACGCGTGACAGCTGTTTCGCCTTCTGAGGGCATTATCAAACTGTTTGATAATGTTTAATAATTATTATTGTTTAAATAAAATTTAAAAAACCTAAAAATTGACATGGATAAGATGCAGATGTGCTAAACTGGTTGAGCTATTACAGGGCTAACTAAAGTTTGACTAAATTTGTGACAGGAAGGTTAAAAATAATGTTTTTACTCGGTTGAATTTCATATTTAGTAAAATTCATTCACCGGTCATGAAAATCTTTTTTTCCAGCGTACAACAAGCCTTGTCCAGCCGGTCTGTTCCACTGCCGCTCTGGCAAATGCATCGAGGCCCGTCTGTACTGCGATAAGATGGACGACTGCGGAGACGGTTCTGACGAAATGGAGTGCCTTACGCCCAAAATCATCGCGGATGCCGTGAGCTAATTCTTTTATTTATGCATTATATTTGCTACAATATGTCTGCACGTTATTACGGTTCATTGTGTTATGTTTTTAAAACTTATTTTCTATTCTATTTATTTATTACGGATATATTTTGGCACTCTCCACCTGGCAACAATATTGTAATGTTATGTTACTTTAATGCTTAGAGTAACAATATAGAGAGACCGTCCTAATTATGTGTCAAATCGTTCATACTCGCAAAATATAGCTCTCTCTTTATGCTCGTTTCTATATACATATGAGAAAAGAGACAAACAATTGTTATTAAGAACATATGATTTAAAAGCTGTAACCATTTTTCAATATATTACTAACTTCACAGTAGTTTACTTGTCAGTCGAATTGACAGACAAAAAGCTTAAAATATATAATTACTTAAGTGAATTTAGTGCAATATTAAAAAAAAACGATATGGCTATATGTGCAGTTGTTGGTTGTTTCAACTGAAGTAACAAAGGACCAAAAAAAATCAGTTTCCACAGGTATTTATCCAAGAATTCGTATTTTTTAGTTTGACCTCAAATATTTTACATGCTAACCTACAAAACAACTTGTTACCTACACCAATATTTAGTCAATCATTGCATTATTTGTTTCGATATAATAAACTCTTGTTTAAAATGAGTTTGAATGCATTCCTAATATGTTTTACTTCGATAGATATACGGGATTCTGACGTAAATTTGTATGAATGGGGATTCCCTGATTAGTCCAACATCTGAACGTATCCTGTTTCTTTCTCATGTAGCAACTCAAAATTGTTCGCGAACAGATAAAGACGGAATAATGTTTATCTTTACGGTTTTCTTCGCATCCGGTTGGAAGTATATACGTCATACCTTTGGTCAATGCTTGGTCAAAAGTGTCAAAATTTCTCAAAGTTAGGTCTCTATATAGCTTTAATGCGACTACATCAACGTCCGGATCCGCTCAGTGACGATACCGTTCCGCATGAGAGCTTATTGATATGGCATGAATATCAATCAAGGAGTATGTGCCAAGACAAAGTTGTGTGGCAGTATATCCTCTCTGCCCACCCTTGTGATATTTGACTACTTAGTTAGTTAAATAATTATTTTGGCGTAGAAAAATTCTTACATCAGATTTTTTTTTGTTAAATAAATATTTTTAATAATTAAAAACATTATTTAGTAAAAAAATGCCAATATTATAGTGCGACTTTACTGTAATGTGACATTATTGAAAGGTAACATGATTGTGATGCTTCAGTACTGTGATCTGTCCATATTGTAGTGCTACTTTATTGAAGTGTGATATTATTGTGATACGGCATTTTTATAAAATGACACTTCTGTATTGTGACATTATTGAAAGGTGATATTTTTAAAAGTGACATGATTCCAATGTGACATTATTATAATGCGACATTATTGTAAAATGACACTTTTGTAAAGTGACATTATTGTAATCGCACATTGTTGTAATGTGACATTATTGTAACATGACATTATTATAAAGTGATATTATTGTACTGTGACATTTTTATAAAGAGACATTGTTGTAATGTGAAACTACTGTAGTGTCAAATTATTGAAACATTACACTTTTATTGAGTGTCATTATTGAATTGTGACATTATTGTATGTGACACTACTATAATGTCACATTATTGTAACGTGACACTATTATTGAGTGACATTATTGCAATGTGACATTCTTGTAATATCATATTATTGAAATGTAACCTAATTGTGATGCGTCAGTATTGCAGTGCGACATTAATGTAATTAAAAATAACTGTAATCATAATAAATGATTTTAACTTAATTGTATTAATTTCCAGCAAAAAGAATGCAAAGATGAGGAGTACGCATGTGAAACTGACGCAAGGATTTGTCTGCCGTATTCCGCCAGGTAAGTTGATACCACAAGTACTTACTTCAAATAATAAAGCCTCTAACGGCCGTTGTTACCAAAATTTTCCTTAGCGGTGACTTAAATAAAAATTACACAAGAATCGTCAAAAATCAAAAGTAATACATATTGAATGGTCAAAATATCCACGTCACAAAAATACATTTTTTACATACTACAACTGTATGAAAGTCAATATCCATTTTTACAATTGAACTGTTAAATTATTTTTTTTTATTTTATGGATTCTTTCGTAATCCTCTACTAACTAGCTGGGGCTTATACAAATACCCCTCATAATGTCTATCTAACTAGTACTGCGGATCATTAGGCCTTATTACTATTACCATCTGATGTTTGTATTTAATTGACTGAAGGTAAGTTTACATTAGTGAGTTCTTAGGGAAAAGTTCTTTACTGGATAAAAAACCCTAAGCAATTACAAAATAAAAAGTGTACAAAAGTTCTGAACTTGTTACTGATGGAAAAATTTACTTGACTGAAGTTAAATATTTCATGTTTTTTTTTCATCCTTTGGCTGCATCCTTTTTCATTTGGCAGCTCCCGCCTGAAAAAGTTCTCAGCCGCGGTGCCGATTTGAACTCTTAAAGCTGACAGTGAATATGATATTTTTAGTTGGCGCAATTATTTTTATTTCAACCATAATGATCTATGCGATAGTTCTTAAAATCTATAGGTGTACAACTTTCCTTCCACTATTATTTTTTACGAAATTCGAGGCTTTATTGTAAAAAACTGGTTATACATTTATGATTCAAAGTATCGTCCATCGCTGGCCACTACTTTCTCCCATCTTTCGGGAGTGTACAAATCCCGTATTGAAAAACTGGTCATCTTTTGAAGCGATCCACGAATCGATCCAATTTTTTACTTCTTCGTGAGACAGGAAGTGCTGGTCAGCCAGGTCGTGTGCCATTGATCGAAACAAATGATAGTCAGAGGGAGCAACGTCTGGAAGAATATGTCGGTGTGGGGTAGGGCTTCCCATTTCAACGTTTCCAAGTATGTTTTGACCACTTTCGCAACATGGGGTCGAGCATTCTCATACTTTACCTCCAGCAAATGACGAGAATTTGGCTCGTAAACTGACATTTCCAATCGAGAATAACTTTATGATGCAGACACAAATTGATTGATGTTTCTATGGGGTTGTGTTGACAGATGCTTAAGTTTATTGCATGACGTCTATGATCTATTTATTTCGACCACTACTTACCGCTAAATCCATCTATAGGAAAACGGCGGAAGCAAAGTTGTACACCCAATATATATCCATATATATTTAAATAAAATTCAATGTCATTTATTTAATTTGACGGTTGAATAACAGTTCTAATTTTTGGGTAAATATTTTAGCTCAAATGTCAATAAACAACACTTTTATTAGTTTATCAAAAATGCTTTAAAATCGAAGATATTAAAAATGTTATATTGAAAAAAAAATGCTACAGCTTTGAATGCCTTCGAAATCTTTCTTTAACCGTTTTTTTTTTTTTAATCAACCAATCGGCTAAATATATGCTTAGTTCCTTAGAGTATATAGAGGGGTATGTATCCAAGGCAGTGTAGTCAGTTTTTGATGATTTTTACCGGACTCGGCGGACCTGGGCGTGGCTAAGACTAAGGTTAGGGTATTTATACATCCATTCATAGCACATATCGACATAATGTTTTTGTTTATTCGTATAACCACTTTTTCACAGTATTGTTATCAACAAAAATATAGCAAATAACCTAAAAAGCCGTTTAGTTGCGTCAAGTTTAGTGGCATGATAAAAAATGTGGGCGGAGTCCCGCGGTGACCCAGGAGCCCAAGATTATCGTGACAGTATATAAAAGCGGAGTGTTATTTTTGTTATCTCTTTCTCTCTCACGGTGTACGACGTAAAAACCCGGAGAAAGTGATTTATCGCAAGTTTGTATCGGTTGGGTAAAAATAATTAGCTCTCTCTCCATACATTGTTTCTCCAAGCCAAGTTCAATACCGGCCAGTTTACCAAACATTTTCTACCCGTCCAGATGCAACGGAACGGTCGAATGTCCGAGGGGAGAAGACGAAGTCAGCTGCAGAACCTGCTCCCTCGGAGAGTGGCCCTGCGGCTCCAACATTGACGGCAGCCCCCGGGTCCTCGAAGGCTCCATCTTCAGCGGGGAGACCAGCTACCCAGGAGACGCCGCCAGGAGCAACAGGGTGCCAAGGTCAGGGCGGCAGCAGTGCATCCAGAAGGCCTGGCGCTGCGATGGCAGTATGGATTGCGTTGATAAATCGGATGAAGACCCGACGATGTGCAAAGAATTGAAAGGTAAAAAGGCTTAAGCGACAATTTGGTCGAAAATGAGTTAAAAATACAGTTTTGATCAGTTCTTTTTTCTGCATCGAATGCTCTGACTCTCGTTTGAATCTGAAGACTTTTGTGGCCCTTCAGTCAGTAATTATTGGATCGCCTTCTTTGTTGCAACTCATCCAGTTCAACATGCTTTGCCGTAGACTCAGTAAACAATGAATTGCTGTTCCTCAATCATCACTTTACTAATTATGCGTTATATTGACTGTCCAGAATGTCGAGACTTGTTAACTCAAGCCATGGTCTTGAAATGTTTTCATTCTTTACGACTCTATCAAAACATTGACTTGGCCTTGGCTTGAATGTTCTTTCTAATGTATATTTAGTTCTATTTTTGTCATTGCTTTATTTAATATTATGTTTGTGCTGTTCTTTCTCTGTTGCTTTTTTTCCATTTCGCGTTGTGTGTTTTTTTGTAATTGGACAATAGTCCGTTAGTTTATAAATAAATACTCAAAATATATTTACCCTTTGGGAGAAGGTTTGACTCAAGCGACACAAGTTTGGCACTTTTTAGCTTTTTGTCGCTTCCACATGTCTAGACAAGTGCAGTCTTTGTGACCTACTGAATCTTAATTTAATTTCCAAAATATTTGTGCGTCCTTAAATTGCAGAGCACCCGAACATCACAGCTCCTCACGTGCAGGTGCACAGGGAGCCCTGCGAAGGGGGCTTCAGTTGCAACACGGGGCAGTGCATCGACTACACAGAAGTGTGCAACGGTTTTGATAACTGCTACGACGGGTCGGACGAAGGAGGACTATGTGGTAAAAATATTAACAATAATTAAAAAAAGTATACTTATTATCGCTGTACATTTATTCGATGTTTATACAATATAGTTGTGAATGATGAATACTTAGATTAAGTAGATGAGTTTGAGTATTAAGGAAGTATGCAGCCTTGAGGTGATTTTTCACAAAAACGGAGCTATACAAATAATCCACATAGTATTATTATTATGTTCTCGAAAGACAGAAAGACTGATAAGGACCTTGAAAGAAGGGTGAATACAGGAAACTCCTTTAATAGAGAGCTAAATGCGGTAGTTGCTAGTTAAAAAGAAATCCAAAGTAGCGAAGCTCCACAATAGAGTTCTGATGACAACCCTTGATGTACGAGTATGGCGTTGAGGCATGGTACTGACAGAAGAAGAATGAAAGTAAACTGAATAATGTAGAAATGAGATCCCTAAGGCCCTGCGGCCTCCATGGTCGAGTGGCAAGACGCTCGACTACAAATCTAATGGTCGCGGGTTCAAACCCTTAATAATAAATTTTATTTAATTAATATTTTCATGTTACGTCAGCGGATTTCGAGGTTTTTTCCTATATTAGTGTAGATTAAAATACTAAGTGGTTATACAAATAAATCAAACATGATGATGATATGTGCTATGCGTGAATGTTCAAATAAGGCCAAACAAAGATTATAAAACATCACTTTTCAGAGGTATTTCAACAGTTTTAAATATGTTTGACCGAACTTTAGAATTGTCACATTTTTAATGATATAAAGACATAAAATCAACAAAAAGCTTCCTTCATTATTTAGGCAAACCTTCTGTTATTAGTGTTTGTGTGTAGCGTTGTGAGCGCTTTGCAAGAACTACTTCTTTTGGCAGCAGTTCCTACTTTATTCGTTGTTCATTGAACAAATACTTCAATTGCAGTTGGTAGTTCATTTTAGCGTTCATTCATTTCATTAGTTCATTCAATCAATGTTATTGAACAAATACTTCAATGGAAGTTAGATTACAAAGAACTACTTCAATTTGCAGCAGTACAGCTGTGAACGGCGAGGAACCAGTTCCAGTTATTTTCGTTTTCAAATCCTTACCGACTAGGACGTGTTTTTTCGGCGAGGAACCGGTTCCAAAAAGAACTGAACAAATAATCGAATAAATTCAAATCTCTTTTTTGCGATTTTGACTTCAATTGAAGTATTCACTGCGACGGGTTCATTTTAAAGAACTAGAAATTTGTGAAGCATTCACAAAACATTTAAGTTTTTCCCAACGCTATTTGTGTGATATTTTTACTTTATCAATCATTTGAATGGTGCATTGATATTGTTTATTTATTTATTTGGAACATTTGACAGAGTGACAACATTACATACATACTGACAGATACAAAATAAATGGTAGGTCATCAATCCATTTCCAAAATGTTCACATCATAACATTATAAAACATAAAATTACCTTAAAAAGTTGTACATGTGTGTACCCTTTTCTGTTTTATGTTTTAAGTAAAAATGGAATTTAAGATTTGATTAAACCTAAAAGGTGAGTTGAAGAATATATCAATTTCGTTGATCATACCATGTTCGTTAATCTTGCCACTACAGTGAATGTTATACAGTCGACACATTCGCATAAGAGGTTGGGAGAAGGTTAAATTAGTTTTTTTTAAAGGAATGTAAAAAGTTTCGGGGTATCTTAAATGACGGGGATTAGTATTAAATTTAATTGTGGATAAAAGGGAAGATTCCACGTGGTTATTTATAATTTTGTAAAGAAATTTGACGTCATTTTTGTCTCGACGTTCTTTCAATGTTTCCATTTTAAAATATTCCAAACGCTTCTGATAGTCGTCAAGCAAAGTGGACAATCCAGCTCTATAAGACAATGCTCGGACTAGTTTCTTTTGAACTGATTCGATCCTCATTTTGTGAATTTTAAATTGGACTCCAAACTACGGAACCAAACTCAAGAATGCTGCGAATTATAGATGTGTATAAATATTTGAGAGACATTAGGTTTTTGAATGGTTTAGTGACTCGATACAGAAATTCAAGAATACGATATGCCTTGGACACTATGTTTTCAACGTGAAAAATAAAGTTAAGTTTGCTGTCGAATTCAACTCCGAGGTCTCGAACATTGGTAACACAATCAAGTGTGATGTCATCAATTTTATATTCGAACGCTATTTGAGAACGATTTCTAGTGAAGGTAATGGAGCAACATTTTTTTTATATTTAAAGACATTTGTTTAGAGAGCACCAGGAAGATATTGATTTTAAATCGTTTGAAACACAATTATTTGAATGGTACTTTTAAATCAATTGCATATAGTAGATATCATATTTATAGTAGATGTTTTGTTTAATGTGTTCAAATAGGTTTATTAAAAATGTCCAAATTCCACGTGGGTGGTAACATCTCTTTGTATCGAGTTGGGATAAAGTCAACCGTCTTGACTACACTGTTTCGCAAAGGTGCGTCTCTAAGTCCTCCGAGATAAGTACAATATCACAATGGTCACTATTTCTCGTTCGCAGCTAAGTCGTGCGAGAACAGTATCTGCACGGAGGTGTGCCACAAGTCCCCGCACGGCGCTGTGTGCGCCTGCCACAGCGGCGGCGCCCTCGCGGCTGACGGGCTGACCTGCACCCCGCCGTCGCCCCCCTGCCTCGCCACCCCCGCCCCCTGCCCGCACCTTTGCTACCCCTCCAGGAACTACTCGTACCGGTGCGAGTGCTTCAGTGGCTACATGTTGAGGTGAGTAACAAACCCACATGTTGAATATAATTGACGGCCTGCGAAGTCGAGTGGTAAGACGCTAGTAAAAAGTCCCAAACTCGTGTCGCTTGGGTCAAGCCTTCTCCCAAATGGTCATGGCCGGCTCCACGACATCTAGCGCCCTGCGCAGTAAGTACTGAGTGCGCCCCCCGCCCTCCCTCCTTCCTTCTCTTCCATCTTTTTTTATTTGACACAAATAATCAAACACTTCAAAATTGCTTTGCGAATTTATGTTTTGTAACAAATGCTCCAATCATAAAATCATGAACTAGCCAAAGCACTATTTAAAGTGTCAAAAATCTACTCCCCATCAGAGGCGGCTCGTGGCTTTTTAGTGTCCTAAAGTGCTAAGATTGAAAAAAACGTCATTTTTGATGTCATTGTAACCGAAAACGATTTTTATTTTTTTCTGAAATTAAAATCACCACCAAAACTGAAAAATCTTGAAAAACTTCACACAATTTTTTTTTTTTCAAAAAATAAAAATCATTTTCGACTACAACAACATCAATAACATCGTATTTTTCAATCTCTAGCATACTAAAAAGTCACGAGCCGCCACTGCTCTCCATACATTTTTGCTAGTCGTTTAATGCACATCGATGCTGCCAGCACAATAAAAAACAAACCTACCCCGTAATGTGGGTAATTTTTAAATGATATGGGGAAATTTCAATATGATTTAGAGAATATTTGAAGTAAATTAAAATAAGTTTTTTATTTTCACGGCGCCCCTTCAGAGATGGCGTCCATGTTTTTTGCACAGTTTGAGCGTGTGGTGGGTCCGGCGCTGCAAATGGTAAACATACTTTAGATGGCTGGAGGGCCACCAAAATCTTCAGAATCGAACGAGAATCAGAGCATTCAATGCAGAAAAAAGTACCGATTAAAACTGCATATTTCACTTATTTTCGACCAAAGTGTCGCTTAAGCCTTTTGCCATTCCAACGACGATATGCCTATGAGCATTTGCTTATTTTCATCATTATCACTAAGTATATCCGAGGGAGGGATACGGTCTCCTCCACCAATGTTCTTCACTCGCTACGGTCCCTCGCTATTCCCCTCCAGTTTTCCGTCCTTGCCGTCCTGCTTCAGTCCTCTTCCACTCCTTTCTACTATTGTTTGCTTAGAGTACAAAGAGTAGTATCTATCCAAGGCAGTGAAGTCAGTTTTGGACTTGTTTTTGATGATTTTAACATGACTCGGCGCAGTTGGGCGTGGCTAAGACTAAGGCTACGGTATTTATACATCCATTCATATCACATATCGACATAATGTTTTTGTGTATTCGTATAGCCACTTTTTCACAGTATTTTCATCAACAAAAATATAGCATATAACCTAAAAAACCGTTTAGTTGTGTCAAGTTTAGTGGCATAATAAAAAATGTGGGCGGAGTCCCGCCAGTGTTACTTCAAGGAACCAGCACCTTAAGATCATTATGACAGTATATAGAAGCGGACCAAGAAATTTGTTGTCTCTTTTTCTCTCATGGTGTACGCCGTAAAAGCCCGGAGAAAGTGATTTTTCGTAAGTTTGTGTAGGTTGGGTAAAAATAATTAGCTCTCCCTCCATATATTGTTACTTCAAGATTGTTTGCTTATTTTTCTTACCTGTACTTTCGACCTCAGTAGTTGTGGAAGCACCTGCTTCCAGCTAGTATATTTTTAAAAAAGAAAGACCAACATTCCCGGGTTACGAATAACCTGACAATATTTAAAAAAAACTCCTACTGCCATCATTAGAAGCGGAAGATGTTGCTTGTGTAATGATGAAGGACTTAGCCAGCAGAGGAATTGAACGCACTACGCCCCGGGTGGGATTCCGACGCGTTTGTCCACTCAGTTACCGACCGGTCGAATAAGATAATCTTAATTAGATAATAGTATATTCGATTCCATTGAAAAATTACAACATAAATTTCTAAGATACATTAACTACAAACTCGGTCTACCTATTGAAACCGTAAATTATAATTATTTAACGAAAGAATTAAAATTACTAACACTTTCAGACAGGAGGCTTGTTTCCGACTTGACTTTTATTTTTAAAATTGTCAATGGTATTATAGACAGCCCTGATTTACTTAGCTTAATTACCTTCCATGTACCTAACAGATCCACTCGATCCAAAATTCTTTTTTAAATGGAACAATAATATCAGGACTGAGTCATTTAAATACTCGCTTGTACCTAGATTGCATGCAGTGAGTAATTCTATCGCTGAAATAGTAGAACTTAATCATGTTTTTGGTTGCTAATCATTGTTATTTTTTATGTCACTATTATTTTATGTTTTATATCATATGTTATGTAAAAGCCCATGAGGGCGTATATAATTAAATAAATTAATAAATAAGTAAATAAATAAAAATACATAAATAAATAAGATAATCTTTCTCATTGCAGGAGTGACAGGAAGTCTTGCAAAGCGATAGGCGAGCCCTTGTCCGTCGTGTTCGCCGCCAACACGGACATCAAACGCATGACCCCGCACAACAACACAATCCACATCATCCACAAGGAGAACTCGCCCAGGGTCTCCGGCCTGGACGTGCTTTCCGCCAGGAGCTCCGTGGTCTACTCCGTGGAGGCCCTTGGGGAAATCCACCACCTGGACTACCACAGCGGCAAGGAAACCATCGTGGAAGTTCGGGGGAAGCCGACGCTCCTGACGCTGGACTGGCTCACCGAGAACGCCTACTATGTGGACAATGGGGAAAAGAAGAAGTTCGTCGTGTGTCATATTGACAGGAAGAAGTGTGCCGCTTTGCAGACGGTAGAAGACAAGGAATTGGTGAGTTTTTTTTCCGTTGGTAGACTTTGTTAAATTCCAAAGACTAGAATTTAACTGAGCATCAGCTTAAAATCTGTCTTTTGCAACCAAAAAATAAATTTGATCACCAAAAGCTAGTCGGAATTTTATACGGTATAGAATGTCAAAAAAGAGAGTTTTTTTTAATATATGCGTAAAACCACGTGACCGCGGAACGTTTATGATGTTCTGGGGATGTATAGCAAATGAACGAAGAAAGGAGTGTGAAATAAATATTAGAATGAATGGAAGATGAAAGGTGGCAAGCGAGGAAACATGGCACACACGTTACCAGTAAATTCATCATTCAAATATCGGTCATGTCCATGGTCAAAGATGGACATTCATAGAATGATTTAATAAAACAACACCTTTAAATAATTTAAAAATAAAAGGTATATTTGCGGCACGTGTTTTAGTATCGCCCTGGTGAAAGACCACCATTCAAAATCGAAACGTTGTTTGAAATGGCTTTATTAGCCGTGTTTGGTGACCAGATCTGAATAGCCAGGTACTTCCCAACCTTCCTTTTCCCTATCTCCTTCCCCTCCCAACTATCTTCAGCCTCACAACATACCCTATTTCGGGATGCCATAGTCTCTTTGGCTCTAGACGGTTGGGACTCTTGTGCGGTATTCACCATAAAAAAATTTTTGAAAATGTGAGAAGATGGAATTAATTAATGATTTTTATGGTTTTGTAATTTTTTTTTGTAGAAAATGAATATTTTTTTTACTTAACAGCAACAGTAGGTATAATATAAATTGAATAAATGTACAATGTCTAGTTTCTAGTTAATGATAATTACCTCCCTAATTGAGAGTGTTCTCGTGCTTAGGGAGGGAAAAGGGCTACATAGTTAGTTTAGAAATAATTATTGAAATAAACCATAAACCGAAAAGTTGTTCATTGTCATCTGTCATCTGTCATCTGTCATCTGTCATCTGCCATCTGTCATCTGTCATCTGTCATCTGTCATCTGTCATCTGTCATCTGTCATCTGTCATCTGTCATCTGTCATCTGTCATCTGTCATCTGTCATCTGTCATCTGTCACCTGTCATCTGTCATCTGTCATCTGTCATCTGCCATCTGTCATCTGCCATCTGTCATCATCTGTCATCTGTCATCTGTCATCTGGCATCTGTCATCTCGCAGATGACTTTTTTTTTTTTTTTTACATGAATACTGCTCCATGAGACTATGGCATCCCCAAATAGGGTATGTCGTGAGGCTGAAGGTAGTGGGGAGGGGAAGGAGGTCGGGAAGAGGAAGGTTGGGAAGTACCTGGCTATTCAGATCTGGTCACCAAACACGGCTGAAGCCATTTCAAGCAACGTTTTGATTCTGAATGGTGGTCTTTCACCAGGGCGATACTTAGAGTATCTACCACTCTGGAACGTGCCGCAAATATACTTGTTATTATTTTTATATGAATTAAATTGTGTTATGACACATATTAATTAAATAAAAGTTATTGGCGCACGCCGGGTTTGAACCCGCGACCTTTGGATTCGTAGTCGAGCGTCTTACTACTCGACCGTGGAGGCCGTCAAACTGGTTACTTAAGCAATTAGTTGTATAAAATACTGTAGTGTCAATTTAAAATAGTTTCCGCGTGAAAATAAACACATTCAATATTTTTTGTTTTTGTTTTTAGGTAACAGCATTTGTCGTAGATCCAATCAACCGACTTATGTTCTACGCTCTCACATCTTGGGGACACGTCGACCACTCTCATTCTACAATTTACAAGGCTGATTTAGACGGAACGCACATAGTGAAAATCGTCTCCGACAACCTCACTCTATGCTCCGGCTTGGCCATAGACTACGAAAAGAAACTGCTCTACTTCTCAGACCAGCAAGAAAACAAGATAGAAACCATAAACTACGAAGCCACGCACAGAAAACTGCTCTTAAAAGACAACACGTTCATAGTGAAGCCGTACAGATTGGATCTGTTCGAAGAGGAGATATATTTCATGTCGTTCGGGACGATGAAGTTGACGAGGTGCAAAGTTTTCGGCGAGAAGAGATGTATCGCTTCGAGTTTGCACGTTTATGGAACTGACTTCTTCAAGCTCGATCAGTCTAGCAAACAGAAGAATTTGAGAGACGAGTGCAGGACTGCCAACTGTACAAATGTTTGCGTGATGGCGCCACTGGGACCCAAATGTTTGTGTTCTGACCAAAAGGCGGTGGGTTCTGGAGTAGAGTGCAATTCTACAGATCAAGTAAGAACTGCTGCAATTTTTTAAATATATATTTTTGTTAATATTAGCTTCTTATAGAAGATCGTGAGGGAAATGTTTTTTTCACAGCCTGTAAAGTCGAGTGGTAAGAGGCTCGACTACGAGTCCAGAGGTCGCGGGTTCAAACCCGGCGTGAGCAAATAAATTTAATTTAATTAATGTATCATAACTTTAGAGTAAGAATATATATGGAGAAAGAGCTAAATATTATTACCCAACCTGTACAAATTTATGATGAATCACTTTCTCCGGGTTTTTGCGTCGTGAACCGTGAGAGAAAAAGAGACAAGACAAGTTGTCACATAATATCGCACCACTTTTAGGTATGTAAACATGTTTTCGGTCTCCGGCGACTCCGCCCACTGAGTTTTGTTATGCCACATAACTCAACGGTTTTCGAGGTTATATCCTATATTTTTGTTAAAAACAATACTGTGAAAAAGTGGTTTTACAAATGAACAAAACATTATATCGACATGTGCTATAAATGGATGTAAAAAAGTGTGCCCATGAAAACCCTAGCCACGCCCGAGTCAGAAAAATCAACTGACTACACTGTTTTGCAAACCTATCTCTCCTGGTATATTATTGCTCTGAGGTTATGACACTAAAAAGCTTGAAAAACGATACATTAGAGTGTTGTATATTGAATTGTCTCCCTTTGGAGAGTATCACTTATTTTTTTAACACACTGTACACAAAAAAAAAAAGTATGCACCTAGACCAGTCATTCCTAAAGTGGTCAATATCGACCCCCAGGGGTCGATTCCGACCTGCAAGGGGTCCACGTCAATGGCAAAAAAAATTGGGGGTGCATGAGACGTAAATGGGGTTCCTCCACTGTGGATTCCATTTAGGCAGGCCGTCACCAAAATGTTGGCAGTTCATTTTAGCATTAATCCACCACAGATATAGTAACTATGTAATGCAATACTATCTTATAATGGAACTTTAATTCAATGGAATTATATTATAATAATAATTTTTGTGGAAGATATTTTGCCGATTTGTTAGTACTTTTCGATTTCAAATCTCTACCGACTAGTGCTTTTTTCGGAGAGGAATTTTTTGTTGATTTGCTAGCACTTTTCGATTTGGGATCTCTGCCGACTAGTACTATTTTTTGACGAGTTCGACTACAATTGAAGTGTTCACCGCGAAGGGTTCATTTCAAAGAACTAGCAGTTCCTAAAGCGTTCACAAAACTTTGAAGTTTTTCCCAACGCTAAAAAAAATCAATACTAGGAAAGCAGGGGGTCTATTGAAAACAGAAAAAATCGACAAGTGGTCTACGGGACAAAAAAGTTTGGGAACCTCTGACCTAGACCATAGTGAGTTTTAAAGCTTGGTGTTTAGCTTTGCGACCGCTCTAAAAGAACTACTTCTTTTGGCAGCAGTTCCTACTTCATTCATTGTTCATTGAACAAATACTTCAATTGAAGTTGTCAGTTCATTTTAGCATTAATTCATTTCATTAACTTCATTCAATTCATTTCATTGAACAAATACTTCAATGGAATTCAGATTACAAAGAACAACTAAAATTTGCAGCAGTTCAGTTGTGAAGTTGAACTTCAAAGCCTATAAAGAAGTACTAAAGGAACGTGATTTTCTGGGAGTTCTTTTCGTTTTAAAATTTGTTTGTTTTGGCGAGGAACCAGTTCCAGTTCTTTTCAATTTGCAGCATTTCAGTTGGGAAGTTGAACTTCGAAGCCTATAAAAAAGTACTTCAATTGAAGTTCGACTTCAAAGTACTTCACTCTAAAGGAACGTGATTTATTGGGAGTTCTTTTCGTTTTAAAATTTCTACTAACTAGTACTTTTTTTTATACCAGTTCCAGTTCTTTTCGTTTTTAAATCCCTACCGACTAGTACGTGTTTTTTGGCGAGGAACCGGTTACCAAAAGAACTTAACAAATAACCGAATAAATTCGGTCTTTTTTATATGCTTCAATTTTGTTCACTGCAAAAATACATTTTAAGGAACTAGTAATCCGTGAAACATTCACAAAACATTGATGTTTTTCCCAACGATATTGGTGTTGCCATTAACAGAAAAATAGCCTAAATGCTGAAATTGGAATTGACTTTGAAGCATTAATGCTTATTTTTTCAAAAACAAGTCAAAAAACTGACTTCACTAAAATTAAAATAGATAGAAAATATTTTTTCCCGGTTGTGACCATTGTCTTTTTATTTTCTCGCTTTTTCATTTTTAGTTGTTGATTATTGACATTATTTAAATATTCCAATTTAATGCAGCGCCCTTCTTTCTTGTAAGTGTATTTGTCAGACTGTACAATGTTTCACTTGTCAGGGTATGACGCCAGCAAAATCCAGAGTGGCCCCTATCACTGGCAACTCTCCAAAACCTGTTCCCGTGACGAAGGAGAGCAAAGGAACTGTTATTCTGCTCGTCATCTTCGGAATCGCCTTTGTTCTCTTCATTGCTCTCATCATGGTCCGAATGAAATTAACTGGACACAAGTTTACTGCTCCAAACTTCCAGTAAGTACAACACTTTTAAATATATTCCACAGAAGTGCGCTGTGGGCGTGTCTGTGTGCCAGAAATACAGTATTTTTTTTCTTTCGTTTGAAAATCTTATTTTTTGTAAATATATGACTGTCAAGTAAAAGCAACATGCTTAAGGTTTTTTTAACGCACTAACACAGTGATTCCCAAAGTGGTCTATATCGACCCTTAGGGGTCGATTCCGACCTGCAAGGGGTCCACGTCAATGAAAAAAAAAATTGGGGGTGCATGAGACGTAAATGGGGGTCTACGGGAGTGGATTCCGTTTTTAGTAAATTTTGTTGATTTGCTAGCACTTTTTGGGGGAGGATTTTTTGTCGATTTGCTAGTACTTTTCGATTTCAAATCTCTACCGACTAGTGCTTTTTTTCAGAGAGGAATTTTTGTTGATTTGCTAGCACTTTTCGATTTGGGATCTCTGCCGACTAGTACTATTTTTTGACGAGTTCGACTACAATTGAAGTGTTCACCGCGAAAGGTTCATTTCAAAGAACTAGCAGTTCCTGAAGCGTTCACAAAACTTTGAAGTTTTTCCCAACGCTAAAAAAAATCAATACTAGGAAAGCAGGGGGTCTATACAAAACAGAAAAAATCGACAAGTGGTCTACTGGATAAAAAAGTTTGGGAACCTCTGCACTAACACTTAAAAAAAACAGTCATATTATACATATAGCGGACCAAAATAAGGCCAATTTTTTATTTGTATATGGTAAATACTAAGCTTACGTAAATAAATAAAATATATACATATATATGTATGTCGTTAAAATATAATCTTTTTCATATTGTGTAAAAATATCACCATAATTTCGTAAATTAAAACAGTGTTTTCTCCACCTTAAATGCACTAGCATTGATGCATTGACGCATTGACGGCCTCCATGGTCGAGTGGTAAGAGGCTTGACTACCAATCCAAAGGTCGCGGGGTTAAGCTCGGCGTGCGCCAATAACTTTTATTTAATTAACATCTGTCATAACCTTGAAGTAACAATATATGGAGGGAGAGCTAATTATTTTTACCCAACCTATACAAACTTGCGATAAATCACTTTCTTCGGTTTTTTACGTCGTACACTGTGAGAGAGAAAGAGACAGCAAATATAATACAACGCTTCTATCTACTGTCACGATGATCTTGGGCTCCTGGATAACCGCGGGGCTCCGCTCCCATTTTTTATTATGCCACTAAACTTGACACAACTAAACGGTTTTTTAGGTTATATTCTATATTTTTGTTGATCACACAATACTGTGAAAGAGTGGTTATACGAATAAACAAAAACATTATGTCGATATGTGATATGAATGGATGTATAAATACCCTAGCCTTAGTCTTGGCCACGCCCAGGTCTGCCGAGTCGGGTAAAAATCATCAAAAACTGAATACACTGCCTTGGATAGATACCACTCTATATACTCTAAGGTTGTGGGTGTGTTTCTGTGCCAGTAAGATTTTTTTTTCTTTCAAACATCAAAAATCTTTCTTTAACCCTTAAATGCACTAGCATTGATGCATTAACGGTCTCCATGGTCAAGTGGTAAGACGCTCGACTACGAATCCAGAGGTCGCGGGTTCAAATCCGGCGTGCGCCAATAACTTTTATTCAATTAATATCTGTCATAACACATTTAATTCATATACAAAAATGTAAGCTTTAATAGCGGCACGTTTCAGAGTTGAAGATACTCTTAAGTATCGCCCTAGTGAAAGACCACCATTCAGAATCGAAGCGTTGCTTGAAATGGCTTTAGCCGTGTTTGGTGACCAGATCTAATGGTCAGGTACTTCCCAAACTTCCACTTTTCTATCTTTCTCCCTCCCCACTACCTTCAGCCTCACAGCATACTCCATATTAGGGATGCCATAGTCCCACTGGCTCTAGGCGGTTGGCAGTAGTTGGGACTTTTGTGCAGTATTCACTATTTAAAAAAAAATAAAAAAAGCTATCCGAAAGGCGGGAGTTTTTTTTAAACAAACATTTTTTCACATATAAAAATACTACCCATAATATTGGCTCATGCGAATTTGTGATATTACTTTAAAATATATAAATATAGTCAAAATTATATTTTTTACCTCCTCTAGGTAAAAAATATAATTCTCATCTCTTTATGATCACCCCCAAAACCACCCTAATTTAATTATATTTTTTAAGTCATAAAATAATTTTTATTCCGCTCCCCTTTGAATTCCATGCAAAAGAAAATTAGCATTCAAGGGTGAACAGATAATCATTTTTATTGACCTGTCTGGGGCCTAGGAGTCAAACCGTCAATTGTAAATTGCCGAAAACTGTTTTTTTTTTAAATCGACGTTGGTCACATTTCCACAGAGATTATGTGTTAATGCAGTTACCGTAAAAGCTCGAAAATTGATAAATCTTAGGTTTAACAGGTAAAAACTTAGCGTTTACCAAAACGGTTGTAAATTGGTAGTTGATTTACAAAATTTTATTTCTCTATTTGCAGGGTGCACTTCTCAAATCCTACGTTCAACGCAATAAGAAACCCACTTAGCCATTTTCGATCAAGCAAAGAAGGACCGTCCATTCTGCGGTAAGTTGCATTCTTAGTAAGGTACTAAATATTATAGATGGTCGATATAAGAATTGGGTGTACAGTTATCGATGACCGGTGACCGGCGAGGAACCGGTTATTTATCCAGCTCTTTTTGGAACCGGTTCCTGGAGCCAGAAAAGTTCCTCGAAGAAGATTTTTGCATTGGGAAAAAAATATTTCATAGTAGGGGGGGGGTTACCATCGAAATTAATTCTGAAAACGAAAAGAACTGAACTGGAACTGCAACCGGTTCCTCTTGAGTTATTTTTTCGTGGAGGGGGGTTGACAGCGATGTTCGGGAAACGATTAGAACTATATATATATATGTAAATATATAGAAAAATATATATTCTCAAAATGGGCGGTGGGCAAAATAAGGTTAAGAACCTTTGATTTAGAGTGTTTGATTCTACAATTAAAACAATCATTTATTAAAAAGGTGAATAATTACATCGAAAGTAAATATAAAATTTGTAAGCCTGCAGTGGGATTCTCTGTACCGATTATTAATTCATTAGTGTTTTTATTTTATTTATTTGTACGAGACATAGTCGTAAAATTATAGACTACGCTCTTCAATCGATCTTCCAGTATGTGATAACTGGATGGGAAGGTGCTTTCGATACAATATGTACATCTAATTATTTTTATTATGATAAAAAAAACATATCCCTAAATCCCAAAAGAGAATCCAAATAGGTTACATTAAAAAAAATTTGGAGTGCAATAATTTAAAAAATATTTTAAGGATCACCTTAATAAATTTGTAAAAAAATCAAATATAATAAACCAATAAATAGAAGTGTATTCAATTTATACGCAGGTACTTACTTTTGTTAAAAAACGAGTTCTTTTTTCTTTCAATTCACTTGCTCCGTTTCATTGAATCGACAGTAATCCACACCCTTGTATTGTAGTTAAAACACTAAAATGACCGGTCGCCAAATACACTCTAACCCGCACGGATATCTACACTTGGTATACGATTAAATATAACAAAATTAAACTATATTTTTTTGCAACAAACTTCATTGTATTTTTATTATGTTTTTATTTTTTATAATTTTATGCTAATTTTTATTATGGTGCAATATATTCATCCATCCTATTTTCTTTTTTTAAAGATTTTTAATTATAAAAACCCATTTGACAAACTGCTATGTAGTAGTTTAACGGGACTTTTTATTATTTATATTATTTTAACTTTTGAAATGATAAAAAAAAATGTTCTTGACAACCGGCAAAACATGTCCTGTAACCACGTAAAAAACCCTCCCCCATGCCCACCTAGGGACGAAGCGAAATGCGCCCATGTGAGAAGAAAAATCCTTGCATTTTTACCACTCATTTCTTGAAATTTCTTAATATTCAAATTTCTTCTGTTTTTATTTAAGAATCATCTGTTACTTATCAATTTCATTACAAATTCACAATCATGTACAAATTTGACACGTAGGGACGGAAAAAATGCGCCCATGTCAGAAGAAAAATCCTTGCATCTAGACCACTCATTTGAAGAAATTTCTTAATATTCCAATTTCTAGTGTTTTTATTTAAAAATCATCTGTAACCTATCAATTTTATTGGGAATACGCTCATGTCAAAAGAAAATTCTTTGAATTTTAACAATTCATTTGAAGAAATCTCCCAGTATTTAAATTTCTCCTGTTTTTGTTTAAGAATTATCTGTAGTTTATCAATATTAGAACAAATTCACAATAACGTACAAATCCGACCCATAGGGACGGATTTTGAAAGAAATACATTTTTAAAATTCATGTTTCTTTGCTTAGAGATAAATAAAATATTAATACTCATTTAATTTTTGCTATATGGAGAACACAATTAGGTATCTGCTAATTTTTATTTTTTAAATAATTTTTTAGAATGAAATAATTTTTTCAAATAGATTCTTTTTTTCGTAAGAAGCAATCACATGGTGGTTGGACGTTGTGAAATAAAAAACCACAAATTTATTACTGGGCCAACCGGTTAACTTGGATTTGTTATTAATGGGCCAATAACTCGATTTAAGTTTTGGCCTTCATCATAATAAATTCTGTGGTTTTAAACCAAAGTAACATATTTAATAGATGTTTCTTTGTTTATAGATAGTAATAGTTGTCAAAATGCATTACTTTTGATTTCAAAGTATTTATGCCACCAAAAAAAACTATCGGTCGATCTACAAGTCAAGCAAGAAAGATAAAGGCATCACGAGCTTCAGAAAAAGTGGAGCGAAGGGAAAACGACTTGAAAAATATCGAGTCAGAACATCTCAAGCCTGTTCTTCTGAGAAAGACGAGCAAAGGGGGGAAAGATTGAAATAATTTTAGCGATTGTTTTTTTTCATTTCAAATCTAATTCAGTTCACAACGTGCGTATTTAAAAACGCGCTTTTAAAATTGAACACAAATGAAATAAAAATAACTACACAAGTAATGTTAAATCTCAATTTTGCATCGATTTTTTTTTTATTTTGCTTGAAATTATGTAATCGTCATATTTTCAAACGCCTTTTCTAAGTTTCATCTTTTTGGGGTTGGATGCTTTCTGCATAACTACGTCCATCTTATCGTAAAATTCTTACTGTGTAAATAAACCAGTTTTTTTTTCAGACCAAATGAAAGCGAGTACGAAAATCCGCTAGCTCCCACTTCGACCAAGGGATGGCCAAGTAACTTGGATGCAACCAATATCCGCATGACACAAAAAGTAAGTTTATATTATTAAAAAATATATAATAATAAGTCTGTATAAGAACACCGATATTATTTTAATTTTTATGACCGACCGATTTCGTTTAGCCCAAGCACCATCAGGGCACCAAATTAAACTAAACTTAAAATCAAATGTGCGCGGTTATACATACACACAGAGGGAGAACAAATTATAAAATAAAATAACAAAACAATGAGAAAATAATAGAATAACATTTAAATTATAACAAAGAAGCAAATAAAAAGGGAGAGATAATATGAATTGAAATAGACAGAACGTCAATTGAGAAGGTGATTAAAGAATAGTGACAAAATTTTATGAGTTTACAGGAAATACACCTAATATTGGACTACTGGACAAATTTACCTGATTATTAAGAATATGACTATTCATTTTAATAGCTTTCTTTATTTCTAGTGCTTCTAAATATTATTACCTTGCACACTAAAGCTTACCCCAAATGTCAGTTACGCACTTAACTTTATATTAAGTTAAAATAATATAATTTGATTTATTATTGTTTTTTTTTTTCCAATAAGGGACTACAGTGAAAAATATTATGCGGTATAAAAAATATGTTTACATAGATTACCAAAATTCTTATCTGAAATATACATATACTGGATATGGTTATAAACTGTAAAGTACCATTAATTTCTGAACAACCTGTGTAGGTATAAAAAGTGAAAAATATACACCTGAATGCTTAAAAGTCACATCCTTTTACTTTTTAACCATTGTGGTATTGCCGTTCTGTTTAACACGTTCTTTGTTAACTAAAGTTCGTAAATATGAAAGCCATACGAATGACGAATCAATTCAAACTGACGAACAGTGACGGGTTTGCCTGTGCCCTCTGGGAAAACTCAAAACCACATGGCTGCGTCTGTTTTAGATCGGTTCAAAGCGAAGAGGCGGCACAACGCGCGTGGCTCGTTGTGCGCATACCGTTCACATGCCTGTCAACACGTGACGCGCGGCGTTAGCAATGCACGTGTTAAAGCCTTATATGAATTAAATAATGTAGATACGTTACTGAGACAACGCGCGTGACTTCACTAAACTAAGCCAACGTGGCATACCTGAGATTTACTGCGTTTAGTCTCGCACAAACATTTGTTTTACAAACAAGCTGTCACCAGCTGCCACAAACGCATCGTTGTAAGCTCTTTTCTGAGATAAAATGCCTTCCTGTGCTTTTGACAAGTGTAAAAAATCATTCGGGAACAAAAAACAAATCTCATGGAGTTTCTTTTCATGCGAAGTGCACACAAATCACTTATTATTTCAATTAATATAATTATTCACATACCAAATGGTATAGGTGAGATAGCGAATGCAGAAATACATAAGTGTGTGGAAGACAACCTGGCGACAGTACGTCGCATGCTACTTCGCTCGTAAGTTCGTTAGGGAAGAGAGGGCTTGCAACGCGAAGAATGTAACGCGGGACGTTCATATAGCTATCTCATTCATACACACATATTCTGCTTGGTGTGGCTATCCTTTTCATGCGTTATGAGATATCAGAGCGTGCCAAATTTATCGTTCAATTTGTATGAATATGACGTGTCTTGTATTTTATGTCTTTGGTCAAAAGCAATATAAACGAAGCGCCTGTCTTCAATCAACATTATTTGCTCGTATTTTATAATTTGTAATAAACTTTAAATTGATTTTTGACAGCTTCCATGCGGACAAGCAGCGATTCCCAATCTCCTGGTGGATTCTGATTCCGACGTAGAATCTGATAGAGACCTTCACGATGGAGATTACACGGAGGAAGCTAAGCTTTTGTTGTAAACCAACCCCTGATCATCATTGTCAAAAGTTATTCTTCAGACTCATCCTAACCTAAAAAAAAAATTCAATCATTTCTTCAATCACATTTTTCAACATAACCTAACACACTTTTTGATTTGTCAGCTAGACGGTTTTAATCACCGAACAGATAATCCTTAGATAAGTGTGATCTGTACCGATTTGAAATAAAACTGAGTTGCCAATTTGCCAATGAGATTGATTATTTTCACATGAAATTATTTCAACGCTTGAAAATTTTTGATCAATTTCACCAGTAATAAGGAAAAATTGCACTTACTTCGAGCACGCTGACACTCCCAAAACACACTTCTATCAATTTATCTTTTCATTTTTCATAACTTGTTACTCTGCATGTCTAAAAATATCGTTGTATAAATTATGCGCATTTTCATTCTAACTTCTAAAATGCATCTTTTAAAAAAGCATTTTAAAATGCCGTTAAATCTTGTCTATGATATGCTTCAGTCGAAAAAAAATGGCTGCAATGTTATTTGTAAAAAATTCCAGCTCTCCCTTACACTTTTTTCTTCGTCGTAGACCAAATCGATGACTTAAAACCAAGATATTGCATCTCCATAAAACATTATTTCTAGAAATACAAAGTAAAAATTAGAATCTCCAACAAAATTTGATTTTAAAGCATTGAAATATGTTAATATCTTTGGAATGGTGTGAGTTGGAGAGACAACTTTTTTACACATGCAAATCAGTGGAGATGCAATGTTTCTACTTTGAGCCATTGAAATTGAGTTCTATTTATAGCTTTTATACCCACAATTATACACATTGTAGCTTTTTATGTACAGTCTCTGGTGTCTGGAAGACTTAAATATGGTAGTCATTTTAGTATCTATGATCGAGAAAAGACAGCTGTAATAGACAATTTTACCCACGATTTAAGATAGATTTAACGCAAAGATATGCAATTTTGACTTCAGCAAAAAACCCACTATATAAATATGAATTCATTAAAATGTAATAAATAGTTCTTATAATGCAACTCAATAGAGGAACAAAATGGACGCCTCTATTTAGAATTCATTATGTTATAATTATATGAAAATTCAATGTCGCTATATATTTTGGGCAAGCGGGAAGTACGGTAATTAGTGTACTTACGTATTACTTATGCTTTAGTCCTAAGGGTGCAACCGAGAAATGATCTCGGAATCTGTCGTTTTCCAAACAAGTGCGTTAACCAATTTTACCACCGAACATATCTTCGTTCTGCCGCATTGTGAAAGTTTACATTCAATCAACAACAATATTTGACTAAATTCCAAATATATACAATATTTTCATAGTATAACTAATCATATAATCATCATAATTTTCTTTAATATTACTCTCTTATTGTTATTGATTAAGTATAATGTTTACCTTAATTTAATTTTAAATAAAAAAAAATTGAAAAAATATTACAAAAAAAACTTATTTGTACGAATTTAATTAAATGTTTGTCAATTATGTAATACTGCACGCTGTCAATGATAAATTATTTACATACTCTAAAATATAATAATTATATATTCATGTTATGTAGGTGTCTTTATATGCAACCAGTTATTTTTACAATATTTTTTGTTATTAAAAATTTCTCAGACAATTCAATTTTTTTAATTTTTTTAGATATTCCACAAATTATATTCCAATTTTTCGTAAGCAGTTGGTTGATTTAATGTGGTTTAACCTATTTAATAATTTCTCTTGTATTATGTTTTACATTTAGTAAAAATATTAACATATATATATATTGTAGAAGAAACTGGCTGAAGAGATGTGTTAAAATTATGCAAAAAACATTAGTCATATAATATATACATAAGACTATATATGGGTATATATTTACGTGTGTAAATCTAATAAGATTTAGGTAAATCTGTTAATGAAATTGCTATTTTAACTATCTATTTTTAACATTTGATATTTTGTGAAAGTTGTGAATATTTAGGGTTGAGAGCAGTTTTGAGGTTAATTTTACAAAATTGTTTTAGTTATGACTTTGGTGACTGAATTTTCTTGACGGTGTAAATTATTGGCATAGACATTTTTCCTTACAATTAAAATGACCATATTTTACACCTTGCAACACTAAAATACTAATCTTCATCAAACTCATGTTCATACACTAACCCGACTTGTTTATATTTTCATTAAAATTTTAGATTAATTGAATGAAAATGGGACCCGCATAAATATATATTTTTTATTTGTGATTTTTCTTTGCAAAAAGATTAATCATTTATTGGACTGGATAAACCATTTTGTAGTTTTTTTAACAAGTCTTATTTACAATATTTGTATTTTATAGTATTGTAATTTTTAAGATTTGATTGTAATTCTCATGCTTCAATTGTAATTATCATGCTTTAGTTGTAATTTTCATGCTTCAATTGTAATTATCATGCTTTAGTTGTAATGTTCATGCTTCAATTGTAATTTTTATACTTCAATTATAATTTTCATGATTTCATTTTAATTTACATGATTAGCGTGTAATGTGCATGATTTGGTTATAATTTTGATGATTTTATTCTAATTTGCACAATTTGATTACACTTTATATAATTATTTAATTAAAATTACAACATTTGGTTGTAATTTACGCTTTTTGTCAATTTTTTTAAATGTTTATTTTCTTAGGAATTCTATTATATCCCTCATATTAACTTTTATATTATCCTCGTGTGTTTCTAATATTGTGTTTATGTTACGTTACATTTGTGTCACTAACAATACAATAAACCCATAAACTTTTAGACCACATGAAATTATTACATGATGTTTTCTTGAGATTGTAATAAATATATTTGCTAAAAAAATTTTTTTTCTGAAAATACAAAAAAAAATTATTACTCAATTATGATATTTTTTTAAAATGTTGAATTTGCATGTATTCAATAATAAAGTAATTCAATGCATATCAATATTGAAAAAAAAATGGTGTTATTTTTACATATAGGCTTCTAGTTTGCCGATACTTGGCGGCCCTCACCCATCCAAAACCTGCACTCCTTTTCAGTTCGTCAGCTCATCTCATCGGTGGGCGACCTCTGCTCCTCTCTCCTCACCGAGGGGGCCATCCGATGATATTGCGGTTCCAACAGTTATCTGTAAGTCGTGCTAAATGCCCAGAATAGTTTCACGTGGCGCTTTCGCAGCTGCCTGACGTGTTTTAGTCTTTTTGTTATTTTTCGCCAAATAAGTAGGATATTTCACAAATTACTTTTTTAAAAATTACACTAAAATTACCGTTGTTGTGTATAGGTTAAGTGAATAAACTCTAAATAATTTTAAAGTAGTAGTAGTAACTAGTTTCGACGTAATTTTGATTTTTAAGAAAATATTTTAAATTTTAAATATCAGTGTTTTAAATACAGTGCCATAGCCCAGAATGGTCATTTGCTTTGACCCTTGTCCAGATGTGTCCCTTCGACCGCCGGCCCGGGAACCGGCAGGGGGGGCGGGGAGTGCCGATCTCGACCGACAGTTCCCGAACGCGAGCGAACCAGGCATCCAAAAAATCACCCAAGTGACACCCTTACGACAGCCAGATGACATTTTCCCACGTTGGTCTAAATCTGTTGGGGCGGCCGCATTTCATCTTACATAAACATTACAATTTAACAAGATCTGTACAGCGCTCTTGAGGTGATTTTTCACAAAAACGGCGCTATAAAAATCATCCAAATATTATTATTATTATTATTATTGGAGATTCGTTCATTCTACATTTTTGGATTAATGGGGGAACTAATGCCACCTATTCCTCGTCATCTCGAGTAAGGTACCTGGTGAGAATTTATTGACCGCTGGGTGGCAAAAACTGAAATTATTGGTTTTGTGTGTGGGTTGTATTTTTTAAATGGGAAGTTTACCTTTTTATAAAAAAATATTTTCACTTATTATTCTTTATTTCAGCAACGAAATATGGAACCTATTTTTTTTATCTAACGGGGGGTGGTTGGAGGTTTTGATAGTATTTAATCTAGGGAAATTAAATAAATACGTATTTGAAAAATACTCTAAAAAACACTTATCAGACCATTACTCAGCTACATTGGCCATTACAAAAACAGCAAAAGGGCTTTAGACATTTTTCAGAGGAAAGATCCAAAGAAAAACTTTGAAGCCAAACAAGAAAAGCGTATCTGGTGGACCAAGTAGGCTGTCTCCCTCCTAAGGATGCGATGTTTGCCCCCACCCCTTTCAGATACCCAAGCATTGACCTCCCAACACCCTTCTGCTTATCACACAACGTCATTAATCATTAAAACGTTACAAATACACACACACTTTATACAACCACATGATAACATACATTTAAACACCATACAAACACAATATGTTCGACAAGCAGTCTATTAGCTACGAGGGGCAGTGTATATAACTGCATGCCAAAAAAAAAGATTCATCTCAAATTAGCAGAGACACTAAAAACCTCGCTGTTTCCAACTACGCTTAACGTAACCATACCAGCAATCCACTCGCCAGGATTGGCTTACTTAATTTAGTAATAACTTAACTGTCATGCTGTTATGCTTGACACCTGATCAAATCATCATTTGGTCAAATGCTGGAGTGGGCCGAGAATGGGTGGTTAACAGGGGCGATTATTTTAAGTGGTAGAAAAAATTATAATAGCACTCATCACCGACTTGCGACAGCGTAAAATAACAGTGATTCAAACAACTGGGCCTTAGTTTGTTTGCAAAAAATTGTAGAATAACTCTTTTGACCTAATCACAGTCGATATTAACCCACGGTGCACTCAGCGCAAAAAGTCGATAAGTCCGGCTCTGACCTTCTGACTTCTGATTTTATATTCCTAATTAATCAATAAATAATTCAATCGACCAGAATAATAAAAGCTTAATCCGCTAGATAACGTAATGTCTGGATATCCAGTAGATAAATAAGTACTTACCTACATTATAAAATTAATGTTTTAAAAAGGCGCTTGCGTGATGATTTTTAGTTTTAGCAATTTCGACTAAGGGAGATTTCAAATTTAAATCGTATTTTTAAAGCCTCAGCATTTTTTTGAAATTAGAACATTTTTAGTACATATTACTTCCTTACTAATTCAAATTTAACAAATTCAATAAAACAATAATTTCTCTGGAATATTTTTATTTTCTGAAATTCCGTACTTCAAACAATCTTTTCAAAATTTTGTCGCATTTCCGTATTCTCGGTAAAAAAAAATCATTAACATGAATTGTTTTTGGCCAGTTGAAAATAAATGCAAAATGCTCATTTATAAACATGTATAATACGAGTATATGAATGTAAACACCATGTTTTATTTTTAAACAACACGTGTTTTTATACGTGATTCATCGCTGGTAGCTATTTTGAATCCATTCAGTATTTGCGTCTCAAATGAAAAATAATATCTCACTCGCAATAGCTGTCGATTTTTAGTATTATCGATCCCAATAAATAAGTTCGCAACTTCCTTATCTAAGCAGAGAAAGAGATATGTCACCACCGGTAGCGAGAGCGAGGTAAACGATACCTTAGTGATGTAAATTTTCGAACGAAAACATTTAAATTTACTCGAAAAATCATACTTCTTAAAGTTTTCTGGAGAAATCAATTAGCTGTTTAAACCAGATGCGTTTCAGACTGCCATGAAAGATTCACAATTCATTTTTATAAGTTTATACTAAAAATACGTTAACTCGTGGTTTCGAAACCTCCGTATCAGGCTTAGATGAATTAAATAATGTAGATACGATACGTTACTGAGACAACGCGCCTGGTTGCACTAAACCAAGACAACGAGACATACCTTTAAAACACGCTTCATATAGCTATCTCTTTCCGCACACACATATTCTTTGAATGGCTATCCTTTTCATACGCGGGTGAAACTTTAGTGGTGCAACATTAGTGGTGCTACATTTCTCGTAAGATTTGTATAAATATGACGTGTCTTGTATTTTATGTATTATGAATTGTTTTAGGTAGTTGTTGCTGGGTGAATATTCCATTGATGATATCCAACGTTCAATAAGAGAGCGCACGGCAAAAAAATGGTACAGAGATTGGAGACAAGCATATTTTTGTGAAATTTTCTCAAAACGGATACATAATTGTTTTTATTTTTTTATTTCTCCAGGATCGCTTAAAAAGATGACAATAAATGTTGAAATTCAATTAAAGTGAACCTTAAATTTTTCACACATCACCTGTGATTGTCGATGTGGTTTTTGTGTAAAGTAATAAAGAATGAATAAATTAAATAATTACATTAATTATGTTACAAAAGGGGTGGTATTAGTCCATAGAAATTAGTACACAAAAAACGAGATCAGAAGTCAAACACACTGTACCAACTAGCGTTGTGACTGCTTTGAAAGAACTACTTCTTTTGGCAGCAGTTCCTACTTCATTCATTGTTCATTGAACAAATACTTCAATTAAAGTTGATAGTTCATTTTAGCGTTCATTCATTTCATTTCATTGAACAAATACTTCAAAAGAAGTTAGATTACAAAGAACTACTTCAATTTGCAGCAGTTCAGTTGTGAAGTTGAACTTCAAAGCCTATAAAGAAGTACTAAAGGAACGTGATTTTCTGGGAGTTCTTATCGTTTTAAAATTTGTTTGTTTTGGCGAGGAACCAGTTCCAGTTCTTTTCAATTTGAAATCTCTACCGACTAGTACGTTTTATTTTGGCAAGGAACCGATTCCAGTTCTTTTCACTTTCAAAGCTCTACCGACGAGTACGTGTTTTTTGGCAAAGAACCAGTTCCATTTCTTTTCGTTTCCAAATCCCTACCGACTAGAATGTGTTTTTTCGGCGAAGAACCGGTTCCAAAAAGAACTGAACAAAAACCGGATAAATTCAAATCTCTCTTTTTGCGAGTTTGACTTCAATTGAAGTGTTCACTGCGAAGGGTTCGTTTTAAAGAACTAGCAATTCGTGAAGCATTCACAAAACATTGAAGTTTTTCCCAACGCCAGTACCAACCATTGAAAAAATATTTTGAAGCATTAATACAAACTCTAAAATGAGACAAATGCAAAAAAAAACATTGAATTGAAACAATTTCTATTGTTTATTTATCAAATGCAGATCTTTAATCTTTACTTAAATATTACTCATCGATTTTCTATTGATGTTTTATTGATCGATCAGATTCAGTATTATTTAATTGTGAAAAAATCAAACGAAGATAAAATAGAGTTTTTTATTTGACGATTTTTTTAAATGCGCAATCTAACAATATAAATTAAATTCGTAAAGATCTTAGCTCGATTATGTAGATCTTATATCGTATGTTTATCTTATCTGTGCAAATCATGAGAATAAAATCTACAAACACATCCCTAGCGTCAGGTGTGACAGGTTTATTGACCAATAGCGCGCGAGAAAAGCGAAAATGGCGAGCAGTGCTGCAATGTCTGGAGAAATATCCTTAAATCTGGGGAAAAAACATATATAATCGGAAAAAGTTTGTTTTTAGTTCATGAATGGGCCAAAATTTTAGTTTACAGGTATTAATATTGAAAACGTGGTTTCTTTATACTGATAACTACAAATTTAATTTATATATGCACAAAGAAGGTGAGTAGACTGAATTATGTAGAAATCGAGGCGTTTGTGTGACAGAACCATATATGATCCAAAAAAATTACAAGATTGTCTTAGGCGTTAGATTCATTAGAATAACAAGGTTTCATCTGACATGGAAATTTCATGCAATAATGGGCTCTAGAGAAAGCAACTTGGTATTAATTATTGCTAAAGCAAATGGAACCTTGAAGCTATATAAGAAAACAGTAATTAAGACATTTTTGAGAGTAAGATCCAAAGACAAAATTGAATCCAAAAAAGAAAAGAAAGTCTGGTGGACTAAAATCGAGTTCCTGTTAACAAAAATGGTTTACTCGTACTTTTGAAAAACCATTTTTCTTGTTTTAATTTTGCTTTTAAATTACTAGGAAAATACCATTTTTCTTTATCATGAGTTCTTTTAGTGGAAACGTTTGATATCATTTCGGCAACATGCTAATGGAAGAAGAAGTCGGGGACGCCCGAGGAAGACATGGCACTATCAAGTGAACCAAATACTTGTTTAGAGTACACGGGTTGTAAACATTTTTAATGAAGGTGTGTGGGGTTAAACAGAAAAGGAGTAATATCAAAGACACGTCTGTTCCGAGAGTGCATTTATTGACTGAAGAGTTAGTGGTTAGTTTGCCAAGACAATGATGAAATATGGCGAAGTCCATCCTCTCTGAGTCGGGCCTGTGGGTAGAAACGGCGTAATGGTTAGATTTAGTGAAGCAGCACCTCAAGACAGATTATGGCGGTTATCCTCTCTGATTTAGTGCTATGGCAAATTTAACACCTCACTTTCAATGTATCTTGATTTATATTAAAAAAATAATGTATTTTATATTAAAAAAATAATGTATCAATAGAGTTTTACGGTCAGTGTCTGTTGTAGCATCTAGCATTGTGTAACAAATATCAACATATTTTATATTATTCTACTTGCACTCACTGTCACCTACCTCAGAACCTTAGAGTATATAGAGTGGTATCTATCCAAGGCAGTCTTGTCAGTTTTTGACGATTTGTACCGGACTCGGCGGACCTGGGCGTGGCTAAGACTAAGGCTAGGGTATTTATACATCCACTCATATCACATATCGATATAATGTTTTTGTTTATTCGTATAACCACTTTTTCACAGTATTGTTTTCAACAAAAATATAGCATTTAACCTAAAAAAACCGTTTAGGTGTGTCAAGTTTAGTGGCACAATAAAAAATGTGGGCTGAGTCCCGCGGTGACCCAGGAGCCCGAGATCATCCTGATAGTATATAGAAGCCGTGTATTGTATTTGTTGTCTCTTTCTCTCTCACGGTGTACGACGTAAAAGCCCGGAGAAAGTGATTTATCGCAAGTTTCAATAGGTTGGGTAAAAATAATTAGCTCTCTCTCCATACATTGTTACTCCAAGCTCAGAACACGTTTTAACAACCTAGTGAGGTAGGTTATGTAAAAAAATGTAGGTAAAAAAATAAAGAAACAAAAAGTTAAGAAATAAATTTAAAAAGAAACACGTTGATTGAATCTGGGGAATTTATAGGTAAATTTCGCACCTAATCACGGGGAAATTAAATTTTTAGCATTGCAACACCGCCATCGAGAGCAATCATGTGTTTCTTGAGTTCCCAAAATGTTTACGTTTTCCTGGCGTATTTCTAGTCATATATAATCTAGTCGTTTTATAAACAAAACTCATGTGAAAAACTGCCCGCGTTCCCGTGCAGTCAGTTTTCATTTGCCACGGAGCCGCTCGGCTGGCGTTTTGCAGGTAATAACAAAATAATAATATTAACTACCCCTCAGAGGTAACCTCATTCTGCTGTCAATGTCAAAAAGCGAAATAATTGATCAACAATATTTTTCACGAGTCAAATGCCATACATACGAAAGATATACATCATCGTATTATGTATCTGGCATATAAATATTTTAAAAAAAAATTTAATTTAATCCACTGTACAAAAATATACATTTTTACTTAATACTAACAGTTGTTATAATATTAATTCAGTTTATATACTATGTACAATGTTCTAGTTAATGATAAATACCTCCCTAATAAAGAAAATTCTTGTGCTTAGGGAGGGAGTACTATCATGGGTTTCTTGAATATTATTTTTTATGATTATAATATCAAATGAATATAATACATTTTAGGTTATTTTATTGAAAAGTACATATATGTCTTTTTTCTTTATTTCTTACTCTCGTTTCATACATTTTTTAATTTCTTATTGTGAATACCGTACAAAAGTCCCATCTGCTCCAAACTGTCAGGAGTCAGTGGGACTTTGGCATCCTCAACTGGGTGATGGAGAAGGTTGAAGAGGAAGGTTGTGAAGAATCTGGCTATTCTGATCTGGTCACTAAACACAACTATTTCAATTTTAAGCACCAGGTCAATAGTGAAAGTAACTACCACTCTGGAACGTGCCACAAATATGCTATCCGTATAGTGTTTAAATCCATCTCCGTTCATTAAAAAGCGGCCAATATTTTTGATTTCTGTCTGTAATTTTTGTTTCAACTTGTGAACGAAGCTATGTAGAGAGCAAACGGACAGTAAACCAACAATATTTTAGTCGATATTGACTATTAAATGTCATTATTATTCCTAGCAAGTGTCAACTATTTACCGATATCGTTGACAAATACCTTTATCGTGTCAATGTTGACATTTTTAAGGCGTTCATGCTAGACTTCCTGCGGTCAACTGACTAAAGTTATTTGTAACAGAGTGGAACCTCATATTGCGAGTGCTTCACCAAACAAGCAAATTTTTCAAATAAACATTTTCTTGATAAACAAGCGATATCTTGCTGTACGAGCAGTACGTATTACATCATTACTGAGCTATGTTTCTGTTCAACGACAGTGCAATGTCACGTAATGACGGCCTCCATGGTCGAGTGGTAAGACGCTCGACTATGAATCCAAAGGTCGCGGGCTTAAACCCGGCGTGCGCAAATAACTTTCATGTAATTAATATGTGTTATAACATTCAATTCACATAAAATAATGTACAACATATTTTCGGCACGTTCCAGAGTGGTAGATACTCCTAGTATCGCCCTGGTGAAAGACCACCATTCAGAATCGAAACATTGCTCAAAAATGGCATTAATCGTGTTTCGTGACCAGATCTGAATATCCAGGTACTTCCCAACCTTCCTCTTCCCCTTCTCCTTCTTCTCCCCACTACCTTCAGCCTCACAACATACCCCAAATGGGGATGCCATAGTCTCACTGGCTCTAGACGGTTTGGAGCAGTAAGAACTCTTATGTGGTATTCACTATAAAAAATGACCCATTTCCGCGAAATCCTCAAAAGGAAGCAAAAGCAAGTGTCATTGATATAGATTTTTTCGTTAAAGTGTCACGAAAAGAAAACAATTTCGGTAAGCCAACTGTGATTCCGCTAGTGAATAGTGAATTAATTCAACTACATGTATTTTATAATAAATTTAAATAATAAACTGTATTAAACAGTTGATATATATTTTGAATTATGCTTGTAAACCGAGGTTCCACTGTTTACGCTAAATAGACTGTAACATATTTGGAATTTCTTCTAGCATGGGAAACGCCAGCAAAAAGTTGGCAGAGAAATGCACCATCCTGTCGCGCGACGAACAGCCCATCGTGGCCAACTCCTTCAAGACTGCTAGCAAAAACTCCGACAAAATCCGAGAGGATGATCTCATTGTAAGTAAAAAAAATATATTTTCATTTATTAACACTTCACACCTAACTACTCTCACCGGAGTAAGCAGGACACTGTATCCTCAGGAGATACATGCGTTGGGAGTGGAAAGCCAGCACCAGATTGAAGAAACTCCAATTAACTCCTCGATGGGAAGAAGACTCAGATACACGGGAAGCGTGGGTTGTTGAACCAGGGAACATCGCTGAAAAAAAACCCTGGTGAACTTTATAAAAAGGACTGGGTTAAGCTGGATTCACACCAACGTCCGGATCCGCTCAGTGACGATACTGTTCCGCATGAGAGCTTATTGATATGGTACGAATATCAATCAAGGAGTATGTGCCAAGGCAAAGTTGTGTGGCAGTATATCCTTCTGTCTACCCTTGTGATATTTGACTACTTAGTTAGTTAAATAATTATTTTGATGTGTAAAAATACTTGCGTCGCAGATTTTTTTTTAATAAAAACCGTTAATAATATTTTTAATAATTAAATGCTCCTCGATTGATATTCATACCATATCAATAAGCTCTCATGCGGAACAATATCGTCACTGAGCGGAACCGGACGTCGGTGTGAATCCAGCTTTACTGTCGAGGGATTATAGTAAACATGGGAGAAAGCATAATGGGTCCATGGTCTACCATCTCATTAATGTATAGTATATTTGCGGCATGTTCCAGAGTGGTACATACTTATAGAGACGCCCCGGTGAAAGACCACCATTCAGAATCGAAACGTTGATTGGAATTGGTTTAGGCGTTGTGTTTGGTGACCAGATCTGAATAGCCAGGTACTTCCCAACCTTCCTCTTACCATTTCATTACCCTCCCCACTACCTTCAGCCTCACAACATACTCCAATTAGGGATGCCATAGTCCACTGGCTTCTGGCAGTTGGAACTCTTGTGCGGTATCCACTATAAAAATAAATTATAATAATTGGTACTTTGTAACAAGAATATACTTGTGTCCGTGAACTCATTTTGGTCCTCTCACCCTTGTTTATGTCAATCTAACCTACAAGTTTGATTTAAGATTCTCACCGCCTTAAGTATTATCGTGATGGATTTTCGGGTTACTATGCCGTGTTGTGCTTTCTTCTCCTTTAGTCAACGTTTCGGACAACCTTGCAGTGTCCATCATCAGGGCAGGTGTGTAGATTGTAGTGAAGAGTGTGTTCATATAAACCAAATTTAATAATCCAAAAATCCCTCACAATAACCCACGAGTTATTTTAACCTAACAATATGCCCGCATGTTCAGGGCGTCACTGAAAGTACCTACCAAGCGATTACTAAGAGGCCATTCGAAATGATTATTCGTTATTGTTTTTCGTTAGAAAAAATGTCACTGCAGAGCGAAGTGACATTTTTTTACTCCAATTAGGTAAATGTTAAGATATTTATTATAAGGTATTTAGCGAATATAAATTAAAGCATAGAAATGGATAGAAAAATGAATTTATGTTGGGTGGCGAAGTTGCATGTTTGACTTTTATACATATTCAATGCACTAGATCAGTCATTCCCAAAGTGGTCTATATCAACCCCCAAGGGTCACGTCAATGAAAAAAAAAATTGTGGGTGCATGAGATGTAAATGGGGGTTCACGAGAGTAAATTCCATTTAGGCAGGCCGTCACCAAAATGTTGGCTTCCCGCAAATGTAATAATCCACCTCACAGATAGTACCTATGTAGGTACTTACGTAATACTCTCTTATAATAGACATTGATTCCCTATGGTTTGGCGGGGAACTGGTTCTTCGTCAGTTTCATCTTTTAGTCGATCTGTTAATACTTTTCGATTTCAAGTCTTTACCTACCAGTGCTTTTTTTCGGAGGGTAAATTTTCGTTGATTTGCTAGCACTTTTTTGAGGAGGATTTTTTGTCGATTTGCTATTACTTCGGTTTCAAATCTCTACCGATTAGTAGCCTTTTTTTCAGGGTGTAAATTTTGTCGATTTGCTAGTACTTTTCGATTTCAAATCTCTACCGACTGGTCCTTTTTTTTCGTTCACAAAACTTTGAAGTTTTTCCCAACGCTAAAAAAGATCAATATTTCAAAAAAATCGGCAAGTGGTCTACGGGACAAAAAAGTTTGGGAACATCTGCACCAGATTGATGTCATTGAGAGGCCCTAAGCTCCTCTGAGGTGATGTTTCACATAAATGGTGCTATAAACATTATCCAAGTATTATTATTATTATTGCCTGTGGCTGACATCTAGATAACATTGTGAGAAATAGATATCATCGCCGAAATGCTAAAAGGGCTGAAGTGCCATTTTAGGAAGTGTACAACAGAGCACTTTCAAGTTTTTTTTGTTTTATAATAAAATTCATCAAGTCCTCAGTACCTGGTTGGATTTTGAAAAAAAAAACCAACTTAGCCAACTCAATGCTCTCACTGAGTTGCCTGAAGCGACAAAAAGCTAAAAAAAGTCCCAAACTTGGGTCGCTTGAGTCAAGCGTTCTCCCAAATGGTAAACATATTTGAGATGGCTGAAGGCCCACAAAAGTCTTCAGAATCAAACGAGAGTCAGAGCATTCGATTCAGAAAAAAGAACTGATCAAAACTTCACATTTAACTCATTTTTGACCAAAGTGTCGCTTAAGCCCTTTTGCCTTTCCAGCGACAATATGTAATACTATGCTAATTTCTAGAAAGGCATAGACACTGAAGAGACAAACGGATAGAAGTGGGTCATGACCGAATCCGTGTAGATTTTTTCCTTACTTCTGTTAAAATTTATCAAGCATTTTCAAATGTTGAAATTCTCTCTTGAGCAGATAATCAATTTCATTGGCCTGTCTGAGGCCTAGGAGTTGCAAGTTCTTATATAAATTGTAATCTTTGGTTTCCTGTCATCTGGCATTCTTTTAACATGTCCAGCTCATCACAGTCTTTGGGACCTACACAATCTTACAATGCTCTAATGCTTTATTAATGTTTCGAGTTCGTGGCTAATTTTAATTCTGTTTGATCCATTTCCTAGCGTTGATCTAAAGATTTTGCGTTCAAAGACTACGATTTTTTTTTTTTCATTTATCATTAGACATCATGTCTCACAACCGTAAACTATTGGTCGTATTTTAGTTCTAATGGTAACATTATTAAATGTATTTTGTGCAAATATATTCATCTTAACTGTTTTGCTGTAAGGAAAAGTGTAAAGCTTATTGTCCACATATTAACAAGAGTTTCCCGTGCAATATTACATGATTTTTACTCAATATCAAAACCAAAATAATGTATTTTTCATATCACATATTAAGTATAATGTCCACAATCTTATCATGCTAATTTCTAATAAACTGCTATGTATTAGCTCTCAATCTGATAGCTACGCTGTTGTTTTGCTGTTCATCATTTTCACGTCAAAATCTACCTTATTTTTGTAAATCGTTGGGAATATTATGTCCATGGCCGCTGAATAGATAATCGCTAGAAATGTGATCCGTACCGAATAGAATTTACATTAGACCTTTTTAACGCCGAGGCATTAGACAGGCTGATAAAATTATTATCTCTTAGAGAAATAATTTCGGTGTTTGAAATTTTCACCGTAATAAGGAACATTTTTGCTTACTTCGGACGTACGGACACGCCCTCAACTCACTTATATTGGTGTCTCTCTTCGGTTTCCATAACAGATTTTTTTACAAGTTCGTTGGGTCATTTGTAATTAATTTTTGGAACAAATTTAGATTAAGTATTTTTATGTAGTTACCGCACTAGAATTAAGAATATGACACTTTCCAACTGTCCGGGGCCAGTGGGACTACGGCATATCCAATTCAGGTGCTCTGTGAGGCTGACTGAGTTGGGAAGGGGTAGAGGAAGCTAAGAAAGTACCTGGCTGTTCAGATCTGGTTGATTATCAAGACTAAAACCATTTTGAGCAACGTTTCAATTCATTCAGCCATATCTATTTATTTATTTTTATACGCCCTCATGGGCTTTTACATAACATAGGTATAAAATAAAATAACAGTGACATAAAAAATAACAATGACATAAAAAATAACAATGCGCCCAAAAACATTTGATGCGACGATTTGATTACGCCCAAGAAAATTAACACTAGTATTTAAGAAAGAGGTATGTTATTATAGCCTTCTTGTAACTAGATTCAGTGCAGTTGAATATATCTACTATTTCAGCGATAGAATTACTCACTGCATGCAATCTAGGTACAAGCGAGTATTTAAATGACTCAGTCCTGATATTGTTGTTACATTTAAAAAGAATTTTGGATCGAGTGGATCTTTTAGGTACATAGAAGGTAATTAAGCTAAGTAAATCAGGGCTGTCTATAATACCATTAACAATTTTAAAAATAAAAGTCATATCATTATTATATGAATATATCTATCTGACCGGTCGGTAGCTGAGTGGAAAAACGTGTCGGATTCCCACCCGGGCGTCGTGGGTTCAATTACTTTGCTGGCTAAGTCCTACATCATTGCACAAGCAACATCTTTCGCTTATTATGATGGTAGTAAGAGTTTTTCAAATATTGTCAGGTTATTCATAACCCGGAAATGTTTGTCTTTCTTTTAAAATAATTTATTATTATTATATCATTGAATAAAGTCCACTCCTCCCTTGGAGGACATTGAGAAGTACCTTTGAGAAACAGTGTAGTTAGAATTGTTGACTTTATACTGACACGATGGAAAGAGAAAGATATATTAAAGGATGTTGGATAGCCCATTAGTTACCGCCCACATCGAATTTGGACATTTTTAATAAACATATTTGAACACATTAAACAAAACAATATTAATACACCATTGAGATGATTTATAAAGTCTAAATATCACACAGACACTAATAACAGAAGGTTTGCCTAAACAATGGGAAGCTTTTTGTCGATTTTATATCATTAAAAATGTGAAAATTCTAAAGTTCGGTCAAAAATATTTAAAACTGTTGAAATACCTCTGAAAAGTGCTGTTTTACAATCTTTGTTTGGTCTTATTTGAACATTCAGGCATTGCAAATATCACCATCATGTTTGATTTATTTCTATAACCACTGCAAGTTTTTAATCAACACAAATATAGGAAATAACCTCAAAATCCGTTCACGTAAGTTATGAGACTCGATGGCGTGAAGTTAGCGCGGATGGAGAATATCCTTACATACTTAGAAGTGCTGCGATATTATTATGTGACGACTTTTCTTGTCTCTTTCTCTCTCATGGTAAATGACGTAAAAACCTGGAGAAAGTTATTTATCGCAAATTTGTATAGGTTGGGTAAAAATATTAGCTATACCTCCTTATATGGTAACTCCAAGACTCCACCAGTTTCCCGGAGGTGCATCTCTGCTGAATCAAATGGTTTCCGATGCCGTCGACTGGCTGAACAACCACCCAGTCGCAGTTTATCGTAAATAATTTGTTAATCAGTACAACGTTGACGAGAAGCACGCCCGTTTTTTCATTCTGCCTTTCCGAAACAATCTCACATAAACCACCGCGTAGTATTGCCGCATAAATCGGACGCAGTGTAAACTTTCAACACGCGTGTTTCAACTCACTGCGTGGGAATAACGCGCAGAATAATACTCTTTGATGTCTGTTCAATGTCGTCTCGCACTTCCATCATCATAAATCCAATCATTTGTTTGGAAAAATAATCTGTTTTTTATGCCAACAATGTCTAATCTATACAATCTTCTATTAATAAAATCGGTTTTCTCCGATCGCCGTTTGATTGTAACCACACTAGAGCGGCTATAAATTTATCTTTAATGGATCTGAGCAAAAAATAATTGGTTTGCTAATGAACTGTTTATGTTCGAGCGGATGTAACAATTCGGCTGCTGAAAGTGCAGCACTTACCGTGTTAAAAATAAATCTAGTGAAAAAATTTAAGAAAGGGGCGCTTAGATGGTTTGAATGTGTAAAACAGATGGATGAAGAGAGGATTTTCAGTAATTTTGTTTGTTTTTGTATTTTTAATTAGATGAATGCAAATTATTTTTTAATACATATAGTAAAAAAAATCAATACATTTCACAATAGTAGAATGAAGCACATAAGGTTACCATACACGTATATATATATATATATATATGTACGTGTATGGTAACTATATATATACGTATTTATTTATATCTACTTATATATATATATATATATAAAGTAGATATAAATTAAAATCTTAGTATTTATAAAAATCAAAGGTTTTTCTTTACATGTTCAGCACAAATCCTACGAAAAGTGGGAGAATATATGACAAGTAAATGGAAAAAGAAGTCGGGGATGCCTGAAGAAGACATGGCACAATCGAGTTGTCAAATTAGTCATGACCAAACAGCTAGTATCTTTTTTATTTTTTTGCAGTATCGCACAAGAGTCTCAACTGCTCCCATCCGTCTGGAGCCAGTGAGACTATGGCATCTCTAACGGGGTATGTCGTGAGGCTGAAGGTAGTGGGGAGGGGAAGGAGATGGGGAAGAGGAAGGTTGAGAAGTACCTGGCTATTCAGATCTGGTCACCGAAAACAGCTTAAGCCATTTCAAGCAATGTTTATCTAAAATATATCTCCAATAAATGAAAAAATATACAACGAGGCTGTTAGACTTACATATTTTTTGTTTTAATTAAATTAGTATTTTTTTTATGTGAACACCGCACAAGAGTCTCAACTTGTTGAAGCCAGTAGGACTATGGCATCTCCAAATTGTGGTATTTTGTGAACCTGAAAGAAATGAGGATGGGAAGAGGAAGGTCGGAAAGCATCTGACTATTCAAATCTGGTCACGAAACACACCTAAAGCTATTTCAAGAAACGTGGATTTTCACCAGGGCGATACTGAGAGTATCTACCGTTCTGTCTATCTGTTAATCTATGCTCGTTTTATATTTTGTTCCAGAAACAATGGTACAGCCACGTGGACCCTCGCCTCGCCCAGTTTCTATCCAACTTCCTCTTTGGCTATGGCCCAAGTAAAAAACCTATCGTGGAGTTCCAGCGATTCGCCGAACTATATGTTTTCTGTGTCAGAGGTGAGACTTGGTTCATATTACAAACTAATTTCTGTTCAATCATTATTCATGGCATACAAAAAAACTAATTAATATTCGACTTGACATCACAACTTTCCGTCCATTTGTTTCCTAGCATTTTATATTCAATCTCAGAGCAATAATTTACCAGGAGGGATAGTTTTGCAAAACAGTGCAGTCAGGATTGTTGTTTTTTTCCTGACTCGGGCGTGGCTAGGGTTTTCATGGACACACTGTTTTACATCCATTCATAACACATGTCGACACAATGTTTTGTTTATTTGTATAACCACTTTTTCACAAACCAATATTTTGTATTTGCGAATGATTCTAGGAACACTGGACGAAAGGATGTCGGCGCTATACAATTCCCTGGGCAATGATCATGACGAAACGATAGAACTTCCGTATAAACTTATCACAGAGGTAAGTACCGGAGTATTTTATTTTTATGGTTTTGCATTGACCAATGACAAAACTAACCTAACTAACTAGCCATCGTGTCGTTTCTCGGCAGGGGTACGCAGAGAGGATGGACCGCTACACAACTCTGTCTTAACACACACTCTTTGTCATTTACATTCATATTTTGTCTCATACATACTCTTCTGTTATTCTGACCCCTGTCATGACCCGACCCTAGTATTTAATTTAATTTTCCTCGGGCGTCCCCGACTTCTACCATTCACTTTTGCGTCATCCATCTTTTTTAATTTTTTTTTTTTATATAAATACCGCACAACTGTTCCCAACTGAGTCTCAACTGTTCCCAACTGAGTCTCAACTGTTCCCAACTGAGTCTCAACTGTTCCCAACCGTCTAGAGCCAGTGAGACTATGGCATCCACAAATAGGGTATGTTGTGAGGCTGAAGGTAGTGGGGAGGGGAAAGAGATTGGGAAGAGGAAGGATGAGAAATACCTGGCTATTCAGATCTAGTCACCAAACACGGCTAAAGCCATTTCAAGCAACGTTTCGATTCTGAATGGTGGTCTTTCACCAGGGCGATACTTAGAGTATCTACCACTCTGGAACATGCCGCAAATATACTTTTTTATTATTTTTAAATTAATTGAATGTGTTATGACACATATTTATTAAATAAAAGTTATTCATAGTCGAGCGTCTTACCACTCGACCATGGAGGCCGTCAATGGCCATCTAAACATTTTTCATTACACTTACATCATTTTTGACATTTGTAATCAGATCATACATGATTTCACCATGTATATGTCTCAGGAATCTCATTTCTACAGCATTCAGTCTAACAAATTTATAACTTGCATTTTCGATATTTTCTCCAGTTCTGCGAGAGTATAGTGTCCACCTACTTGAAGATGCAGAAGCAAGGCGGAAGTGCCCCCTTCTCAGCCTGGGCCGCCAAGGGGTTCACGGTGCAAAAAGAGCAAGTCTCTGCCCTGGCAGAGGGTCTAACCGCCGAGCTTACCGAAGCTTCCACTGAGAAGATCCCCTACAAGGCTATTGTCAGATGGTAAGCCAATATTTTTCTATCGACGTTTTTTTTATTTTACTTAAATCTTCACAAAATTACAAATAGTCTAAAAATAAGGCTGGTTAGTAGCCAGGTGGACAAATACGCAGGTACCCCACCCAAGCATCGCGGGGGGGCTCAACCCTTTGCTAGCTAAGTCCTTCATCATTGCACAAGCAAGTTTTTCCGCTTATAGTGATGGTAGTAGGAGGAATTCAAATATCGTCAGGTTGTTCGTAACCCGGTAATATTTTACTCTCTCTAACACTCTCGTTCCAAAGGGGGCTTCTAATGTCACCCCGGACGAGAGTTTAGTGCAATATCTTAGATAAATATACATACTTATTTTTTAAGTATTACCATAGACAAATTACCCTAAGATTATGTCATAAATATTACTGAAATATTTTAAATGTACTTCTTTTTAAGCATTACCATAGATAAATTACCCTAAGATTGTGTTAATATTTTAAATATACTTCTTTTAAAGTATTACCATAGACAAATCACCCTAAGACTATGTCATAAATATTACTGAAATATTTTAAATGTACTTCTTTTTAAGTATTACCATAGACAAATTACCCTAAGATTATGTTATAAATATTTTAAATATACTTCTTTTTAAGTATTACCATAGACAAATTATCCTAAGATTATGTGATAAATATTTTAAATATACTTCTTTTTAAGTATTACCATAGACAAATTACCTAAGATTATGTCATGACGATGCTTTAATTAACAAGGTCAAATGGGGCAACTAAGTCACCCCCTTCAAATCGTGCGTTTGATTTTTAGTTTGAAAATAGTATTTAACGCTGTTACTACGATAAACCCTCTGTATTTTTATGAAGTGTGAGGTGAGCACGCGAACGAATTGCAGTAAATGTGTTTTCGTGGTGTTATGTTTCGAGGTGTTCAGGTGAGCAGATAAAAAAATTCACCAACCTGTCTGAGGCCTAGGAGTTGAAAGGTCTTACGTTTAGATCACACTTCTCGGGATTGTCTGTTGTGCGGTTGAGACAAACGTGACTGTTTTCACTCTCGTGGTACGAGAACGTATGGAAGCAGAAAAACACTTTAACTTCTTCTTCTTTTTTTTATTTGAACATTTTTATCGGAAGATTTTTTAAAGTACAACAGTTGAACCTTCAACTGACGACATTCAAGAACCGCACGGCAAGGCGCTCTGAATGGGACTCCTAACTCACAATATTCAAGAACCGCACGCCATGGCGATCTGAACAGCACTGCTGAGATGAAGTAATGGTCAACTCAAATATCATACTCTAACATGCGGTATGGAACAAAGCATGTTTAAAAGGGTCTTAAAAATCGATCTAAAGATATTGTAAACAATACAATTCAAGGGACAGAAACACATTAAAGAAGGCAATTAAGAAATGCCCAAGGACCTTGGTCTGACGGGTAGATCACAGGGGATTTAAGTTACAGTAAACATTATGGGAGGCAATTAAGAAATGCCAAAGGACCTTGGTCTGGAGGGTAGGTTACAGGGGATAAGCCCCCACGTGGGCGCAACTGCATGGCCCATTACAGTTCTCATAACGAATTCACTACATTATTTCATAGACATAATGAACATTACTCAGATTTGCTTAATCCTAAAACATAAATCACACTAAAATATAACTGTAAACATAAACATATAAAATTACGATTTGCAGTAAGCGATAAGACATTCCTTCATAAAATACCAGGCTAATACTAGAGGTACCTTATTTAATCGTAATCTACCCTTGATTGTAAAATGGCAGATGATATATTTTTCACGTAGTAACGAATGCGAATTTGGGAACGAACAGTGACGTTATTAAATTGTATCTCTTTTCAGGTTGCAGCACAGTGTCCTGCTGACCAGAATTATCGAGCAAGTATTCAAGAACCTGTATCATCCAATAAAAGGAGCCAGGTCACATTCTGAAGAAGAGAGTTTGCACTGCAGTTTAATACCCACGCCAATCGGTAAGCACTATCTATCTTATTAGCTTCACGCCTACCACTGTAAATCTGTCAATCAATAATATTTTTTATTCCAGAAGGTATTTAGTTTTAAAAAAAACAAAAAAAAATTGTGAATGAACTGCCATCTAGAACCAGTGAGACTATGACATCCCCGATTGGAGTATGTTATGAGGCTGAGGGTAGTGGGGAGGGGAAGGAGATGGGGAAGAGGAAGGTTGGGAAGTACCTGGTTATTCAGATCTGGTCACCAAACACGGCTAATGCCATTTTCAAGCAAAGTTTCGATTCTGAATGGTGGTCTTTCACCAGGGCGATACATAGAGCATCTACCACTCTGGAATGTGCCGCTAATATATTTTTTATTATTTTAAATGTTTCATGGCACGCGTTGATTAAATAAAAGTTATCGGCGCGCGCCGGGTTTGAACCCGTGACCTTTGGATTAGTAGTCGAGCTTCTTACCACTCGACCGTGGAGGCCGTCAGTTAGGTAAGAAGTTTGACAGACTCCGTGGTCGAGAGGTTAACACGCTCGACTACTAATCCGAAGGTGGCGGGTTCAAACTCGGCGTGCGCAAATTACTTTTATTCAATTGATATGTGTCATAACACATTTAAATAATATAAAGTATATTTGCGACACGTTCCAGAATGGTAGATGATCTGAGTATCGTCCCGATGAAAGACCACCATTCAGAATCGAAACATTGCTTGAAATGGCTTTAGCCGTGTTTGGTGACCAGATCTGAATAGTCAGGTACTTTCCAACCTTCCTCTTTCCGATCTCCTTCCCCTCCCCACTACCTTCAGCCTCACAACATACCCCTATTGGGGATGCCATAGTCTCACTGACTCTAGATGGTAGGGGGCAGTTGGGACTCTTGTGCAGTATTGACTATAAAAAAAATATTTTTAAAGTATGCAGGTATAGTACAATGCAATACATAAAACTAAAGTACGAATTGTTATACATAATACTCGTATATCCAATAAAATAATAATAATAAATTTATAAAAAATAAAAAATAAACATAATAAAAATAACTTTAGATCGATTAAAATGCCACTTTTTTATCTTATTATTATTTCCAATAAGGTCCCGATGGCCGAATTAGCTAAGGCGTTACTCCCCGATAGAGTAGAGAATCCGAATTCGAGTCTCGATTGTGACCATTGTCTTTTTATTTTCTGTTTTATATTGGTGTTTTAGATTATTGATATTATTTTAATATTTAAAAATAACTCTAATCGAGCGTGTTTCGATGTGGTCTCCGCATCATCTGCATCCATCGCTCGTTTAGATGATAGCTGAGCCATTTGGATGCAGCCGCGACAATGAAGTTGGTGGAGTTCCGTGTCCCGCCCCAGAAGCAAATGTGTAATCTCACGGAGAACAATTTTTTCTGTCCTAAATTTAATTTCTTTTATTACCACTGAAGTGTTTTATGGGCTTGTCCATGAACCTGAAGTAAACTTAATTTTTATTTACTCCTGGTGATTTTAATTTTTTTTTTAATACTTCATTGAACTGAATTTCTAGCAGCTCAGTACTCCTGATTAGTGTATTTAAGTCAGTACCCGGACCTCTGGAGGTAAAATTAAGATTTTACCTTTGACTAAGTGTATTGTCGCGTCATTTTGCAGGTCTCACGTACATGCCAGACTACCCGGCCATCATAGACCTGAGCCAGCTGGTTTACGTAGCGGGGCACCTCCCAGCGGACATGCAGCGCGAGTGGCGCTTCCTCTTCTCCAGCAACATACACGGGGAGTCCTTCTCCACGCTGCTGGGTGAGCTACCTGACTATTCGGATCTGGTCACTATTGCTTCCGATCCCCGCGATCTCTCCGCACAACGCTCCGTGATGGAGCTGCGATCAGGGTCAAACGACGTCAGGAGTTGCCTATTCCTAAAACTGAATGATTCAGATTTGTAACGGACGCAAAAGAATACCTAACCCAGTCCATGTATGCAATTAATCTGATCATAAATTCATATTTTTTTAACAACATCTTGTTTCAGCTTGCAACGTCATTTCCATCATGACCTATAGAGCCTTGAAATTGTATTAAATTTTGCCGTGTTGTTTTTTACGATGCTATTCACAAAGTAGGTTTAAAAAGGTCGAGTAATACAACTGGTCAGATATAAAAATAAATTTTAAGCATCCATTGAAGTATTATGACTTTAAAAAAAGTTGATTTTGAATAAACATATAAGTTTTATGGCAATGTTTATCTTTCTTTTTGAAGATATTGTGTATGGTTATTCTTTGAAAAATTATTAAAAAAACCAACATATCAAAAACCAATTACATCACTGTTCACAACACCACTGTGAAGAATTGTCAATAGATTGACATCATATAGTTTAAAATTGTAACGGGCCATTTTCGCAAAACAAAAAAAGTTGAACGTAAAAAAATTATTCTGCTATGTAAATTTAAAAAATAATATTAAAATTGAAATTAACTTTAAAGGATTAATGCTTTTTTACTATTAAATATTTAAATAATATTAGTAATCTAAAACATAAATATAATACAGAAAAAAGCCAGAAACTAAAAAGAACAACGGTCCTGACCGAGATAAAAGCCTGAAAGAAAGATGGCAGCCTAAAATCGGAAGAAATTCAAAATATTAATACTTTTCAATGCAAGTATGAGATCGTTTGAAAATGCCTCTTTCTAATGAGGTCTTGATGGCTTCATTGGCAGAGTGTTACTCCCGGATAGAGTAGAGGTTCCGAGCTCGAGTTTCGGTCATGACCATTGTTCTTTTTAGTTAATTAATATTATTTAAAAAATAATAGTTTAGCGGAGTTTCTCATTGATGTTTGTTCCAGGTCGAATAATGGACCAGGGGCCCTCAGTGATCATAGTTGAAGACAACAATGGGCACATATTTGGTGGTTACGCTCCTGCTAACTGGTCGCTCAGTCCTAACTTCCAAGGTATGTTGCAACAAAACTATTATTCACCGCTAAAGATTGTATTAAAATTACGATTGGTACTTTCGAAAGACTTACACAATTCAAATAAAACATGAGTTACATCTATTTGAGCATGAGATCATCGTGAGATTCTGTATGTCCCAAAATTATGACCAAGTGGGTGCCCCAGTGAAAGCAAATAGTGCCGAGAAGAAGACCAAGGAAGAAGTGGATAGACTGCTTGGAAGAGAATCGGAATAGTAAGGGAAAGACCGAGGATCAGAGACGAATGGCGAGGGACCGCAGCCGACGGAGAGCTTTTGTGGAGGTGGCCGAATCCCACCCTCGAACGTACTGCCGTGATGATGAGTACTAATCCACGGATAAATAATTGTTTCAGGTGACGACACTTCTTTCCTCTTCACCTTGGCTCCGAAGATGAGGATATTCCCAGCCACGGGATACAACGACCACTACCAGTATCTGAACCTGCACCAACAGACAATGCCCAACGGACTGGTAACTGTTATACTCTATTCAAAGTACCTACTCTAACTTGAGTCCCAACTGCTCCCAACCGTCTAGAGCCAGTGAGACTATGGCATCCCCAATTGGGGTATGTTATGATGCTAAAGGTAGTTGGGAGTGGAAGGTGATGGGAAGATGAAGGTTGGAAAGTACCTGGCTATTCAGATCTGGTCACCAAACACGGCTAGAGACATTTCAAGGAACGTTTAGATTCTGAATGGTGGTCTTTCAACCGGGGCGATACTTAGAGTATCTACCACTCTCGAACGTGCCGCAAATATACTATATATTATTTTATATTAAGTAAATGTGTTATGATACATTTTAATTAAATAAACTTTATTTGCGCACGCCTGGTTTGAACCCGCGACCTCTGGATTCGTAGTCGAGCGTCTTACCAATCGACCACGGAGGCTGTCAAATTTAGTAGTTGTCTGATGTAGGTGCTTTGTTAGGTAAAACATACATAAACATACATACCAAATCGACACTACAGCCTTTGGAGCGGGAGAGGCTCGTGAATTTTTAGTGTGTGTATTGATGTTGTAGCCAAAAATGTTTTTTTTTAAATTATGAAGATTTTAGAAATTTTTGAAAAACAAAAAAAATCATATTCGGCTATAACATCATCAATAACGTCGTATTTTTCAATCTCAGCACTTTAGCACATTAAAAAGTCACGAGCCGCCCCTGCTTTGGAGAGTCTTGGCCGCCTTCAGAAAAAACCTCAACTCCTGATCTCTCTCATCCCCTTCATCTAATGTTGTTCTCCACATCATCCAGCCACCAAATCTTAGGTTTCCCATCACTCCTCCGTCCTGAAGGTTTATGAAATAGATGCCTCTTTGTACGTCGGCCAGCTTAGGCAACATCTCAATCTGGTCGTATTTCAGATGATGGGCGGCCAGTTTGAGTACTGCGGACTGTGGCTGGACTCGGAGTACGGGCTCGGCCACTCCTCGGAGAGCTGCACCTCGTACAAGCGCTACGCACAGATGTCCCGCGACAAGAACTTCAAGATCAAGAACCTGGAGGTGTGGGCCGTCGGGGAGAAGCCTATAGTCGAGGAAGTAAGTGCCCACCTTCGGGGAGTTCTAACTGTCTTCTGTCAGTCTCCTGCTGTCATTAGAAATGATTCATTATTTTTATTTAAATGCATTCACTTTTTAACGAGTTGTTCCCTCAATATTTATTTATTTATAAATTAACGGACTAAAGTCCAATTTCAAAAAAGACATAAAACACAAAATGGAAAAAAGAGCAACAAAGAAGTAATAGCACATACATAATAATAAATGAAGCGATGATAAAAATAGGACAAAATAAACATAAGAGAGAACATTCAAGCCATGGTCTAGTCAAAGTTTTGGTAGAGTCGTAAAGAATGACAAAAATCATTTGGACTGCTATAAAAAATTTCAAGATCATGGCTTTAGTTAACAAGTCTTGACATTCTGGACGTTTGGAGAATTATATCCATAATTAGTATTGTGATGATTGAGGAACAGCAATTCATTGCTTCTGAGTCTACGACTAGGAACGTTGAACCGGATAAGTTGCAACAGAGAATGTGAGTCAATAAAACAATTAATTTACAATTATGGGACAATATCGTCGCTGGAAAGGCAAAAGGGCTTAAGCGACAATTTGGTCAAAAATTAGTTAAATATGCAATTTTGGTCAGTTTTTTTTCCTGCATTGAATGCTCTGACTCTCGTTTGATTCCGAAGACTTTTGTGGCCCTTCAACCGTCTGAAATATATTTTCCATTTGGAAGAAGGCTTGACTCCAGCGATACAAGTTTGGGACTTTTTTTAGCTTTTTGTCGCTTCAGGTAAATCACTGAGAGCATTGAGTTACCTGAGTTAACCTTATTTATAAAAATCCAACCAGGTTCTAAAGACTTATAAATTTTATTGTAAAACAAAAAGAACTTTAAAGTGCTCTCGTGTAAACTTCCCAAAATAGTGCTTCAGCTTTTTTGCCTTTCCGGCGACAAATTTTTAAACGGTTTATAATATTAAATATTTCCTCATGGTCGAGAGACCTGTCAGTCTTCAGCCCCTTATGTAGCGGCATTTTGGTAGTCGGAAGTTCACTTGCTGAGAGCCACTTCACTCGATCGACTGATTAAATTCTGGTCCTCCATCTATAGGATATGATGCTCCGCAGACCACCGCACATGTGGTCAAAGAATGCCCGCACCATTAATGCCCCAGCGGAATAAATAAGGTCCACAGGGTGACGCTTGAGGCCCTGAATGTTCCTCTTTAACCGTTCCACAAAAAAAAAGAAGTTTTATTTTTATTTGTGGTGTTTAAAAGTTTTCAGATAATTAAAAACTTAATCTTACCTGCTGGATGAAATAACATTACTGACACGTATTTCTTTCTGCAGGGCGAGCGCACGGGAAAGAGCGTACTAGACGGCAACTTCGAGTCCAAAGCCATGCTGAAGATGGCCGGCAGGGAGCAGCACAGCGAGGGTCTCCGAGAGGCGCCCCCGTTATAATTTCTCCCGATGCTTCTGTCCTATATTCCCCGTTTACCAAATGACCAGAGCAACTTCTGCGCTCTGTGCTCCCGAAACTGGTTATGATTTTAATGAAATGTTTAAGTTTCCAATTTACAACATGTCTCCTATATTTATTATTTTGAATATATTTAATATTAATATCTCCGCTGCCGTGAATTTGAGATAATTTGTTTAAAAATGGACAAGATTAAAATTTTTCTTATGGAAATTAATTAAGTATTGCATATTTGGCTTTAGCACTGAAGAGATAAACCAATAGAAGTGTTTTCTGGGCATGACCGTGCCCGAAGTAAGTTCAATTTTATCTTACACTGGGTGGAATTGATCAAATATCAAAGTTATTTGTTAAACAGATGATCAATTTCATTGCCCTTTCTAGTGCCTAGGAGTTGAAAGGTCTTGTGTAAAATGGTGACAACAGTTTTCTTTCAAATCAGTGTAGATCACGTTCTAGGGATTCTCTGTTCAGTGCATTATAATACATATGTACATAACTTGGAGTAAGAATATATATGGAGATACAGCTAAATATTTTTACCTAACCTATACAAATTTACGATGAATCACTTTCTCCGGGTTTTTACGTCGTGTACCTATGAGAGAGAAAGAGACAAGACAAGTTGTCACATAATTTCGCACCACTTTTAGGTATTTTAGCATGTTTTCCGTCTCCGGCAACTCCGCCCACTACGTTTTGTTATGCGACATAACTCAACGGTTTTTGTGGTTATATCCTATATTTTTGTTGATAACAATACTGTGAAAAGGTGGTTATGCAAATAAACAAAACATTCTGTCGACATGTGTTTTGAATGGATGAAAAAGGTGTGTCCATAAAAACCCTAGCCATATCCGAGTCAGGAAAAAATCAACAATTCTGACTAGACTGTTTTGCAAAGCTATCGCTCCTGGTATATTATTGCTCTGAGGTACGTAATGACATTCTTACAACTCTTTTATCTGTATCTTACGAGATTGAAAAAAATTCACTTGTAATCTTTTACGATGAAACCGTGAAGACAAGCAAGATTTTAGATGCAATCTTTTAACGAAAGGAACATGTTTTTGTAAAGAAAATCTGACTTTTTCTATTGTACTGTGCTATTTATTACCCGTGTTGTCTCAATCCCTTCAAAATAAAATCTTGACACACAGTTTGACACCCTTACCTTTGCAGGCGGCCAAAAGAGGAACTAGTGAACAAAATATGTATTAACTTAAAAGCATTAATGCTTGTTTGTTATTAAATATTTAAATAAATTTAATATTAATAAAAAATAAATCCAATTTTTATATTTATTGTCGACTTGGTAAGAAGTCAAAAGACCTTCCGTATTTAAAAAAAAGGATATTTATCCAAGACACCTTCTAGATATTCAATATGTGTTAGGATATAACTTTGAATATCATCAAAAGATGGCACCCTAAAATCGGAAGAAATTCAAATATAATAAAAGTATGATATCGTTTAAAAATGCCGCATTCTAATGAGGTTTTGATGGCTTAATTGGCAGAGTGTCACTCACGGATAGAGTAGAGGTTCCGAGTTTGACTTTTTTCTGTTTCATATTTGTGTTTTAGATTATTAATATTATTTAAACTTTTTTTTGTATTCACATTAAATCTACACTAGGGACGTCGCCTGATACAAAGTTAAGTATGTCAATCTGTCGGTAGATTAGAAACAATTGAAGAAGTATCCACGAGCATCCAAGTATTTATTGGGACCAGAATATTTCTTGCTTATCTTTGTCAAATTTTCTACTTGTGGCAATTGTGAATTATTTTATATAAAATTCAACTGTTATTTTTTTTCAATAGGGTTCAACAATACTTTAACTATGAACAAATATATCTTAAGTATTACTTATAAGTGATAATACAAATTATATCAATGTACACTTAAACATAGTTTTTGATGAGGTAACCAAGTACGTAAATATTATGTATGTATTTGTATAATTTGTTGATAATAAGTTCTATTATTTCAAAGTTCACTAAAAACTATATAGTGTGTATAAAACAGTCCAGTATTTGTTTTCTAATGATCCCGCAATGATTTTACAAGATAATATTATTTTGTCATTGTTAAATCACTTTCTAATTCTTTATTTAACACGCAGAACTAATTAAACTATGCAAACAGCACCACTGAAAAGATATATGTATAGAAGTGTTTTGTGGGTGTGTCTGTGTGCCCGAAATCAGCTCGATTTTTCCTTACTTCTGCGGAAATTGATAAAAATTTTTCAAATATTGAAATTCTTTCTTGAAACAGAATTTCAGATTCATTGGCTTGTCTGGGGCCTAGGAGTCAAAAGGTCTTATGTTAACTGGTGACATTAGTTTTCTTTCAGATGTGTATATATCCACCGTGTTTAGGTGAAATGCATTATTTTTGCAAGGAAATTTAGGCCTTAATGATAACATAACAGTAAATGCAAAAGTGATCATAATTTGATCAAATGCTGAAACGGGCCGAGAATCGGCTGTTAAAAAAAATATTGCGCTAATCATTGATTTGCGACAATGATGTGACAGTGGTTCTAAACCACTAGGCCTAAGTTTGCTTGCAAAAAAATGTGGAATAACGCCTTTGACCTAAACACAGTCGATATCATACTTCTAGGAATTATTTGTTCAGTGATTTCTATCATAAACTACAAAAATAGCACATGCATATTTCTAAGGCAACATAGATTGCAAAGAATTTTTTTATTGGCTGCTTGCACAAGTGTAAAATGTACCAGTCTGAAGATGCCTGAAGCTGAGCGAAACTGGTCCAGTCAAAAATGAATGAGTGGAACAAAGTTATGAAGTTTTCTAATCATAGTATTTAAGTACTGGAATAAAATTCCACAAATGTACAGTTTTTAAATAGAATTGAAGTATGTAATCCATTATTATTATTTAGGAACATTTAATTATCCATCTTAAACGAAACTTATTAACTATATATATTTACTGTAGCGTGGCTTAATTTTTTCAGCTTCTGTGTATATTTCTTTCCAATTATTAATATTTTTTCTCATTTCGCACTGACATTACAACAATCAATATTTATTTTTTAAAAGAACTTTACAATATATATGTATACTAAAATATTCAAAGTAGCCCCACCACATCATGCGTTAGTGCAAAAATTAAATACTAACTGATTGATTAAATAGAGTACCTACCTATAGTGGTTCCCTCTATTGGTGATTTAAAGAAAATTTTAGTTAAGGTTCGGACCCTAGACCAAAGAAGGTACGTAGTGTAGGAGTCTTCATACCATCTACCATGAACAGATACAATTTTACATTTACACATTTACTATGGCTTCACAACATGTTATTTAGAACTTCACAACATAATATTCAAAATAGCCCCACCACACAAGGTATGTACAATGACTCTACAACATGTGATCTAGACTTTCCCAACATAATACATATTCAAAGTAGCCCCACCACAACATACAATATTGTGACTTCACAACACACGTACTCTGGCTTCACAACGTGTTGTTTAGAACTTCACAATATAATTATTTAAAATAGCCCCTTCACAACACATGTACTATGACTTCCCAACATAATACATATTCAAAATAGACCCACCACAACATGTTAAACATATAATATTATGACTTCACAACACACATACTATGGCTTCCCAACATATTACATATTCAAAATAGACCCACCACTACATATAATATTGTGACTTCACAACACATGTACATATATACACATGTTATCTAGAACTTCACAACATAATATTCAAAATAGCCCCACCACAACACGTTAACCATATATTTTTATGACTTCACAGCATATTTACTATGACTTCAAAACATAATGATAAAAAAAAAACATCCAAACATACCAACTAAATTACTTTTACTTCACCCAATAAATTCGGCATGTTAACTATAATTCACGTATTAAATTATATTATGAAGTGCTCTTATTTATATTGTAAAATTCAGACGAATTAAAAATGTTTTCGCCAAATTACAGTGCCACTAAGTGTTGTCGTAACCAAAATATCCTCATTTCGCTAATCCTAGAGCGCATTTTAAAGGGGCCCGTATTTCACCCAGAATCTTAATGGTATTTAAATGAGAAATACGATTCATCCCGTGTCATACGGTCATCTGGAATTATGCAATTTTTCATTGTGAACAATGAGTATTCGATATGTAGTCCCAATTGTGTAACTATGCTAGTTTTTGTAAATTAATAATTATCTATGTGTTCAAAAATTCTTAATGTTTGAAAATTGTACATTATGATGTAGCTTTCAATATTTATGGATTTACTAATTTAGTTTAGATAGGATTAATTAATCCTCGTACTTTTTGCCTGTGAATTGTAACCCCTCGCCTTAAAATGAATAATCTACACCCCAGTTCTCTAGAGAATGTATATCGTATCTCCCCTTACGGCAGCTTTTAAACTATTTACGTAAGGTCAAACTAAACACACCTTTTTGTTACTATTTGCAGTGCTTAAGTGTCTAAAAAAGGATCATTTTATTTAAAGAAATGAAAAAAAAAACTTTGTACAAGACCACAAATATTATTTTAATTTTTATGACTGACTGGTTTCGCTTAGCCTAAGCACCATCAGGGTACAAAATTAAACTAAATAAAAAATACAATACCGGATAGAGTAGAGTATCCGAGTTCGAGTCTCGGTTGTGACCATTGTCTTTTTATTTTCCGCCGTTTTTCTGTTTCATATTTGTGTTTTAGATTATTAACATTATTTAAAAAACACAAAGTTAGCGGTTGTATATACATACAGAGGGAGAACAAAATATAAAATAAAATAACAGAAAAATGAGAAAACAATAGAATATCCGTGGTCTTATACAAAGTTATTCTTTCATTTCTTTAAATATGTCAAACCACAAAGTGATTGCTTTCTACGAAAATATATAATTTTATTTATTCATTATTGTTTTGTAGACGGTCTGTACAACTCCCCTAAGCATTCAGGCCGTAGACTTACAATGTGCTATGATAGTAAGAAAAAATGGTCAACTTATATATCGCCGTTTAGTGATTCAATCACCTCGAGGGCACTTTATAATGTACGTAGCTTTTTCTCAGACTAAATGGCGGGACATTCTTAGTATTTGGACCCGGCACATTGAATTTTGCAATATTCATACAAGAGAGTTCAACCGGTCTCTTCGACGCATCAGACTTGGCTGCCCGTCTGAGTGAGAGTTGCGTCTGAGTGAGATACCTCCCGTGTTTTACCCCTTTCCTTTGACAGTAGCCAGGTCCCTTTAACCCTTATCTGGGCAGTGTAACTTATATGCTACACAAACTTTGCTATCTTTATTTTTTTAAAGAAATATTTTTACTTTTTTAGTAATGGCAACACTTCAAAAAATCTCTTCTTTATCGTCCTGTCAATGGATGACACCTATAGTCAGTTTAAAAAAAATATTGTGGCTTATTGTCTTGTTTTTATCCTTATATTATGTTTTTTACCTTGCCAAGATAAGGGTCAATAAAGTTACCAGGGTTGTTATCGAATATGTGGTCATGTCTCCTGGTTCCACGACTCCCCCTCCCCTTCTTCCCAATGAGGTGGGACAATGGCACCATAGATCAACGGGTTCTTTTTTATCTTCATCACATTTCCTACGGCTATAATTTTTTTCTTTCCACTCCCAACGGCTGCGTGTGTCTCCCGAGGTGGCGGCATCTTGTTAGCAGCCCTACCAGCTTCCCTATATTGAGTAGTAGCCTGACTCATTTTGAGCCCTTTTGAATATCTCATTCCCGGTGCTTTTTCCTATTCCTTCAAGTACTGGGATTTGATCATTTCCATTTTTTCATTACTCATTTCAGTCTCCATAACTCAAAACTATATATTACGCGTACAACTTTGCTCTCGCCTTTTTCCTATAGATGGCTTTAGCAGTTAGTAGTGGTCGAAATAAATAGACCATAAACGTCATGCAATAAACTTAGGCATCGGTCAACATAACCCCATAGAAACATTAGTCGATTTGTGTCTGCATCATAAAGTTATCCTCCATTGAAAATATCAGTTAACTAGCCAAATTCTCGTAATTTGCGGGAGGTTTTAATTAAAAATGCTCGACCCCATGTTGCAAAACTGGTCAAGACATACTTGGAAACGTTGAAATGGGAAGTCCTACCCTATCCATCGTATTCTCCAGACGTTGCTCCCTCTGACTGTCACTTGTTTCGATCAATGGCACGCGACCTGGCTGACCAGCACTTCCGGTCGCGTGAAAAGTAAAAAAATTGGATCGATTCGTGGATCGCTTCAAAAGATGACCAGTTTTTTCAACGCGGGATTCGTACGCTGCCCGGAAGATGAGAGAAAGTAGTGGCCAGCGATGAACGATACTATGAATCATAAATTTATCTACAGGTTTTTACAATGAAGCCTTGAATTTCGAAAAAAATGGCGGAAGCAAAGTTGTACACCTAATAACTATTGTAATAGTAGAGTTTAATAGCTATTGAGATGTGAGATTCAGAAGGTAAAGTAACCGATATAAATTAAGTTGTAATTTATAAATGTGCAATTTAACTATAATTATAAAGTGCAATTCAATATTTTTACTATTAATATTGTGTGTAAACAATTTTCGTGTAAATTGTCTATATATTAGATAGTTAATTAATTGTGTAAGTTCACATATTCCTATACAATGAATTACAATTTTTTTTGGGTTTAAGGTGGGCTTATTGCCAGGTGGCAATTTCTTGCAACTAAACCAGACATTAGATTTTTAGTTATTTATTTTGACAGTATTTATGTTTTATTTTCTAAGGCAGCTATCAATAATGATATAAAAATAGTTTCCACATGTTACACAATACAACAATATTTTCTCCATTTAAACAAATTATATTTTTTACTTATAATTATTATCGTCTTTCGCCAAGTTCCCTCTAAGTTGGAAGATATATATTTTTTTTAATTTCTGTGCTACCGAGATGACCATTAGACCTGCCGTGAACATCCAATACATATCACCGGTCCGGAAGAAAAATGCCATAATTAAAATTATACGATTTTTGGGTTATTGATACCTTACTTAAATTTATTTTATAAAAAAATTACAAAAAATCTAATTCAAGTTGTGGTCGGCAGAGTAGTTGTTTCGTTTTAGACAACAACAAAAAAAATACACAAATTTGTAGTTCTGTTTGCACCAAAACCGACACAATTAGAAATATGATGTTTTTCATGTTTATAAATTGTCGCATGACGTGTTTCTTCTGGACCAGCGATATGCACCATATACGGGGTGGTACCACAAAAATCCACAGGGTGATTATTTATGAAAATCTAAGGAAAAGACAATTGGGTTAAAGTTATGATTTTTTGCATTTGATGTGTAACCAATCCTTTATAGTAAAATTATACCGCAGTAATCTACCGCTATTGGCTCGCTAAATACGAAATCTGTTTGACCAACCGTACTTCCACCAGTTGTTAGCGATGAAGTGATAAACGATTAGGTAGCGCTACGACCTCAGCACAATTTTTTGTCAACTTTCAAACAACAAAAAAAATTTTTTTTGGTAAGTAGAATTGCTCCGTTTGAAATGGAAATTAGGTTTTTTTCTTAGAATATTGTGAGTAATGAAAACTCTGAACACACAATGTACAGAATTTTCGATTTTTTTTTAATGCTAAGAGGGAACATTAATCATAAGTGTTGTACTACGAATTTGAAATCTGGATGTTGTGTTTGCCCATCAATATGCATGAAAAAAAGCATTATTTGTAAATATTCATTCAAATTATAACACATTTTATTGAATTACTATGATTGTCCATACTATTATAAGAAAAATATAAATATTATTTATTTACATTTGTGTTTTATTCATTTTTAATTATTTTTTTTTTTTCTACCACCTCTTTGATGACCTCCGTGGCAGAGTGGTAACCGCTCTAACTCCAAACCCGTATTTCACGGATTCGAAACCTGATGTGTTAAAAAAAAGTTATTTTGAAATCTAATTTAATAAATTATTATATATTTTCTCCTCATTCAGAATAAAAACTATCTCAGTATTGTCTTGGTGAAATACCACTATTAAGAATCGAATTCTTGAGGTGACTTTAGCTATGTTTAACGACACGATTTTAGTAGCTAGGTACTTTCCAGCCATCCAAACCCCCAGCCTCAATACAAAAATAACAAATTTGATTTTAAAATTGTGTGTTTTTTTCCGTTTTTCCTTAATATGCGGATATTGTACTCAGCTTTACCCTTTAATTTTAACAAGAAATATGAAGGCTTTAATTCTGTAAAGGACATGATAATAATTTGAGATTTACTGCTTATTGTATTTAAAAAACGTTTTCCATCACTTTCATATGTATCATGCATATGGAGCAATAGTTGCCGATATGGCTGTATAAAATAAATTAACAGTTCTTACTTTTGTAATTCTCCCAAGTATGGCAGCACTTTCCTAAACCACAGAGAAAGAAAATCTCCTCCATGTAGTTGTATAGCAGCTGTGTAAATAAATATGTATGTATTTTTTTGACAATAATTTCATTTGTGATCCCGCGTTACATAAATGTCAATTATTTTGAAGCCCTACCGATGGAATATCACGTGGATTTGTTGAATGGCACGTTGGACCAGGGACTGTGACCTCGATCGCTGGCTTGTTTGTTTTGGCGGAAGCGAACCGAATCATGGCTGACCCGCAGCAGTACGACGAAAGTGAAATGGGGTTAGACAAGGAGCAGTTCGAAACGAAGAAATGGGACCGTTTCGCAGAGTGGATGCACTGCGTTTGCGTTGTAACCTTCGATTTGGAGCTGGGACAAGCGCTCGAAGACATATACCCTCCACACGTCAAATTGACAGATCACGAAAAGTCCAACATTTGTTATTTGGCCTTTCCGGATTCGAACTCCGGCTGCATGGGAGACACGCAGTTTCACGTCAGGCTGAGATCTAGAACATCGTTATCCAAAAGCCATGTCAATTACAACAGCGAGTGCCCCGTTACCCTTCAGGCGGATTCGACCCATTTCTGGGGCTTTGTTTACTTTCGTCAAGTGAGGGACCCCACGCTCCCGAGGGGATACTTCCAGAAGAGCGTCGTTATATTAACGAGGCTTCCGTTTATTAATTTAATGTATAAAGTGAGTGCGTGCATTGCCCCGAGGTTTTTCGATGGCGGTATTACGAGTTTAGAAGCGGCCTGTCACGACATAGACCGATGGCACCCTCTACAGGCCGGGGGTGGAGTGATGCTGCCCTTGTTAGGGAACGTTCTACATATCTTCTTGCCGGCCGAAGGCACCCCGGATGCGGTGTTTCAAGGGGTGACACATCCTCGAGGTACTTTACCGGCATCTCCTAAGGATGTGCATTCGTACCGCTCGCTCTCCAGCGTTCTATCCCACTTACATCTTCTCTGGGAGCTGGTAATAACCGCGGAGCCCATAGTTGTGATGGCCTCTTCTCCGACTGCGTGCTCCTCGATGGTGCAAGCTCTAGTGGATCTGATCCAGCCTCTTCAGTACTGCGCAGACTATCGGCCTTACTTCACCATTCACGATAGCGAGTTTAAAGAGTTCACAAAGAAGCAGTACAACCCGCCTAACGTCATCCTCGGAGTGACGAATCCTTTCTTCGCCAAGACATTACATCATTGGCCGCATACTGTGCGACTCAACGACGCCGTATCGCTCAAATCCAAACTGAGAAAAGTGGGAGTTAAAACGTCCGAGCTGCCGCCTGGCGTCTACACTCAATACAAACCGTACTTGATCAAGGATAAAACAATATTAAAACGGCTCGCTGTCAGCAACCGCTCGGAGCGTCCCGCCGAAGTTCAGGCAGCGTTAGTTCGGCGCCACATGTTCGAACTGACGCACAACTTCATGATACCGCTCGAGCGCTACATGGCTTCGCTAATGCCGCTGCAAAAGAACATATCCGCATTCAGAACCGCGCCATTACCGAACCCTTTCAACCCTGACGACTTCATCAACATGTTGCAACAAGCCGGGCCGCATCTGACGACCGGTATCAAAGGCGACTGGGCAGGATTGTACAGAGCGTTCTTCAAAACGCCAAACTTCAACGGATGGTTCCAGCGCAAGTACAGCGAACTAGCCCGCACATTGCAAGCGCTACAACTAGAAGCTTTGGCTTCCAGCGACCTGGCGCACTGGGCTTCGGGAAGACAAGAAGTGGAACTTGTCGACATGGTATTAAAACTAAGGAACACAATGAGAATCAGCGAGAATCTACATCTTCCTCTGAAAGATAATACGAGAACACTGCTAGCTGAAAGACTAGAGGATATAACGCGCGTGTTACCTGATGATTTGAAGTCCATCCTTCAAAGTGCTACGTGACGTATGTTATTTTGCCCCGTTACTTGGGGCTCTAAAATCCGATACAATTATATCAACCATTTTGTATGTTGAATCAGTGACCATCGTCTAAACATGTGAATATTATTTTAATTTTAGATTTGTAAGTTTTTACCTATTTTTATTTAAATTATAACAGTGGTCTTAGATCAGTATAACAAGTGCAAAAATAATAGTAGGTATGTCGTTTCTTTGAGTTTTATCTCATCTTATACGCAAATGGTCCATCCAACCAAACAAATCAGTGAAACCAATTATTTTTAGATTTAAAGGAACAATTGAATGTTAGAAATGTCATTTTTACACTTATCATATTTTGACCTAGGACCACACTGTCACTTATTTGTTGAATGGCCTAAGAAATTTCCAGTTACAATATCAAAACGTTTAAAACAACTTTCACCAATAAAACTGTGCTATTTAAATTTCACTCAAATGCCAATCATGGTGTGCCCAACGCAACTGAGCGTAAACTCAGCGGTGCACTTAAAGCTAAGCATGCATTAATATAAGTGCAATAGTATTTAATGTTTGTTGATTAAGTATTCCAAAGTTTATGTTTGGCAACACTTTGTATATCTACTATTTGGCATTGAGTGAAAACTCTAAAAAGGTTGACGAAATGGAATCGAGTAATTCTTCGCTAAGCGTAAATTTTGACTTAAAATTTGCTCAGTTTTTATTGGTAAAAGTGGCTAAACAGTCTGATGGAGCAGGTAGAAATTTTGGGTTTTCCCCAATGAGTGCAATATGAATGACCTGTTTGGGTGACGGGTAGTCGGTTGAACAGTTCAAAGCATCGGGTTCAATCAGCTAGATAAATCCTCCATCATACGCAAGCAACATTTTCTGCTTATTATGATGGTAGTAGGAGTTTTTCAAATATTGTCAGGTTATTTGTAACCTGGAAATAATTGTTTTAAAAATAAAAGAAAAAGATCTTTAAATTGTCTGTAAGTAATTCATTTTTGCACTAAATTGGGATTTGAACCCACGTCTTCCTGAGTCAGTGTAGAATGAGAAGATCACTACATGACACCTGTTGAATTAATTTGTATCTCCTTTTTTAATATATTTTTTTTTGACAATGTTTGAATTTCAAACAGCCTGATTGCCGTTTGATTTTGAAATTCAGATCACAGACTCACGTTAGAAAAATTATAGTATTTAATCATTATTTATATATATAGTTTTAGCGTTAAAAAATTATTGTCCAGTCTTTCTAACGGCCAAAATCGCTAGAAGAATATTTGTTCGGTAGAAGAATTGTTTTGCCAATATTTTATTATTTTTTTCAAATGAAAATATATCATACCAGAATATAAATAGGAGAATTTGATTTCTTGCCCTAATTGGTAAGAAATTTTGGAAAAAAGATATATTTCTGAATAATTAATTACGTCCATGTTTAAATATAGCATAAAATTTTATCATTTTTTAAGTAATTAAGAATCAGAGAATGTACATATTTTTGGATCACTTGGTCCATTTTATATAGTACAAGTATTTTAAGCATAATTTTAATATTATAATTTTTTTATCACTGAAATTTAGCATGCAATCATAACAAAACTCATACAGAGAAGGTCACATTATTATTGCTAGTGATACAGAATTGGTCTACATAACTTCCGTAAGGTCCCATCGTGCTATCTCCCATGTTTCACCTCATTCCCTCAACAGTATCTGTCCCCTTAAATTTCACTAAGGTTGTCATTGGGTGTTCAGCCATGTTTTCGGTTCCACACTTGGAGTAAGAATATATATATGGAGAGAGAGCTAAATATTTTACCCAACCTATACAAATTTACGATAAATCACTTTCTCCGGGTTTTTACGTCGTAAACCGTGAGAGAGAAAGAGACGAGACAAGTTGTCACATGATATCGCACCACTTTTCGGTATGTAAGCATGTTTTCCGTCTCCCGCGTCCCCGGCGACTCCGCTCACTATGTTTTGTTGTGCGACATAACTCCACAGTTTTTGAGGTTATATCCTATATTTTTGTTGATAACAATACTGTGAAAAAGTAGTTATACAAAAAAACAAAACATTATGTCGATAAGTACTATGAATGGATTTTAAAAGTTGTGTCAATGAAAACCGGGAAAAATCAACAATCCTGACTACACTGTTTCAAAAGCTATCCTTCCTGTATATTGTTGCTCTGAGGTTCCACAACATGGTATTTATGGAATTTTCAATGTTGTACAATTTTTGTTGCTTGCAATTGACATAATACTCCAGATAAGTAAGGACGCTTACATAAAACAAATATTTTGTTATATCTCTACACTTGTTTACAACAAGTAACACGTGTTTATTTATTTAAATTGTTTATTATAATTAGCATTAGGCAAAATAAAGACATAAATAATTTCAAGAATTCTATGTCTTTATAGAATTCTGTACCAGCGATGCACAACCCCGGGCCTTTTTTGCACAGCATGCTTGGCTGTATAATATTTTTTTTACATTTGGAGATTAGTTCTCTACACGGTCTGGGAACGTTTGAAAAATAGGTAAAGTTGCCGTTCTGCTATAAATAATGTGCAACATTCATCTATGCACTTGCGGCGAGGTTGACCCTTTGTTCGAAATTGACGGCCTCCACGGTCGAGTGGTAAGACGCTCGACTTAAGAGTCCAAAGGTCGCGGGTTCAAACCGGGCGTGCGCCGATGACTTTTATTTAATTAATATGTGTCAAAACTATTTTCCTGTTGGCAAACTATTTTATTGTAGTTTAACGGGATGATGATTTTTCGAAGAACAATTCGATTCATATAAAATAATTTTTAAAAGTATATTCGCGGCACATTCCAGAGTGGTAGATACTCGCCCTGGTGAAAGACCACCATTCAGAATCGAAACGTTGCTTGGAACGGCTTTGGCTGTGTTTGGTGACCAGATCTGAATAGCCAGGTATTTCTAAACCTTCCCCATCTCCTTTCTCTCCCCACTACCTTCAGCCTCACAACATACCCCGATTGGTGATGCCATAGTCGCACTGTCTAGACGATTGGGAGCAGTTAGAACTCTTGTTCGGTATTCTTTATTAAAAATATATTATTTCCGGATATTTCTTGTTAAATTTAATAAATATTTGCTTGCCAGCAGTGTGCTTTCGAATTATTGTTAATAGAATATTATTGAACAATGGGTTTCAAGATCATGAATATCAATTAACTAACTATTTTAATTGCACTATACAGTTAATTCTGTTTTTTTTTTACACGATTTTAATATAATACGGTCAACAAATCATAACGTACATCTCTTGAAGGAGTATGAGGGAATATTAGGGTAGGAATCAACAATACTGCGTTTTATTTTTTGACATCCTGGAGTGATTTTTATACAATGGAACCTATCTCCCATTTTCCTTTACACGATGGACTGTTTTTTTTTTTACACGGTATTCCGTGGAACGTATCCGCAGTGTAAAAACAGAATTGATGATATTTTCATTTCTATACAGCCTTAAAGTCCATAGATACCTCTATGACAACTTGTATTCTAATTTAATATTTCTGCATGGTTACAACTGGATTTTACCGAATGATTCTACCGCTAGTAAACATGTATATTTTGATAACAACATTAATAGTATAATGGTTTTTTTTTTTTACATCCAACTTATTTCACTAAGATAACATACAGCTGTAGTCTGTTTCACATATTCTCTGTTCACATGCAGTTTTTTTTTAAAATAAGGAAACGCATGTAACGCGCTTTGCGCCAATGATTCTTTTTGAGGATTTGAAAATATGGAACGAAGAATTTTATCTTAAAAAAAAAAACATTTTAATGGATATTTCAAAGCTCCATAGCTCATGATGGAAATATTGTTAAAAGCTGAAAATAGCTGTCTTTGAAATTCCATACCGAAAAATCTATGTAAATTTCATGATGCCAGAGTTCACTTTTTAAGAGTTTTTGCTTCTTCCTACACACTGGGTTTTTGATTTTGACAAGATTTGTTTTGCGATGGGCGTCAATTTTTTTTAATTAGGTATTTCAAACTCAAAAAATCAACATCACAACACCCGGACTTGTCGGCCCTCTTTTGAAGATGATACATTTGATATTAGGCTGTCCTCACAAGTCTTTAGATTAAGTTTTATAAAATGCTAACCTTAAGATGCTGAAATTAATTTTGAATTAGAATATAATTTTTTTAAATGTTTGTGATTAGTTCTAAGATTTTTCCTTCTTCCATTTGAGAAATTTTATATTCTGCCAATTTTTAATGAAACATCATTAAATTATAAGAGTTCTCATTTAATTACAGATCGACACACTTATCTGACTAGCGCATAAATAAATTGTTATTTCATTGGTTCCTCTCAGATAAGTCTATATTTGTGCACCTATTGGATGAATTCGATTCTGCCACTGAAGAGGTACACCGATAGAAGTGCGTTCATGTGATCAAAGTAAGCTTAATTTTTCCTAACTTCTAGTGAAATTGATCAAACATTTTAAAATGTCCAAATTTTTTTTTATGCAGATACACAATTACATTTGCCTTTCTGGGGCCTAGGAGTCAAAAGGTCTTATGTAAATTCCAACATGAGTCTTATTTTAAATCGCTATTGATCACACTGTTGTCGGTTTATTTCCCCAGTGAATTCTGCACGCTGTAATTTATTTATTTTTTTTAATATTGTGCATTATATTTTTTTTTATTTTGACCAAAAGAAGTTGACTTATTTCATAAAAGACACGAAAAATGTATTTATTTTAAATTATGAAAAATACTTTTTTAACCTTAGTTTTTTATTATTTTTTATGTGGCACTTCTGATTGAAAAATGTTAGAAGGAGGAATGTTGAAAAAACCTGGCTATTCAGATTTATTAATGGTCTGCCAAGCTCCATTTCACATACTGAAATAAAAGTTACAATCCAAAAAAAACAAAGAAAAGTTTTCTCACGTCTCAAAAACCATTTTAACAGTTTGTCGAATGTCTCCATCAGCTAGCCATGGTTAATCTTGGCAAATGGAGTGCCTAACTTAAGGGTATCGATTGGCGAAAGTCATTTCTAAACGATCACTAAGTTGGAAACAACGGCAGTTAGTATTTTATTTAAAGAAATGAAAAAATAACTTTGTATAAGACCACAAATATTATTTTGTTTTTTATGACCCTCCGGTTTTGCTTAGCCTAAGCATCATCAGGGTACAAAATTAAACTCAAAAATATATAAAGTATGCGGTTATACATACATACAGAGGGAGAACAAATTATAAAATAAAATAACAAAACAGTGAGATAACTAACTAACTAACCATCACGCCGTTTCTCCGCAGGGGTAGGCAGAGAGGACGGACCGCTAAACAACTCTGTCTTGGCACACACTTCTTGCTTCATTCACATTCATACATCGTCTCATACATACTCTTTTGTTATTCTGACTCTTCACATGACCCGATTCAAGTATTTGATTTACTTGATCGTGCCATGTCTTTCTCGGGCGTCCTCGACTTCTTCTTCCATTCACTTTCGCATCATATATTATTTTCACACTCCTTTCTTCGTTCATTCGCTCTACATGCCCAAACCATCTAAGCGTCCCTTTCTTGATCCTATCCATTACGCCTCATATCAGCCCTGCATTCTTTCCGGATATCCACATTTGTAATACGGTCATACATGGTTTTACCGCACATCCGTCTCAAAGATCTCATTTCCACAGCATTCAGTCTACTTTCATCCTTCCTCTGCCAGTTCCATGCCTCACTGCCATACATCAGGGTTGGTATAAGTACTCCATTGTGGACTGCTAGCTTCGCTTCTTTGGACAATTTCTTATTTGCCCCAACAGCGTTCAGTCCTCCATTAATGGAGTTTCCTGCATTCACCCTTCTTTCAATATCCGAGATAACAATAGAATAACATTTAAATTATAACAAAGGAACAGAGAGAAAGAGTCAATATGAATTCAAAGAGACAAAATGTCAACTGAGAAGGTGATTAAGGAATAATGATAAATTTTATGAGTTTACAGGAAATTATTATTATTATTCGTGGTCTTATGTAAAGTTATTTTTTCATTTCTTTAAATGTGTCAAACCACAAAGTGATTGCTTTCTACGAAAAAAATCAAAATATATAGTATTTTATTATTCCACTGTCGTTAATCTCCAAAGGAATGTCTGTGCTCTCTTTAAAATTATCAAAATTGCACTCCCGTTACTAAAAAAACCTTATGATGTGATAAATATAATGTAAACACACTTATTAATAACAATATTATGAACTTTGGTTTATTTAGTAACTTACTACTCATTTTATAACATTATATTATTATCGTCGACTAGTTTCTGCAGTTTCAAGTGACCTTCGCAAATTATAACTTATTTATCATTCTAAGTGACGCTAAAATATCTTTGTAATGTTTATTAAATAATCCACTGCCAATTTAAATAGCATTATACTGTTGAAATATCTTTTTCATTAATCAAATACGTTTTAAATCAAATATGTTTTAATTTATAATTTATTCTCGCTTAATATATTATAATGAACATCTTAGCCGACTGAATTAGGTAAATGTTAAGATTTTCATTATTAAGGTATTTCATTGAATATAAATTAGAAATTAAAACATAAAAATCGATATAAAAATGTATTTATGCTCCCATCTTTCTTTTAAGTTTACAACTATCAAAAGAGAGCTTAATAAATAGTTGCATTTCATTTTTAAAACATCGACCTATTTTACACGCAGAGAAAAACCCATAATATATAATAAAATCATCAAAATGAATATTAATTATTGAAATGATATCGATAATCTTCAACGTAAATATGAAACAGAAAAAATACACTCAAACTCGGAACCTCTACTCTATCCGGGAGTAACGCTTCTGCCAATTGAACCACCGAGACCTTATAAGAATCCGGCATTTTTAATCGATCGCATACTTCATTTAAAAATTATTGATACCATTTTTTTCAACTTTTCTTCCGATTAGGCTGCCATCTGTGTATGGTATACAAAACTCTGCCCGAGCACATATTATATGCCTAGATGGTGTCTTTAAAATTAAATTACTCAATTCAGCACTTATATGCATGATATTGTTTACATAATTCTTGGAAAATATCAGATTGTTAAACATCGATCTATGGTTTCCAACCTTCTCTTCCCCAGCCCCTCCCACTCCCTTCAGCTTAACAACATACCCCGAATAAGATGCCATAGTCTGACCGGCTCCGGGCAGTGGGGACTCTTGCACTGTATTTGCATTAAAAAAAAAAGTTTTGATTAAGAATACTTTGCTCTGTTCATTATTTAAAACAATTGCCCGATCTAAATAAACAAGTGTAACAGATTTATACATTTTTTTTAACCACGATAATACAATTGGGTTTTGTGGCTGAGTGGTTGAAAGTTCTCGGATTCGCGTCCAGGCATGACGGGTTACTCTGCAAACTAAGTCCCCCATCATTGCCAAGCTACATTTCATCTTTTAGTGATGGGAGTAGGGATTTTTTTTCTGAAACAATTTTATGAACTTCCTAAGTCACAATTCTAGGCCCGTTTCAGCTTTTTGACAAATAGTGATCATCCGACAAGCATAGCTACATGACCGTTATGCTTTCCAGCTGGTCACGATTAGTTCAACAGTTGAAACGGACTGGTGAAATGCAAAAGACAAAATAGCGCTAATCGTTTGGCGAAAGTTTGAAACCTACCTATCTTAGTGTTTTATTGAAATTAAACATAGATTTGTGCTTTGATTACAAATTACATTGCAATTTAATGTGAATTTAAATTGTAAACATTTAAAATCTTTTTCACACTAGGCCTAAAGAATTTGTGCTGTGAGAGAATATTCGTGCTTGTCCCAGAATTGAGATTTTGAAAATTCGGAAGTTTTAAATTATTTTCAAACATTGCATCCCCGCCATCTTGCGTGGTTTCTCATATTATAATATTAACTAGTTATTTTTTTTGTTATTTGTAAATCCCTTCATATGATTTAGGTTTATTTGAATATACGTATAACATTTTAAATCGATGCCAAACATAAAAAGGTTGATGGATTTTTGTACAATATTTAGGGCGAAGACATTTGTGTAAGTTTTTTTTATTCTTTACGAGAAAATATTGTATTTTATATGAAAAATGAATTTACGGGAAGAAGTTGTAAGGATATTGTATTGTTATGTTCTATGCTAAGGTTGTAAAAAATCAAATATACAAGATTTAAATTCATAACTCTGTTTTATTTTATACAGAAAACATATTTTATCAGTAATTACAATGGTGCTGCAATTGTTTAAATTGCCTTTAGTGGCAACATTCAAGATGGGTCATAGGTAAAAGGGTGTAATTTTTTGTGACCAACGAAATTCATAATTTCTTGGGGGGGGGGGTTGTTTAGTATGGTTGAGTTAGGTTTAAAATAATACTAAAACTAAACACTACGCTGTTTCTCCGCAGGGGTAGGCAGAGAGGATGGACCGCTATGCAACTCTGTCTTGTCACACACTCCTTGCTTCATTCACATTCATACACACTCTTTTATTATTCTGACTCTTGACACGGCCCGACTCAGGAATTTGATTCACTTGATCGTGCCATGTCTTCCTCGGGCGTCCCTGACTTCTTCATTTACTTTCGCGTCATATATTATTTTCACACTCCTTTTTTCGTCCATCCGCTCTTCATGCCCAAACCATTAACATTAATCATACTGACCATTTAAAATAATTTATGGCTGACAAAAAAAAAATTACCTATGGACTATTTTCTTAAGTATCAGAAAAACAGTATTAAAAAAAATCGTAAGATGGCCTTCGGTGTCTGGGAAAATGAAATGGTCAGTTAACCGATTATCTGTGACGCTGAGGCATCGACCAGGCAGCAAAGTGGCGGCGATGGCAGTAAGAAGGCGTTGAAAATTATCATCACATTATCTTTGAAGGTATGTATGCCTGTTCATATTCTATGCTGTCGTATTACAATCTGTATTTACTTCGGTCTTATGTATCTGTGTCATCACATCATCATTACTAGTAAACGGATGTCTATGTCATCTCGTAAGTACCTGGCTATTCAGATCTGGTCACCAAACACAGCTGGAGTCATTCCAAGCATCGTTTTGATTCTGAATGGTGGTCTTTCCCCAGAGTATCTACCACTTTGGAACGTTTAGATTTTGAAAAAAAAAGTTAACACAATGCTCACATTGAGTTACCTGAAGCGATAAAAAGTCCCAAACTTGTGTCGCTTGAGTGAAGCCTTCTCCAAAATGGTAAATATATTTAAGATGGCTGAAGGGCCACAAAAGTCTTCAGAATCAAAAGAGAGTCAGAGCATTCAATGCTGAAAAGAAAAAAAAACTGATCAAAACTGCATATTTAACTCGTTTTTGACCAATTTCCAGCGACGATATGTTATTTTATACTAGCTCAAATGCGAAGAGGCACATATTTTATTTCTTTGAGCAGGCATTCGAACCCGCGGCCTCTGGATCCGGAGCCGAAGATCTCAACCGCTCGACCACGGAGATCGTCAAATCGATAATACACAATACACATCTTGTTGAAACTCGAGAAATACCATATGATAATTCGCGAACTAAAGATGCAATAAAAAAATTAACTAACTAACCATCACGCCGTTTCCCCGACGGCGCAAGCAGGTAACATAGTTCGTCCTACACCTCTGTCTTAGCCATAGAGTTGGAAGAGTAGTATCTATCCAAGGCAGTGAAGTCAGTTTTTGACTTGTTTTTGATGATTTTAACCTGACTCGGCGCACCTAGGCGTGGCTAAGACTAAGGGTACGGTATTTATACATCCATTCATATCACATATCGACATAATGTTTTTGTTTATTCGTATAGCCACTTTTTCACCGTATTTTTATCAACAAAAATATAGCATATAACCTAAAAAAACATTTAGTTGTGTCAAGTTTAGTGGCATAATAAAAAATGTGGGCGGAGTCCCGCCGTGAACCAGGACCTCAAGATCATTGCGACAGTATATCGAAGCGGTCTATGAAATTCGTTGTCTCTTTCTCTCTCATGGTGTACGGCGTAAAACCCGGAGAAAGTGATTTATCGCAAGTTTGTGTAGGTTGGGTAAAAATAATTAGCTCTCCCTCCATATATTGTTACTTCAAGGTCTTCTTGACACACATTTCTCGATTCATTCACATTTATGTAGAGTTGGTCGATGTTCCTGTCGCGGTCAAAAGAAACCGGTTCCAAGCCGGTCACTGGAACCGTCGAAATTATTTCTCCTACGAACCGGTTCCTTTTTTGGGCACAATAGACTTTTGCCGGAAAGGTCCCTTTGAAGAGGAACCGGTTCCACAGTTCCATTTTTTTGTTGATTCGCTAGTACTTTTTTTGGGGAGGAACTTTTGTCGATTTGCTAGTACTTTTTGATTTGAGATCTCTACTGAGTAATATTATTTTTTTGGAGTGGGTTTTTGTTGATTTGCTAGTACTTTTCGATTTGAATATGAAAATCTCCTTCGTGTAACTTTTCTGGCACCAGGAACCGGTTCCAAAAAGAACTGGATAAATAACCGGTAACTGGAACCGCAGGTACACCTAAATTCCGATATCAAACATCCCTACATTTATGTACCGTCAGATGAGCATAAGAATTTGCAGGTAACCTCGATATCCGCATTAGCAGGCGACGAGGGCCGCGGGCCGAGGGTTGCAAACGAATGGTCTATTCAAAAGCAATCATTCATAATTACATAATTGGATATCTACCGGCAAATACCGATATCCCAAATTCCACCTCGACCGGTTATAATACGAGTGGATTCCTTTTTTTTTACATATCGTCGCCGGAGAGGCAAAAGGGCTGAAGCGCCATTTTGGGAAGTTTACACCTGAGCACCAGTGTTTTTGTTTGTTTTACAATAAAATTCATAAGTCTTCCGTACCTGATTGAATTTAAAAAAAAAAGTTTATCGGGTAACTCAATGCTCTCGCTGAGTTACCTGAAGCGACAAAAAGCTAAAAAAGGTCCAAGCTTGTGTCGCTTGAGTCGAGCCTTCTCCCAAATGGTAAATATATTTTAGATGGCTGAAGGGCCACTAAAGTCTTCAGAATCAAACGAGAGTCAGAGCATTCGATGCATAAAAATAAACTGATCAAAACCAATGACGTTACATATATATAGACACGTTGTAGAGCTCTTAAAGTATAATAATCACGCTAGTTGGTGTGATCGGTGTTTAAGCCGATTTAGTACTAAACGGTCACGCGTCGCTTGAGGTCGTTTCAAGCAAGTATGGATCGCGGTCCGAACTTCTGATCTGTTTCGTTCGTACACATATATTCTATGAATGTCTATCTTTGTCATACATGACCGATATTTGAATGATGAATTTACTGGTAACGCGTGTGTTTGGCTTGCCACATTTTGTGTTAATATTCTAAGGCTATATATGTAACGTCATTGATCAAAACTGCATATTGCTCTTTTGCCTTTCCAGCGACGATATAGCATCAAAAAAATTAACGAAAAGGAATCCACTCGTATTATTTATATAATTGTAGGTACCGGAATTATATCTTTACTCAGAGTAGGAACTGGGCCATCTAATTAAAAAAAAAAAGTTTGTTGATTTTACGTCATGTGAAAATATTAAATACTTAATTGCGGAAATGGCTGCAGACGATTGCTCCTCCCGCAGGATTTGTTTTGGCTTTTCGTATTTTATGCGGGCACTTTTGTCACACCCGACGAGGGTGTTTTGGATCATTTCCAAATTTTCATAATTCTTCCACAACATCCGGAACATCTTAATTCATTTTTGGGTTCCCAGGGCTAACCAGATAACTTTATTTAGTTTTTTTTAAATCATTTTTTAAGTAATTAAAAAGCGTGTTTCTAGGTGAAGCTAATCCACTGAACACAGCATTCTTACAATACCGATGCCGAGTCGAAAGAAAACTAAAAGCCAATTTATATAAGGATTTTTAACTTCAAAGCCCTAGATAGGACAATGTAATTGAATGTTTGTTAAAGAAAGAATTTCGGTTTTATTTAATTTTGAATGACTGGTACCAAAACTTTCAAGACCATGGCTTGAGTTAACAAGTCTCGACATTCTGGACAGTGGAGAATGATACCCATAATTAGTAGAGTGATGATTGAGGAACAGCAATTCATTGTCTCTGAGTCTACGGCGAGGAATTTTGAACTGGATGAGTTGCAACAAAGAAGGTGAGTCAATATATAATTAAATTATTGCAAATTAAACCAAAGGCATTTCTAATAAACTATGATTAGTTAGAGCTTCTTACTTCCTTTTCAATAAAAAACAACAGTTTTAAAATCGTCAGAGAAAAATAAATTGTGTGATTTGACTTTTTTTTTTTTTTTTTAGTAAAATATAAAATGAATATGCCCAAAAATCCTAATACTTGATGCAGCCGGGTAGTAAATCTAGTAAGACATAAAAATATTTCTCGAAATGTAGTGAAAAAGCTTAGAATCATTTTTCCAGAGCTGTACATTTAAAAACACCTTAAGAATGTATTGAAAAAAAACTATGGTGTTCTTTCCCACCCCGCGGAGTTGCATTTTTACACCTCCATTTTTATCTGCAGGCATCTTATTAAATTATGGAACAGTAGGTATAGACCAGGCGTGCCAAAGATACGGCCTGCGGGCCAAGGCGCCCCGCGACCTCAATTGATATATCTATATATTTACGAGGCCTGTTCAAAAGAAAAGGTGGATTTTGAATTTTCGCGGGCTGTGTACATTCGATTATCGATTTTTTTTTTGTTATGTTGGTACACATATGTTTATCATATGTTAGCATTATCAGCCATTTTGGATTGGTGGTTTGTTTTTGACAACTGGAAAGGTTAGTCACGTTTTTGTGTGTTCTTCGATTTTTTACTTTTGAAAAAAATGGATCAAAGAAAAAAATCCATGATTTGTTTTTCCACAACTCCAGGACGCTCGTCTTCAAATTCAAAATTCACCTTTTCTTTTGAACGGGCCATGTATATATATATTTTTTTTAAACAAAAAAAATTTAATGACTTGAAACAGGATCACAAACTTATTGGAAATCATTTCACTCTCCAATCAACAATTCTTAGCAAATTCTTAAAATACTTTCTAATAACAAAAATAAATAACCACATATTTATTTCATTCTGCTTTAGCCTCTTTTGTCATCCTTGTCAAATTTCATTCACCTTTGCCCACTTTTGTTATCCTTGTCAATTTCCATTTACTGTCATATTTTGTCATTTTTGTCAAATTCCTTTCACTTTTGCCCGTTTTGTCATTTTTGTCGAAATCCATTCACCCTTGTCGTCTTTTATCGTTCATGTCGATGTCCATTATCCCTTGTCATTTTTTGTCATTCTTGTAAATTTTAATTCACCTTTGCCCTATTTTGTAATGTTTGTCAATTTCAATTCACCCTTATCGTATTTTGTCATTATTGTCAAATTTCATTCAACTTCGCCCTCTTTTGACTTTTTTTCAATTTCCATTCACCATTATAGTCTTTTGTCATTCTTGTCGATGTCCATTCACGCATGTCGTATTTTGTCATTCTTGTCGACATCCATTTAAACTTGTCATATATTGTCATTCTTGTCAAATTTCATTCACCTTTGCCCTCTTTTGTCATTCTTGTCAATTTCATTTCACCTTTGTCATCTTTGTGATTCTAGTTTAATTTCATTCACTTTTGCCCTGTTTCGTCATTCTTGTCAATTTCAATTCACCCTTGTCATGTTTGGCATTCTTGTCGAATTTCATTTACTTTGCCCTTTTAGTCATTCTTGTTAATTTACATTCATCCTTGACGTATTTTGTCACTCTTGTCGATGTCCATTCCCCCTTGTCATCTTTTGTCATTCTTGTCAATTTTCATTCAACGTTGCCCTTTTATCATTCTTGTCGAATTTCATTCACCTACACCTTTTTTGTCAATGTCCATTCAATTTGGTCATATTTTATCACACTTTTCAAATTCCTTTCACCATTGCCCTCTTTTCTCCTTCTTGTTAAATTTCATTCACTCTTACCCTGTTTTGTTATTCATGTCTTTTTTCCATACACCCTTGTCGTCTTTTGTCATTCTTGTCAAATTTCTTGCGTTTTTTGTCATTCTTGTCACCATTTTCGTTACATACCTAAAAGGTGGTGCGATATTAATAATAATAATAATAATAATATTTGGACGATTTGTATAGCGCCGTTTTTGTGAAAAATCACCTCAAGGGCGCATGTGACAACTTGTCTTGCCTCTTTCTCTCTCGCGGTTTAGGACGTAAAAACCTGGAGAAAGTGATTGATCGTGAATTTGTATAGGTTGGGTAGAAATATTTAGCTCTCTCTCCATATATATATTTTTCTCCAAGGTTGGTACCTATCTCTATTATCAATCAATCCGCTGTTTTCGTATTGCCTACACTGATTAAATCATTATTATGATAGCTAGAAGTGAAAATTCTTCGCGGCTACTTTTTGGCCCGCGGTCCACGGGTTGGGCACCCTCGCTATAGACAGATCTCAGACTTAACAAAAAAAACACCGGTTGACGGAAGATAATGATATGATACAAGATAGAGATGGAATGCGAGAGATTCCGGATGCGGGAGGAACATGCTATGCTAAACAAAGATGTATGAAACAATCGTGGACCAATATACAAAGTTACTTAAAAAATAATTATTTGGATCATTTTGCATTTAGCTGTTTGATACTTCAAAGCTACATTGTGAGCGATACAAATTACACTGCGAACTGAAAACAGTCGCGTTGATCTAGATATTACACGGCCTCCATAGTCGAGTGGTAAGACGCTCGACTACGAATCCAAAGGTCGCGGGTTCAAACCCGGCGTGCGCCAATAACTTTTATTTAATTAATATGTGTCATAACACATTTAATTCATGTAAAAAAATAATAATAAGAAGTATATTTGCGGCACGTTCCAGAGTGGTAGATACTCTACGTATCGCCCTGGTGAAAGACCACCATTTAGAATTGAAACGTTGCTTGAAATGGCTTTAGCCGTGTTTGGTGACCAGATCTGAATAGCCAGGTACTTCCCAACCTTCCTCTTCCCCAATCTCCTTCCCCTCCCCACTACCTTCAGCCTCACAACATACCCTATTTGGGGATGACATAGTCTCACTGGCTCTAGACGGTTGGGAGCAGTTGATACTCTTGTGCGGTATTCATATAAAATAAAATAAAACCGTGTTTGTTGACCAGATATTAATAGCCAGGTACCTCCCAACCTTCCTCTTCCCAATCTCCTTCCCCTCCCCACTACTTTCAACTTCGGAACATACCCCAATCAGGGATGTCATAATACTTGTGCGATATTCACTTTAAAATACAGTTGTTCTCTCAATCCCGTGTGAAAAAATTGTAAAAACTCAGTACAATAAATAAATGTCTCGGTTATGACCATTGTCTTTTTATTTTCTGACTTTTTTTGTTTCATACTTGTGTTTTAGATTTTAAAAACATAAGCGTTAATGCCTTTAAAAAGTTATTTCCAATTTCAACAAATAAATGTATTTATTTACTAATAATGGGAAAAAAGAGCAACAGAGAAAGAACAGCACAAACATAATATTAAATGAAGCAATGATAAAAATAGGACAAAATAATACATTAGAAAGAACATGTAAATCAAAGCCAAGGTCAAGTTAAAATTTTGGTAGAGTCGTAAAGAATGGTAAAAATCATTTAGACTGGTACCAAAAATGTCAAGACCATGGCTTGAGTTTACAAGTCTCGACATTCTGGACAGTGGAGAATGATACCCATAATTAGTAGAGTGACGTATTAATTAAATATGTTTTCGCGTTCAATTAAAATAATCTATTATTGTGGATAATTTTCATTTGGAGCACTTGCGATAAATAATATATGTATTTTATCGTTATGTAACAAAAAGCTGTGTCAATATGACCGTCTGTTCTACCATTCTTCTGTTAAATCTCCGAGCACGTGTTACATGGACTCGCAGAAGGAAGAAGTAAGAATAGATCAACATAATACAGTTCCACAGTTCGATCACAGTCTAGTTTGTGAGCTTTTAGGGGCGGACGTACGCGGGAACGATTGTTATTGGTTTAAACGTAAAAAAAGGTTCCACTTCGAAATGTTAAAATTCGTTCGTTTTTCAACGGTTCTTGCATACGATTTTTTTTATTCAATCGACGATTTAAGCTGTAAATGGCAAAATTTATAACATACAGCTTTGCTACCCTAACACGAATACATTTTTCTAAGGATTTTCATAATTTAATTTATAATTTACACGTGCTAAATACCTTAGAATTTACAGTAATCATCGCACCACCTCGGAGAATTAGACTAAATTAAAATGCTCATTATAAGGTATTTAGCGAATTGAAAATAGAAATTAAAACACGGAAATCAATAGGAAAATGTATTTTTGTTAGGGTGGTAAACTCACATTTTTTTATTTTTTTGCGATTTATAGCTTAAAACTTCGATTGAATCATAAAAACGGTAATACTTTGACCATTTTTTGATTTATTCACTATAAAAACGTTCCATTTTAATTTTAAACCAAGAGTTAGTAATAAAATGTTCTATTCTTATTTTGAAATCGGAGTGTTTGAAAAGCTAACCTGTGCAGCGTGCAAGTGTTTAAATTCATAGCCAAAATTAGAGAAAGTGAGCCTCGCAGTGTTGAAGTTAAATTTGAAAGTTCGTTGCCGACAAATAATATTGAGGAATTATTTAGTTTGGCAAATTTCGCCGCTGGGTAAACTTGTCGCGTTGTGTTCTGATGATAAAATGTAGTTACGTGTCTAAATAATAATAGAAAAATGTTTCGATATGTGTTACAGTGTTATTTAATTAAATTGCATTTTATATAATACGTGTCTTATATAAGTTAAAAGGTATTGAACAAGTGTGTAATATATATTTATAAACGCTTAGATGGTTTTACAATGGAGTGCTGATACCAACCCTGACGTATGGCAGAGGGGCGTGGAACTGGCAGAGGAACGATGAAAGTAGACGGAATGCTTTAGAAATGAGATCCTGAGGCGTATGTGTGGTAAAACTGTATTTCAAATGTGGATATTCGGAAATAATGCAAGTCTGATAAGATAATAGGGTAATGAACCGGATTAAGAACAGGACGCTTAGATTGTTTGGACATGTAGATCAACGAATTAACGGAGAAAAAAGCGTCAGGAGAATTATATATGACGCGAAAATTGAAGATACTCTTAGTATCGCCCTGGTGAAAAACCACCGTTCAAATCGAAAAGTTGCTTGAAATGGTTTTAGCCGTGTTTGGAGACCAGATTTGAATAGCCAGGTAATTCCCATAATTCCTCTTCCTATCTCCTTCCCCTCCTCATTACCTTCAGCCTCAAAGCGTACCCTGATTGGGGATGTCATAATCCCACTGGCTCCAGACTATTGCGAGAAGTTTTTATTTTTAAACGGATGGCAGACGAAGAATGGACGAAGTCGGGGATGCCCGAGGAATACACGTCACCGATTGAATCAAATAATTGGGTTGGGTCATGTCAAAGGTTCAGAAGAGTGTGCATGAATGTGAATGAAGCAAGGAGCATTAGTCAGATAGTTAATTAACTATTATATTTATATCAAATTGTTTTAGTTTCGGACAGCCTTGCTGAGTTCATCATCAAGGAAGGTGTGTAAAATTTTTAGATTTTTTTTGTATGTAGCAGCAGTAAAACAATGCCTAAATAGTTGATACTCGTTAAGGTCGCTTCTGAAAATACTTTGCAATGCCGGGTACCAAGACGATCGAGTTGTCTCGTTGCTTGAATTATATACATATTTATTAACTCTACAGCTCAACACACAAAATCAAACGAATACTTGGTACTTTGACGATGAATCCTGCATGATATCTAGTACATGGCAATACCAAATTGACGTATTCAGGTTTGCAATCAAGTTTTCTCACAAATTATTTGACACGAAGACAGTAATTATATCATTGTAATCAATTAACTAATAAATTAAGGTCGGGGTGCTTGAAACATTCTTCACATTTGACATCGTCACAATTTAACAATTAGCGCCATTTTGTTTTGTTGAAATTAGAACGTTCCCCGTCGAACGCCGATTCTAGACCCATTTCAGTAGTTGTATTAACTTTTGACCAGCTGAAAAGTATTACACTATGACCTCTGTGCCTTGCGGCTGATTACAGTTTGATAAAAAGCTGAAATGGGTTTAGCAGCGGCGGTTTAAGGGGACCCTTCAAATGTAAAAAAAAGAAAATGGCGGAAATATGACGATGTCTATTGTGACAAAAGCTTAAAACACCTTAACCTATGTTTATATAACTAGAATTTTGTTTAAAATTTAAAAAAAACCTTTTTTAAGGCGTTGGGTAGAAACATTACCTATTGCCAATTAGACCCACTGCTCTTTCAAAATTTTGAATTATTATATTAGATAACGGTAACTAGAAATCTATTTTTTTTTGTTATGAAAAAATATTACATACTTAATTGCGGTAGTGGCTGTGGGGGCTGATCATTCCGGAGGATTTGTTTTGGCTTTTTGTATTTTATATGGACGTATTCGGCATACCATACTGTCTATGGAGGTGATTTCATAGGTGGAGATGCCCACATAAAAGGATTCGCGATATTTAAACCTCCATCCATTTTAGGGCTACCAGGGCTAACCGGATGACTTTTTTATGAAAATTTGTATTCGGATACACTAAATATGGCAAAAGCTACAACTAACCATCACGCCCTTTCTCCGCAGGAGTAGGCAGAGAGAACAGAGCGCCATACAAATCTGTCTTGGCACACACTCCTTGCTTCATTCACGTTCATACATCGTATCATACATACTCTTCTGTTATTCTAACTCTTGACATGGCCCGACTCGAGTATTTGATTCACCTAATCGTGCAGTGTCTTCCTCGGGCGTCCCAGACTTTTTCTTCCATTCACTTTCGGGTCGTATTTTCGATGGCAAAAGCCATTATTATGTTCAATTTTTTTTTACAAAAATACTATGAACCTAACTAACCATCACGCCGTTTCCCCGCAGGGGTAGGCAGAGAGGACGGACCGCCATACAACTCTGTCTTGGCACACACTTCTTGCTTCATTTACATTCATACATCGTCTCATTCATACTCTTCTGTTATTCTGACTCTTCACACGACCCGATTCAAGTATTTGATTTACTTGATCGTGCCATGTCTTTCTCGGGCGTCCTCGACTTCTTCTTCCATTCACTTTCGCATCATATATTCTTTTCACACTCGTTTCTATGAACCTGCCCTTGGTAAATGAGAAATAAAATTCTTGTTAAAAATTCCTGTCACTGAAATACTTCTCGTGTATTCAAGGTCTAACATAATAGGGTACTGTTTCTAACGTCCTAACGGTAACTCAGTTTAGGGCTACAAGGGTTCAGTTTTCTAGAAAGTGTTTCGGGGTATTATGAAGGTCTAATGGTGTGTACACGGTGCCTGGTCGTTGATGCGAATTATTTAAGCAAATTAGATAGTTGAATACTCCAGTCAACTTTTTTTCCTACATTTTTCAAACGCTTACAAGTATGTTGTGGGCGTGTCCGTGTGCCAGAAACAAAGTGATTTTTCAATACTTCTGGCTAAAATGATCGAATACATGAAACTCTTTCTTGAACAAATAATCGGTTTCATTGGCCTGTCTAGGAGATAAAACAAACGTTTTCTTTTAAATCGGTATAGACCGCACTTCTACGGATTTTTCGTTCAGTGATATTCACCGTCCAACTGAAACACCAGTATTTTTTTTAATTTTTTGTGCTTCTTTTGGCCAATTTAAACGGGCCCGTTTTGAAGTGCTAAGAGCTCCATACGATTGAATCAGGTTATATCATTGTGATTGTCAATCGATCTACAATCAGACTACCAGAAAAGAATAAAGCCAACACACAAAATAACTTACTATATAAAGGGATGAAATCTTGTAACGCGCTGCAAACCATTCAAATTATGCCAATCAATAAATTCAAAATAGTCTGTGAGAACTATTTAAAATACATATAAATCAAAATAATAAGTAACTTATAGGTTAAAATATATTTATTTTTACAATGACTCCACACATGAGGCCTTGAGGGAAATAATTTCCCTCAGGGCCTATGTCATCTTTGGGGATGCTGTGTGGAGGGTCTTTTTGAGAAAAGGAAGGAGTGAACTTGGGTCTTAAAGGGGCCCATGTTGAAGGAGGGAGAAAACACAGAGGCTGGCAAATCGTTCCATAGCCGAGCTTTTGAACATAAGAATGAGTCGTAAAAGCGACCCGTTCTCATGTATTGAATGTCAACCGTGTACAAATGTTGGGCGCGTGTTTGGCGAGTTTCCCGACTATTCACCGGTGCCGAAGGGATCAATGACGCAAGTTCCTCGGAGCATCTTCCATTGAAATACCTGTAGAACAAGGACAGCATTCCCACCTGACGTCTGTGCTCCAAAGTTTGCAATCCGTTTGTTAAGATAGGAGAATCTATCAAACGGACCGCCCGTTTCTGCACAGAGTCAAGGGTTTAAATAAGCTTTTAGTAAAAATAAATAGAAATAATTAGATACTTTGTAACCTTACACGTACAAGTAACTAATATAAAATAAATAAAACTAAAACAATGGCAAATAGTCAGGGGCGTTTCGATTAGCAATATTTTTCACTGCTAATTTTAATATTAACTTTTATTGATTTTAATATTATTTGTAAGTATTTCCCATCAAGTACCCGTCGCCGTGTATATTTTTACCCACCTACAGGTAGTACCGCATGTCGACCACGTGTATTGAAAATACGTTTGCGGACATTTTGCAAAACAGGTATATTTTACAATACGTTCAACCAAATGTTGAATAATTATTCTAAATCACCAAAATGTCAAAGTGGTAAATTAAATTACAATTTTAAAAAATAATAACAATTATACATTCAAATAAAAAATCCTTTTTCATTATAAAAAAAAATAATTTCGATGGTTTCATAAAAATACTAGATTATGGGTCTAAAGTCTAAATAGTTGTGTCCATTACCAGACATAATGTATTATGCAAATTTCATGATGCTAGAGTTCTGCGATTGGGAGTCTTAACTGACACTTAAACGCAGATTTTCATTTTATTTTAATAGTGAATACCGCACAAAATTCCTAATTGCTCCCAACTGTCTGGAGCCAGTGAGACTATGGCATCCCCAATTAGGGTATGTTGTGAGGCTCAAGGTAGTGGGAAGGAGACGGAGATGGGGAAGAGGAACGTTGTTTAGTATCTTGCTATTCAGATATAATCACCAAACAAACACGTCTAAAGCCATTTAAAGCAACGTTTCGATTCTGAATGGTGGTCTTTCGCCAGGGTGATACTTAGAGTAACTACCACTCTGGAACGTGCCGCAAAAACATACTTTTTATTATTTTATATGAATCGAATGTGTTATGACATATTAATTAAATAAAATTTATTGGCGCACGCCGGGCTTGAGCCCGCGACTTTTGTATTTGCAGTCGAGCGTCTTACCACTCGACCATGGAGGCCGTCAACTTATTAGTTACTTTAAAAAAAAGCCTTTTTCGAAATGAAAAAAAAAAAATTCGAGGGTTTCAAAAAACGCAACATTTTAAAAAGATTAGTGTTAGTCAAAGTTCGTAGAGCTGGACCGAAAAAACCATGCCAACGGTTCACTATTTCGCCATATAAGTACATATGTACGTACGTACGTGGAAGTCTGTGGACATGCTTTACCGATAGTCGATAGGTCTGGAGCGGGGCAGAGTGCGATCGATTATAGACGGACAAAAAATGGCATGATAAGGAAATCGACGAAAACAATGTCGAATCTATAACTTTTTGAGCGAAAAATATGTTTCTCGCTGTATTATCTCATCATTAAAAATGTACATTCTCCTTTCCATAGTGATAGACACTTTGAAAGGTGAAAGACCACCAATCAGAATCGAAAAGTTGATTGAATTATCTTTAATTGTGTTTAGTAACCGGATCTGAATAGCCAGGCTTCCCCACCTCGCTCTTATCTCTCTTATCCTCTACCCCAAATGTTCCCAAACTTTTTTGTCCCGTAGACCAATTGCCGATTTTTTCTGTTTTGTATGGACCCTCTGCTTTCTTAATGTTGATTTTTTTTAGCGTTGGGAAAAACTTCAAAGTTTTGTGAACGCTTCAGAATCTGCTAGTTCTTTGAAATGAACGCTTTGCGGTGAACACAATTGAAGTCGAACTCGCCAAAAAATAGTACTAGTCGGTAGAGATCTCAAATCGAAAAGTGCCAGCAAATCAACAAAAATTCCTCTCCGAAAAAAAGGCATAAAGGTAGAGATTTTAAATCGAAAAGTACTAGCAAATCGAAAAAATTTCCTCCCAAAAAAAGTACTAGCAAATCGACAAAAAGATGAAACAGAGGAAGAACCTTTGCCCTCGCCAAATCTTTGTAGTTCTTTGGTTCTTTGTACTCTTGAAGTCGAACTTCCATTGCAGTTCGACTTCAATTGAAATATACGAACTGCCGCAAAATGAAGTAGTTCGCACCAACGGAACTACCAACTTCAATTGAAGTTTGTTCAATGAAAATTGAATGAAGCTGGAACTGCCGCAAAAGGAAGTATTTCTTTGTAGTTTGCGGGAAGCCAACATTTTGGTGACGGCCTGCCTAAATGGAATCCACTCTCGTGGACCTCCATTTACGTCTCATGCACCCACAATTTTTTTTTTCATTGACGTGGACCCCTCGCAGGTCGGAATCGACCCCTGGCGGTCGATATAGACCACTTTGGAAATGACTGTTCTACCTAGCGTTTTGACCGCTTTGAAAGAACTACTTCAAAGAACTACTTCTTTTGGCAACAGTTCCTACTTCCTTCATTGTTAATTGAACAAATACTTCAATTGAAGTTGGTAGTTCGTTCATTTCATTAACTTCATTTCATTGAAAAAATACTTCAATGGAAGTCATATTACAAAGAAGTACTTCAATCCTTTACTAGTACGTGTTTTTTCGGCGAGGAACCGGTTCCAAAAAGAACTGAAGAAATAACTGGATAAATTCAAATCTCTTTTTTGCGAGTTCGACTTCAATTGAAGTGTTCACTGCGAAGGTTTCATTTTAAAGAACTAGCAATTCGTGAAGCATTCACAAAACATTGAAGTTTTTCCCAACGCTAGTTCTACCCCTTCCCACTCATTCAGTATCACAACACACCCCAATTGGGGATACCATAGTTTCGATTCTAGACCCATTTCTGCTTTTTTTTATCAAAGTTTAATGAGCTGAAAAACATTGATTTTTGGTTAGGTTAGTTAAAATTCAGTGAGGTGAGCTTAGGTTGGAAATTTTTACGACAACCGGATAGCTGGGGCCAGTTTAAACTGTTATTTATTTAAATAATATTAATAATCTAAAACAGAAAAAAAAACAGAAACCATAAAGAACAATGGTCATGACCGAGACTCGAACTCGGAACCTCTACTCAATCCTGTACTTTGTTATTTATTTATTGTTATTTTTTATATTAACGGACCATGGACTAATTACAAAAAATACACAACATGAAATGTGAAAAAGAGCAACAGAGAAAAAATAGTACATACATAATATTAAATGAAGCAATGATAAAAAATTACATTTGATGGAACATTCAAGTCAGAGCCTGAACGAGGTTTTGCTAGAGTCAATGATGTTAGACATGCTATTCTGACTTCCGGTGGAATGTCTGTGGTAGTAAAAATTGCTGGCTTTAATTTAGCCACTTCTCCAGGCGTCCCTGTCTTGCGCTTATACGATGGCCTCGGTCCATTGCAGGCCCAGTTTCCTCGAACATCATCAACATTTTATTTTACCCAGCTGTGTCGTTGGCTACCAAATGGAAGTCCCCTTTTGCCTATAGACTTGAGTATTATAAAAACGAATAATCTCATTAATTTATTTTCCCAATCCTTGACACAGTCGCCGGTCATTGATAGTATTTGTTAGGTACAACAACAAACGCCATCTTGCCCCAATTATAATTTACTTAGCTCAATGACAATATCGACGCTGGAAAGACAAAAGGGCTTAAGCGAAACTTTGGTAAAAAATGAGGTAAACATGCAGTTTTGATCAGTTATTTTTTCTGCATCGCATGCTCTGACTCTCGTTTGATTCTGAAGACTTTTATGGCCCTTCAGCCAACTCAAATATATTTACCATTTGGGAGAAAGCTCGACTCAAGCGATACAAGTTTGGAGCTTTATGCTTTTTGTCGCTTCAGGTAACTCAGTGAGAGTATGGACTTACCTAATTAACTTTTTTTCAAAAATCAACGAAGACTTTTGAATTTTACTGTAAAACAAAAAAAAACTTTAAAGTGCTCTGCTGTAAGCTTCCCAAAATGGCGCTTCAGCCATTTTGCCTTTCCGGCGAAGAAGAAGGGGGGACGAGATGGGAAATAGGAAGGTTTGGAAGTGCCTGACTATTCAGATCTAGTCACCAAACCCGGTCTTTCACCAGGGTGATACTTAGAGTATCTATCACTCTGGAACGTGTCGCAAATAAGTGTTACGACACATGTCAATTAAATAAAATTTATTTGCGCACTCCGGGTTTGAGCCCTCGATCTCTGGATTCACAGTCGAGCGTCTTACCACTCGACCACGCAGACCGTCAATGTAGCAAATGTGTAATGAAGCAAATACTCTCGAATGGTGAGCTCAGAGACGCTCTTGTTCCGTATTTTATTTATTACTAAACATTCGTGCACGGTTGATATTTCCGCATGAGAGCTGGTCGTTTTTATGATTCGCGTATAATTTCGTAGATCTAATAATGTAACGATTCCATATAGGTGATGTTATAACTATGTTTAGAAAGTGGTCGAAACGTGTTACATACAAAATACCGGTTGACGAAATTACTTTGATAATTTGAATATCGACCATTAAGTTCGGTTGGCGATTGAGTAATTAAGGTTATTGTGTAATAGCGGAATCAACTCGAGAAATAAATTGATAGAAATGATTTATGGGCGTATTCGTGTGCCCGAAGTAAGACCAATTTTCGCTTACTTCTGGTGAAATTGTTTAAACATTTTCAATTTTTGGAATTCTTTCTACGACGGATGGTCAATTTTTCTGTCTGGGGCCTAGGAGTCGAAAGTAAATTGGCGATATCAGTTTTCTTTCAAATCGGTATCGATCACACTTCTAGAGATATTTAGTTCAGTGTCTGAACAATAATAGATGTCAACATATTTGACTACCGTAAAAATGGTTTTTCAAGAAACAAATCTTCCAATTCTGACGCAATACGAGAAATATTTTAATCGGGAAACATCTTAAGCGGGAAATATTTTAGGCGGGAAACATCTTAAGCGGGAAATATCTCAAGCGGGAAACATCTTAGGCAGGAAACATCTTAAGCGGAAACATCTTAAACGGGAAATATCTCAAGCGGGAAACATCTTAAGCGGAAAATATCACAAACGGGAAACTTCTTAAGCGGGAAACATCTTAAGCGGGAAATATCTCAAGGGGGAAACATCTTAAGCGGGAAACATCTTAAGCGGGAAACATATTAAACGGGAAATATCTCAAGCGGGAAACATCTTAAGCGGGAAACATCTTAAACGGGAAATATCTTAAACTGGAAATATCTTATGCGGGAAACATCTTAAGCGGGAAATATCTCAAGTGGGAAACATCTTAAGCGGGAAACATCTTAAGCGGGAAACATCTTAAACGGGAAATATCTTAGGCGGGAAACATCTTAAGCGGGAAATATCTCAAGCAGAAACATCTTAAGCGGGAAACATCTTAAGCGGGAAACATCTTAAACAGGAAATATTTTAGGCGGGAAACATCTTAAGCGGGAAATATCTCAAGCGGGAAACATCTTAAGCGGGAAACATCTTAAGCGGGAAACATCATAAACGGGAAACATTTTAGGCGGGAAACATCTTAAGCGGGAAATATCTTAAGCGGGAAACATTTTATGCGGGAAACATCTTAAGCGGGAAACATCTTAAGCGGAAAACATCTTAAACCAGAAATATCTTAGGCAGGAAACATTTTAAGCGGGTAATATCTTAGGTGGGAAACATTATAAGCGGGAAATATTTTAAGTGGGAAACATCTTAAGCGGGAAACATCTTAAGCGGAAAACATCTTAAGCGAGAAATATCTTAAGCGGGAAACATTTGAGGCGGGAAATATCTTAGGTGGGAAACATTTTAAGCGGGAAACATTTTAAGCGGAAAATATCATAGGCGGGAAACATTTTAAGCGGGAAATATCTTAGGCGGAAAACATCTTAAACGAGAAATATCTTAGGCAGGAAACATTTTAAGCGGGAAATATCTTATGTGGGAAACATTTTAAGCGGGAAACATTTGAAGCGGAAAATATTATAGGCGGGAAACATCTTAAGCGGGAAACATTCTCATGAGTCCACACAGAAAATAGCAAGTATATTATTACAATTGCATTTTTAGATTTACTTCTACGTTGGTGGTAAAAAGATCAACAGATAGAATCGTGTTGTGGGCGTGTCAGTGTGCCCAAAACCTTTCATTACTTCTGGTGAAACTGATCAAACATTTTCAACCACCGAAATTCTTCCTCGAATAAAAAATCTATTGTCCAATCTAGGACCCAGGAGTCCCTAGTACTGGAAATTTTCTGCTATCCAGCATATTATAACATCTTTGTTGGTATTGATTAGTTGTCGCCGGATTGTTCGACAAGCCGCCTAATGGGTCTGAACGACAAAGCAAACAATGTCATTATTCCGACCGAGTTGTGAATACAATTACTACAGGTGTTTGCTCTCACCTGCAGAGTACCTGCTCGGCAAACATGGCGCGGCTCGCCGTACGCAGGGCCGGCTAATTCAATGTCATGACCTGAGAGCAATAATATACAGGAGAGATCGCTTTGCGAAACAGTGTAGTCAGGATTGTTGATTTTTTCCTGACTCGGGCGTGGCTAGGGTTTTCGTGGACACACCTTTTTACATCCATTCATAGCACATGTCGACATAATGTAGCGCTTGAAGTAACAATATATGGAGGGAGAGCTAATTATTTTACCCAACCTACACAAACTTGCGATAAATCACTTTCTCCGGGTTTTTACGTCGTACACCATGTGAGAGAAAGAGACAATAAATTTCATAGACCGCTTCTACTTTACTGTAAGGATGATCTTAAGGTCCTGGTTCACCACGGGACTCCGCCCACATTTTTTACAATTTCACTAAACTTGACACAACTAAACGGTTTTTTTAGGTTATATGCTATATTTTTGTTGATAAAAATACTGTAAAAAGTGGCTATACGAATAAACAAAAACATTATGTCGATGTGTGATATGAATGGATGTATAAATACCATAGCCTTAGTCTTAGCCACGCCCAGGTGCGCCGAGTCAGGTTAAAATCTCCAAAAACAAGTCAAAAACTGACTTCACTGCCTTGAATAGATACTACTCTACCAACTCTGTGATGTAGCGTTTATTTGTATGACCACTTTTTCACAGTATTGTTATCAACAAAAATACAGGATATAACCTCAAAAACCGTTGAGTTATGTCGCATAACAAAAAGTAGTGGCCGGAGACGCGGGAGACGGAAAACACGCTTACACACCTAAAAGTGGTGCGATATTATGTGATAATTTGTCTCGTCTCTTTCTCTCTCACGGTTTACGACGTAAAAACCCGGAGAATGTGATTTATCATAAATTTGTACAGGTTGGGTAAAAATATTTAGTTCTCTTTCCATATATATTCTTAGTCCAAGGTCACAACTCTCAACTGAGTCAAAAATAATAAAAAATGGCTAAATTTCATTAAACATTTTTGCCAACACCGCGAAAGAGTCCCGACCGGCCGGGTATGTAGCGAAGCTGGAGGGCGTAGGGAAGGAGATGGCGAAGAGGAAGGTTGGACAGCACCCGTTTATTCAGATCTGGTCACCTAAACACGTATCAACCACTTGATAAAGATATACGACTAGAAATGTGCACATGTGATATTTTTTTAATTACTTTTCGTTATTTCGCATTTTGTTAAAATAAATTATATCGTCGCTGGAAAGGCGAAAGGGCTTAAGCGACACTTTGGTCAAAGATGAGTTAAATATGCAGTTTTTATCAGTTCTTTTTTCTGCGTCGAATGCTCAGACTCTCGTTTGATTCTGAAGACTTTTGTGGCCCTTCAGCCATCTAAAATATATTTACCATTTAGGAAAACATTCGACTCAAGCGACACAAGTTCAGGACTTTTTGTCGCTAAAGTTAACTCAGTGAGAGCATTGAGTTACTTTTTTGTTTACAAAGTCCAACCAGGTACTGAATTTTATTACACTACAAAAAAAAACTTTTAAGTGCTCTAGTGTAAACTTCCCAAAATGACGCTTCAGCCCTTTTTTTCCTTTCCGGTCACGAAATATAGTGTATTTTTGACACTTTTCAGAGTGGTAGATACTCTAAGTATCACTCCAGTGAAAGACAACCATTAAAAATCAAAACTTTGCTTGAAATGGCGTTGTGACTGCTCCGAAAGAACTACTTCTTTTGGCGGCAGTTCCTACTTCCTTCATTGTTCATTGAACAAATACTTCAATTGAAGTTGGCAGTTCATTTTAGCGTTGTTACCGCTCCGTGTGAACTATTTCATTTTGCGGCAGTTCAAACTTCATTCATTTAATTTCATTGAACAAATACTTCAATGGAAGTTAGATTACAAAGAACTACATTAATTTGCAACAGTTCAGTTGCGAAGTTGAACTTCAAAGCCTATACAGAAGTACTTCAATTGAAGTTCGACTTCAAAGTACTTCGATCTAAAGGAACGTGTATTTTTGGGCGAGAAACCGGTTCCAGTTCTTTTCGTTTCCAAATCTCGACCGATTATTTTGGCGAAGAACGGGTTCCCGTTCTTTTCGTTTTCAAATCTCTACCGACTAGTACTTTTGTCGATTTTCTAGTAATTTTCGTGAAACCAGTTCCAAAAATAACTGGACAAATAACCGGTTCCTTGCTAAATCAAATTCAAATCTCTTTTTGGCGAGTTCGAAATCAATTGAAGTGTTCACTGCGAAGGGTTCATTTTAAAGAACTAGAAATTCGTGAAGCATTCACAAAACATTGAAGTTTTTTCCCAACGCTAGCTTTAACCGTGTTTAGTGACCAACTTTAGGAGGTACTTTCCAACCTTGCTCTTCCCAATTTCCTTCCCCTCTCCACGCCCTTCAGCCTCACAACATTCCCCGATTGGTGATGCCATTGTCCCACTGGCTCCAGTATTCGTGATGTGCAATATTCACATAATCTTTTCACTTTTTTTTTTTTCTTAACAACGTTTTGACGTTCATCTTTATCTAAATCATATTGTTTGAACATTACTAAAACTATATTTTGGTAGAGAGCAATCATTTTGAGGTTTGACATATTTAATGAAAATGATATAATTACTATGTACAAGGTCGGTCAAATTTGTCCAGTAGTCCAAGATTATGTATATTTCCTGTAAACTCATAAAATTTCTCATTATTCTTTTATCACCTTCTCAGTTGACGTTTTGCTCCTTTAATTTCATATTATCTGTCTCTTTCTCTCTGTTCCTTTGTTTTCACGCTGTTCTCTTATTTTATTTTATTTTGTGTTCTCCCTCTATATGCATATATAACCACACACTTTGTATTGGTTGTTTAGTTTATTTTTGTACCCTGATGATGCTTAAGCTAAGCAAAACCGGTCGGTGATAAAAATTAAAAATAAATTTGTGGTCTTATACAAAGTTACTAACTAACTCACTAACCATCACGCCGTTTCCCCGCAGCGGTAGGCAGAGAGGACGAACCGCCTTATAAGTCTGTCTTGGCACACACTCCTTGCTTCATTTACATTCATACATCGTCTCATACATACTCTTCTGTTATTCTGACTCTTCACATGACCCGATTCAAGTATTTGATTTACTTGATCGTGCTATGTCTTTCTCGGGCGTCCTCGACTTCTTCTTCTATTCACTTTCGCATCATATATTCTTTTTACACTCCTTTCTTCGTTCATTCGCTCTACAAGCCCGAACCATCTAAGCGTCCCTTTCTTGATCCTATTCATTACGCTCACATCAGCCTTGCATTCTTTCCGGATATCCACATTTTTAAAACCGTCAAACACGGTTTTACCGCACATACGTCTCAAAGATCTCATTTCCACATTAATATAATTACAATTATTCAATATCCTCACATTTTGATTTTAGTGCTTTATTATTAATTTATTTATTAAATTAGGGTTGACTAGAATTTTGAATTCGGCTTACTCTCAAATGTGAAAAATATAAGGAAAGTAATTATCTGTTCCAATTATCGTGCAGATTTAATATACTACTGTGATAGTTTAAAACATATGCATGCCTTACTTAGCGCCTTTTACGAATTCCGTCCTGGTTACACGTTCCATCGGCGCATATTGCTACGAAAGTGTATGTACAGTGTACACAGAAAAAACGCCATTGTTGGCAATAGTGATTAAAAGATTATTGAAGATATGTTACTCTGGTCACTGGGAACACTTTTGTTCAACGTAGATTTACACCGCTGTCAATTTTCAGAGATAAGGCCCGTCACACTGTGTGCTTTATTTATGTTAATATTGCTTGGTAACAAATATTTACAAGAGGCTTAAAAATTAAACAAGTATAAAATAAAAATTATTTCTTTTTCGGCAAACCGTGTTTACGGAAAAGTGATAATTTCGTATATTATTTACAAAAAACTGTCTTTAAAGGCTGATTCACACCAACGTCCGGTTCCGCTCAGTGCCGATATTGTTCCGCAAGAGAACTTATTGATATGGTATAAATATCAATCAAGGAGTATGTGCCAAGACAAATTTATGTGGCAGTATATCCTTCTGCCCACCCTTGTGATATTTAACTACTTAGTTAGTTAAATAATTATTTTGATTTGTAAAAATACTAGCATCGCAGATTTTTTTTTAATCAAAAACCATTTTTTTATCACTAAATAATATTTTTATTAATTATTAATTATAAAAAATATTATCTAGTAATAACAAAATGGTTTAAAAAAAAAACTGCGTTGTAAGTATTTTTACACATCAAAATAATTATTTAACTAAATAAGTAGTTAAATAATACAAGGGTGGGCAGAAGGATATACTGCCACACAAATTTGTCTTGGCACATACTCCTTGATTGATATTCATACCATATCAATAAGTTCTCTTGCGGAACAATATCGGCACTGAGCGGAACCGGACGTTGGTGTGAATCAGCCTTAAAAGAACAAATCATTGAAGAGATAAACTGATAAAACGTGTTGTCGGCGTATATCCTAAAGTAAGCAAAATAAATCCTCACTGGCGAAATTTAGAAATGGTCGATGTTCCTGTCCCGGTTAAAAGGAACCGTTTCCAAGCCGGTCACTAAAACCGTCGATATTATTCCTCCGAGGAACCGGTTCCTAATGTTCGTAAATAAAAATATCAGTTCGATTTTTTTTTTGGTGAGGAACCGGTTCCAGTTCTTTTCGTTTTCAAAATTTCTCTTGCAACCCCCCTACCCCCCTTGGAAAGTTTTTTTTTGTCGGTGAGAATGTTTTTTCCTTTAATAAAACAATTTTCTTGGAGGAACTTTTCTGGCACCAGGAACCGATTCCAAAGAGAACTGGATAAATAACCGGTTCCTCGCCGGTTACCGGTAACTGGAACCGCAAGTACACCTAATTTTGATATCGACCATCTCTAGTGAAATTGATTCAAAATGTTCAAATTTCGTAAATCTTTTTTTTTTGTTAATAGTGAATACCGCACAAGAGTCTATCTGCTTCAAACCGTCTAGAGCCAGTGGAACTACGGCATCCTCAATTGGGGTATGTTGCGAGGTTGAAGATAGAAGGGAGGGGAAGAAGACGGCAAAGAGGAAGGTTCTTTCTTAAGCAGATAAACAATTCAATCGGCTTATCTGGGGCCCAGGAGTCGAAAGGTCTATCAGTATTTTTTCAATTCCGTATAGATCACATTTCTGCGGATTTTCTGTTTAGTTAACCACTGTCATGTATTTTTGTTTTCTCCACACTTATATTATTACATATCGTGACGTCACAATTCGTTCAACAGCTGATATAATTGACGTATGGAATTCAATAAATAAATACAAAAAAAAACGATAAAATGAATCTGGATCAAACTGGTTTTTTATAATTGGCAAATGTTTTAATCTTCCAATACAATTGTTACCACCCGGTTTCACCCATATTTCAACACTATTTATATTTGAACAGCTGGAAAATGTGCAAAAAAGTACGTCAGTCGTCTTGCCATTTTTGTAAAACCTATAATTTTGATATTTTTAATAATTAATTTGATTTTTTTCTTTATAACTCTTTTTTATTATTTTATTTTATTTTAAATACAATTTTATAATGGCCTTAAACGATGAAACAGCTGTCACTAAAAATAGCAGAACTAAATAATAAAAATATTTAATTTGATAATAAACGGAATTCTGCAAATCGAACACAAAAACTATAAATTACGACCTGAAATTGACAGTTTAGAGCTCTATAACTCATGATGGAAATATCGTGGTAGCCGCTGAAAGTAGTTCCTTTACGCCGAAAATTTATGCTATTTAAAATGAATTTGGTAATAAAATGGAGTTCGACAAATTGAACACAACAACTATAAATACGATCTAAAATTGATATTTCACAGATATATAACTCATGATGGAAGTATCGTGGCGGACTGACAAGAGTTCCGTTGGGCCAAATATTCTGTTGAAAAAACTATTCACGTTTCACGATTTTTTCGTAAGTTTTTACTGCCCAGAGAAACAGAGTCCTGGTTTAAAGATGAAATTCTAATTTTTCTGGAAGTCTCTCCCATCGGAGGTTGGATATCACCTAGGCCAGTTTTAATCTGCAGGCTGTAGTCAGAAATAATTCAACGGCACTGCACGTGTACCACTCATGTTAGATTCATTCAGTAACGTAAGATTCATCTTCCAGGGTTCCATTGCGTAGAATAGAGAAAATTTAACAATTGATAACAATGAGAAACGGCATCTAATTTCCGACCCCAAGGCTCCCATTTGCCTACAAAGTGGTATTTTTTTTTTAACAAATGTTTCTTTTGAAAGATTTTTTTTATTCAATCGTCTCAAGTCTATGATGTTAAACGGAATTCCAAAGATTCACTTTATTCGGTCCCATAGAGCCTGAAAAAATGACATCTAATTTTGACCCTAAGTCTCGCATTTTGCCCTTAAGTAGTATATTTTTAACAAATGTTTTTCTTGGAAGATTTTTTAGTTAATCGTCACAAGTCCATGATTTTAGACAAAATTCCAGAGATTCATTTTATTCGGTCCCATAGAACCTCAGAAAATGACATCGAATTATTGACCCCAAGTCTCGCATTTTGCCTACAAAGTGGTATTTATGTTTCTTTTGGAAGATTTTTTTAGTTAATCGTCACAAGTTCATCATTTTAAACAGAATTCCAGACATTTTATTTGGTCCCATAGAGCCTGAGAAAACGGCAACTAATTTCTGACCCCAAGGCTCGCATTTTGTTTTCAAAGTGGTATTTTTTTTTAACAAATGTTAGTTTTGGTGGATTTTTTTAATCAATCGTCTTAAATTCCATCATTCGTAACAGAATTTCAAAGTTCGCTTCATTTGGTCCCATAGAGCCTGAAAAAAACGGCAACGAATTTTCGACCCCAAGGCTCGCATTTTGCCTACAAAGTGGTATTTTTTTTTTACAAATGTTTTTTTTTAAAGTTTTTTTATTTAATTGTCATAAGTCCATTATTTTAAGCAGAATTTCAAATATTCAATTTATTCGGTCTCATAGAGCCTCAGAAAATGACATCGAATTATTGACCCCAAGTCTCGCATTTTGCCTACAAAGTGGTATTTATTTTTACAAATGTTTCTTTTGGAAGATTTTTTTAGTTAATCGTCACAAGTTCATCATTTTAAACAGAATCCCAAACATTTTATTCAGTCCTATTATAGAGCCTGAGAAAACGGCATCTAATTTCTGTATACAAAGTGGTATTTTTTTTAACATATGTTAGTTTTGGTGGATTTTTTTTATTCAATCGTCTTAAATTCCATCATTCGTAACATTATTTAAAAGTTCGCTTCATTTGGTCCCACAGAGCCCGAAAAAATGAGATCGAATGTTTCACCCCAAGTCTCGCATTTTGCCCACAAAGTGGTATTTTTTTTAACAAATGTTTCTCTTGGAGGATTTTTTTAGGCAATCATCACAAGTTAAACTGAATTCTAGAGATTCATTTCATTCGGTCTCATAGAGCCTGAGATAACGGCATCTAATTTTTGACCCCAAGGCTCGCATTTTGCCCACAAAGTGGTATTTTTTTTACAAATGTTTCTTTCGGAAGATTTTTTTATTCAATCGTCTTAAATTCCATCATTCGTAACATAATTTTTAAAGTTCGCTTCATTTGGTCCCATAGAGCCTGAGAAAACGGCGTCGAATTTTCGACCCCAAGGCTCGCATTTTGCTTACAAAGTGGTATTCTTTTTTACAATTTTTAATTTTTTTAAATTTTTATTTAATCGTCACAAGTTCATCGTTTTAAACAGAATTCCAAAGATTCATTTTATTCAGCCTGAGAAAATGACATCGAATTTTCGACCCTAAGATTCGCATTTTGCCCGCAAAGTGGTATTTTTATTAAGAAATGTTACTTTTGGAGCATTTTTTTTATCAAATCGTTCTTAGTCTACCATTTTTAACAGAATTCCAAAGGCTTATGTCATTCGGTCCGATGCAGCCTGAGAAAACGGCATCGAATTATTTGTTTTTTTCCGAGCCCAAGGCTCGCATCTTGCCCACTAACTACAATTTTTTTTTAACAAATCTTACTTTTTTGCGATTTTTTTTTATTGAATCTTCTGCAGCGTTTTAGTTCCCTTGGAGTTTGAGAGAACGACATTTAATTTCTGGAAACAGTGTTGGAGTTTAATATCCTAATGAAATAATAAAAAAAAGGATTATTAATGTAGAAACTGTAAATAAATAAATTAAAAGATTGAAAAAAACCATTGCCTCTCGTCTTATACTTGGTAATTTGTGTTAAAAAAAGACAAATTTATGCAGAAACAAGTAGTGCAAATGAGAGAGCAAAAGACGCGCATTTAGTTCAATGAAATAATGAGACAACGCTATTTGAATGTATAGTGCTATCGCATCCTTCCAGCAATGTCAGTCATTTTGATGCACGACGTTTTTTGACAATGTGAATACACACGAATTTGAAATGTATTTAAAGCAACGTAAAGATTGTTTTGCAAACTGATATAAACCTAAAGTTAGGATGTTGACAAACTATTTTATTAGTTTAACGGGGTGATAATTTTTCGAAGAACAATAATCAAAAAAATAAAATAAAAGGATATAAAAAAAGGCAAAAGAAGCATCTAGCTACTTGCAAATCATTTTGGAATTTGTGACGTATTTGTTGTTTTTATTGCGTTTTGTTATTTTTTTGAACAGTATCATTGTGTTATTCTGCTAATTTAAGAAATCAAAGCATTTACATTTAAATATTTTTTTGGATTTGTTACTTTATATTTGGATATTTTCAAAGAAAACCCTGCCAAAAAAAAGTGGTTAACCGTGATGACATTTCTATCAAAGTGTTTTTTTTTTGTACAATAATTACGAGTCTACGTTGATAGTAGCGTATAATATATGACATACGTATAGTAGTAGCTGAGTGGACAAACGCGTCGGATTCCCAACCGTCCTAAGTCCTTTATCATTACACAAGCAACATCTTCCGATAATAATGTGATGGCAGTGGAAGTTTTTCAACTATTGTCAGGTTATTCGTAACTCGGGAATGTTTTTTCTTTCTTTAAACAAACAAAAAAAGTTAATTAGTTTTGCTGATCGATGATTTTGTGTTGATCGCATTTTCCAGGCGACATTTTCAGACCGCGGCGTTGTTCGTTTAATTGATCCAAGGATTTTATCGTCTATAATTAAATCGTCCGATTTAGATCTGGCATTCGTTGACATTCAGACTTCCCTCTGAGTTATTCATCAGGTGTTCTGCTTTTATGCGACGACCATTCCCAACTGCCCCGAGCCAGTGGAACTATGACAGTCTGAAAAAGGAACGGGAGATGTAATATATATATAGGTTTGAAAGGGAACGCCCGAGGTGATGCCATGTCTTGCACGATTAAGTGAACTGAATACTTGAATATAGCCATGTGAAGAGTCAGAATAACAGATGAGTACATATGAGACGAAGTATGAATGTGAATGAAGCAAGGAGTGTGTACCGAAACAGAGTTATGTGTAAAGATTTTTTTTATAAATCAGAAATGAAATGAGTTTGTGTGATTACTAAAACGGTAAAAAAGCTCAACGGGCGAGTTCTGGTGTCATGAAATTTACACAACTATCCTCTTTCGGGAATTTCGTAGGTTAATTCAAGTATTTTCAGTCCGTGACACAATTACATCATAAGCTATGGAGCTTTTGAAAACCATTGAACTGTCAAAAAATAAGACAAGACACTTATTATGGTTCGACTGGGGTTTGTGATTTCTCGACCATAGTAAGTTATGGCGTTTTGAAATTTCCATGTACCGGTTGTATATGTTACTTTTTGTATTTAATATATTATGTTTTACACTGAAGAGACGAACCGATAGAAGTGTTTTGCGGGCGTGTCCGTGTGCCCGAAGTAAGTCAAAAATTACCTGGTGAAATTAATCTAACATTTTCAACATTCTAAATTCTCCCTTACTGTACAAAATCAATTCCTTTGGCCTATCTGAGGCCTAGGATTCGAAAGGTCTCGTGTAGACTTGCTTATAGACTGTATTATAGATTACACTTCTAAGGATTATTCGTTCAGTGATTTAAAATAAACAAGTTTGACAGTAAAATGGAGCACAAATCTTAATTTTATAAATTTTTGTGTCGCTTACAAATCAAGGACTTCTAATTCTGGTCTAAATCTGTAGTCTGTCCACAAACATCTGACCCCGGAGAGCTGTGCAAAGAATCTGAGATAAACAATGACATTTTCATCTGTCTTATCTCATATCCAAATCTCAGCTTAGTGTGACACGTTTTGTATAGAGACAACCGCCGGTTAGTTAAGTAAAGAATCGATTTCTGTGTACATCTGCGATGTTTTGAAATGTGTATTTCCCGTAAAGTTGTTGTGTTTAATGCAGATTTAAAAAAAACACGAAAGTGATGTAACTAATCGAATTGTGATTTAATACGAGTTTAAACGCCGTTTATTGTGGTCAAAATTCCAGGAATACTCCAATAACCGACAGCTGGTGTGGGTAATCGAATCTTTATTTAATATTGACGGCCTTCGTGGTCGAGAGGTAAGGCGCACGACTACGAATCCAGAGGTCGCGGGTTCGATCCCGGCGTGCGCTGATAACTTTTATTTAATCAATAAGTGTGGTAACACATTTAATTAATAATAATCGGCTGATTTATATAGCGCCGCTTTCGTGATAGAAATATCGCCTCAATATTAAGTAATTAATGGTATATTTGTGGTAGATACTCGCCCTGGTGACCACCATTCAGAATCGAAACGTTGCTTGAAATGGCTTTAACCGTGTTTGGTGACTAGTTCTGAACCTCCCAACCTTCATCTTTCCCATCTCCTTCTCCTCCCCACTACCTTCAGTCTCAAAACATACCCCGATAGGGGATGCCATAGTTTCACTGGCTCTAGAGTTGGAACTCTTGTACGGTATATACTGTAAAAATAATAAAAAATAGAGCATTTCAAATGACCGGTTAGTAGCTGAGTGGACAAACGCGTTGTGTACCCACCCGGGCGTCGTGGGTTCAATTCCGCTGCTAGCTAAGTCCTCCATCATTGCACAAGTTCTAAAAATATTGTTAGGTTTATTCGTAACCCGGGAATGTTCGTATTTCTTAACATAAAAATAAAACAGATATCTTAGAAATGTGGAGATATAGAAAAAAAAGTTTGTTGACATTTAAAATAATGGACACTTTTTAGGTATTATTTTATCCTCGGTAAAATTTTTCTAAAATAACTTTAAATTATCTACAAATAATTGCCGCAATTTTGTCTTTTGTGACATATGTTTTATAGTAAAAAAAGCTTTTATAAAATAATTTTTCTCAAGCGAATTGAAAAAAGTTTATTTCCGAAAATTCTTAAAAGAAATTCCTAGCTGTAAGTCCAAAACATAAATTTGTATAACTCAGGCAATAATTGGCATCCCAACCAGAGTTAAGTCGAACACAGTACTGACGCAGATGCATTGCTTGCAGATAACATGTTTTAAACTTGTTATTCGACTTTAGAAAATAAAGTTTAAAAAAAGTTAATCTTTAATATTTATTTATTTATTTAAATTCGAAGATCGTAAAAGTATACTTGTTGTGTCTCTCTCTCTCTCTATCTCTCTAATAACAATGAGTAATCGTTAGCACGACAAAAGCCTGTTTCTCAGTGACGTTTCGCAATGACATCACTGTCGGAAGAGAATACATGTGCACCGATACACACAATGGTATGTGTTGTTTGGGTGAACTCTTATTGGGTGACACAATTTGGCGTTCAGAGACATGTGAGAGTGTACAAACATTTGTTATTTTCTAAGGGTAGTCCCCTGTTCTAGGAATAATAATAATGATAATGATTTCTTTGGAATACAACCCTGTTTAACTTGGTTTAACCCTTGAAGTAACAATATATGTGGAGAGAGAGTTAATTATTTTAACCCAACCTATGCAAATTTGGGATAAATCACTTCCTCCGGGTTTTTACCTCGTAGACCACGAGAAAGAAAGATAACAAAATCTTCCAAATTATCACACCGCTTTAAAGTATTGTTAGAATGTTCTTCGTGTACCGCGTCTCCGCTGACTCCGCCCACAAGTTTTGATACGCGAAATAAATTAACATTACTCAACAGTTTATTAAGTTACATTTTTGTTTACAACAATACTGTGAAAAAATGGTAATACGAATAAACAGAAACATTTTGTCGACGTGTGCTATGAATTGTCACGCCCAGGTCTAGCCGAGTCCGGAAAACCTAATAAAAACTGGCCACAGCAGCGCTCTCTCTTGTATATTATTGCTCTGAAGTTTAACCCAGTTCGAAGAATTTCTTATTAAATATGACGAATATACGTTCGAAATAAATCATTGTCATCTTTTTTGTTCAACAACGCCATCTTTCAATTAACAATCGAATTTCTGGAATTAAATTAAGATGTGTTTTTTTTATAATATGAATTTAAAAATTTTCACATATTTCATGATTGTAAAAAATATTTCAAATATTTTTTTAATTGTTAATAATTTCATTATTAAATTAGAATTAACTTTCCAGCTTTACGCTTTTTTTATTATGATATTAATTTTTGAAATAATATCAATTATCTTTAACGTAAATATGAAACAGAAAATCCAGAAGCTAAAAAGAACAGTGGTCGTATAATAATATTATTTGTTTAATTTATATAGCGCCATTTTTTGTGAAATAGTCTTACTGACGCAAATAAGGAGAATTAAAAAAAAAAACTAACGATTGTTATGTGTATAATAAAATAAAGTAATAACTTAAGACAAATATACAAAAACTAAGTTTATATGTATTAAGCAAATACGGATAATGGTCTATAAATCTATTTAATTAATGTTTCTGTAATATACGAGTAAAAATATACTGTTTACAAAGAATAGATATTTTGCTAAAATATATAAATGTATTTTATATGTTTATTTGGCTATTATTTTTATTATTTTTCTGTTATTACTGTAAACTGTATTTAATTATTATTATTATTTTTATAAAATTTTCGATGGGTGGATTTTTTTCAGGAAATTTAACAATGTTGACAGTAAATAAAAATAATACAAAAAAGTTTTATAACGATAAAATTAAATAGTGAATTTAATATATTTTTTAAACAAAGTGCTGTGATATAAATTGGACATAGTTCACATTTCCAGTCCTGCATCATGGTCAACCTACTGTTCCTAGTGACGAGGTAAGCAAGTTTTTTTTATTAATTTATTTTTATCTGATCTGCTGTTTTTGCTGTTTTTAATAATTTTGTCAATTCAATCATTAGTCTATTATTGTAGCAATTATTACATTGAGAGTTGCGGTTACACGAAAGAGTGCAAGGCTGAGGCAAGCGTAAACAATATGACGAAGAATGGGACGCTTGGCATGTATAGAGGATGAACGAAGGGAGGAGTGTAAGGGGAATCTGTGACTCGAAAGTGAATGGTAGAAAGAAGTCGGGGACGCCCGAGGAAAACATGGCACAAGTGCATCAAATACTCGAGTCGAGCCATGTCAAGAGACGAAAGATAAAAAAATATGTGTCTATGACGTATGAATGCGAATGAAGCAAAGAGTGTGTGAAAAGACCAAGTTGTATGGCGGTCTATCCTATCTGCCTACCTCTGGTGAAGGCCGTGTAATTAGAATTAACCCAAACAACACAAACTTGATATTGTGTGTATTGGTGCATATTTATACCCTTCCGACAGTGATGTCCTTGCGAAACGTCACTGATAAACATAAGTTTGACTCGCTTACGCCTACTTATTGTAACTAACGAGAAAGGGACAACTAGTATATAAGATTATCCAATCAAAATATTCGAAAAGTTTAACAGTGTTTTTTTTTTATTAATTTAAAAATGATTTATTTTTAATTTCTCACGAATTTTCTTTTGTGATCTCGAAACACGCTGTATGCAAGCAATGCATTACTGTGTTCGGGTAAACTCTGATTGCGATACCTATGCTTACTGTTTTCTGTGAAAATAAAAAAGTTTTACCTAGGCAATTCACATTTAATTTTTAAAATATTAATATTTAATTTAAAAAAAACCGATAAATAAGCACATTACCATGCTTGAAATAGCTTTAGTTAGACTAGATATGAACAGACTGGTACTTCTAAACTGAAAACCCATAAAGGATGAATATTTGTCAAGTTTCAAAAGCATTGTAGTCTTAGAGTAACAATATAAGTCAATTCCATCTTCCGTCCCTTTTTGTTCTAGGAATCAAGGATGACTAAGTCATTCATCGTGTTTCATAGCTTTAAATTACCCTTACGGCTTACATTCCCAAAAGTAACAATAAAAAACAATTGTCCGTGATAATTTAAAGTCATAACCAATTATTTCTAAGTTAAACAAAATAATTATAAAATAAACTGAGTTTACTTATCGTCACGTTTTTTAAATCGAAGAAAATCCAGTTTTCTACTCTTATACTAAAATCAAATCATTTAAGACCGGGGCATTGTAGGTTCAATTCCTCTACTAGCTTCAAGTCATCTATCATTGCACAAGCAACATCTTCCGCATATTATAATAGCAGTAGGAGTTTTTTAATATTCTCAGGTTATTCGTAACCCGGAAATGTTTGTCTATCTTCTAAAAAAAGAAAAAAAGCTACATAAATAGTTTGATAGATGTCGCTAGCAGTAATTTTGTTTCACCTCTAAGTCGATAGATGTCAGCTATTCATTTCAGGAGAAAAAAATCAGCAAATTTCAGTCAACGTTTTTATTTTTTTTAAACTGAGGAATTTTATGTCGGTAAATCAATTATTACCAGGAATTAGTTTCTTCCTTTTTTACCGTGTTTACCGAAGAGGAATCATTTTCAAATATGATTACGGAAACTGTTTTTAAAAAAACGAATCATTGATAAGACAAAATGATAAAAGTATATTGTGGGAAGTGTGTGCCCGAAGAAAGGTACATTTTTCTTTGATTCGGGTTAAATTTATCAAACATTTTTTTAATATCGAAAGTAATCATTCAATAATTCCATTGGCTTGTCTGGGACCTAGGAGTCGAAAGCTCCTATTTACATTGACGACATCAGTTTTCTCACAATTTTTGAGAATTTTCAGTAAAACAAGCGATATACCTACCTAATAATAATATCTGTGGCACAATTTCTCAAAAATAACTATGCAGTCGTTAGAAGCCTCGTTCTGAATTTAAGTGCCGTTTTCTCAGGCTCGAATGAACTTAAACTTTTGGTTTGTAATAAGAATGATGAACTGCAGAAGATTCAATGAAAAAAACCATCATTAGTCAAGTTTGTAAAAAAAACAACAATTATATGGGCAAAATGCGAACCTTTGGGTCTAAAATGAGACGCGGTTTTCTCAGGCTCTATGGGACCGAATGTAGTGAACCTTTCGAATTATGTTATGAATGATGGAATTTAAGACGATTAAATGAAAAAATTCTCCAAAAGTAACATTTGTTAAAAAAAATACCAATTTGTGGGCAAAATGCGACCCTTGGGGTTGGAAATTAGGTGCCGTTATCTGAGACTCTATGGGACCGAATGTAGTGAACTTTTCGAATTCTGTTATGAATGATGTGGTTTAAGACGATTGAACGAAAAAATTCTCCAAAAGTAACATTTGTTAAAAAAATACCACTTTGTGGGCAAAATGCGAGCCTTGGGGTTAAAAATTTGGTGCCGTTTTCTGAGGCTCCATGGGACCGAATGTAGTGAACATTTCGAATTCTGTTATGAATGATGGGATTTAAGACGATTAAATGAAAAAATTCTCCAAAAGTAACATTTGTTAAAAAAATACCACTTTGTGAGCAAAATGCGAGCCTTGGGGTTTGAAATTAGGTGCCGTTATCTGAGACTCTATGGGACCGAATGTAGTGAACCTTTCGAATTCTGTTATGAGTGATGGGATCAAGACGATTAAATGAAAAAATCCACCAAAAGAAACATTTGTTAAAAAAAATACCACTTTGTGGGCAAAATGCAAGCCTTGTGGTCGGAAATTAGATGGCGTTTACTCAGGCTCTGTTGGACCAAATGAAGTGAACCTTTGAAATTCTATTACGAATGATGAAACCAAAGACAATTAAATGAAAAAATCCACCAAAAGAAACATTTGTTAAAAAAATACCACTTGGTGGGCAAAATGCGAGCCTTGGGGTTGGAAATTAGATGCCGTTTTCTCAGGCTCTGTTAAACCGAATGAAGTAAACCTTTGGAATTCTGTTAATAATCTGTAACCTCTACTCTTTCCCGATCCGGTGATCTTGTGATTCCAACGCTTAGGTATATATTGGTATTGACGCGCGCCAAGCATAGTCCCACCTAAACAAAGTCAAACTGTCTGAGTTGTATATTATTTCTCCGTCCTGCAAATCCGTGTCAAAGTCCCCCGATAAGTGAACATTTTCTTTGTTTACGTTTCGTCTTTTTGCCAATTTCATATTCTAGAGAAGTTGTTATCTGTGAAGTAGAATGCGATATGCTAGAGTACCGTGCCCCCGTCTCTTTATCGCGTTTTCTCGGGCAAGTTGTGATGCAATTGTAACTGGGTGTGACACTATGTCGGCTGTACTGTAAACCAATGATATTATCAATACTATAAATACATACTTAAGGTTGCAGTCTAACGAATAATTTATATACAAATTCTGCTCGCTATTTTACTCGATTTGGAAGGTAGGACATATAGACTCATTGCGGTGGCAATGAGATCAACTACTTATGGGTAGAAGTTCAATGAGGGAGCTAGTATTACTATCAATTAGGCATGGTTGATATCGGAAATTGGGTGTACCTGCGGTTCCAGTTATTTTTGGAACCGGTTCCTTGTGCTTGAAAAAATCAACAAAAAAAAATTATGCTGAAGCTTGGAGTAAGAATATATATGGAGAGAGAGCTAAATATTTTTACTCAACCTATATAAATTTACGATAAATCACTTTCTCCTGGTTTTTACGTCTAAAAACGAGAGAAAGAAAGATATAAGATAAGTTGTTACAGAGCTGTACCCCGACAAAACCCATTATGTATTGATCATTTTTAGACACAAGCTGATAAATCTCCAAAAATAACATCTTTCACTTGGAAGGCAAGCATAACAGATCACTATACTTATTTTTAAGTATCGATGAAAATAAAAAAAAAATGATTCCCCTTCAAAGTCGTTTCAACAATATAATATAATATCGCACCACTTTTAGGTATGTAAGCATGTTTTCCGTCTCCCGCGTCTCCGGCGACTCCGCCCACTACGTTTTGTTATGCGACATAACTCATCGGCTTTGAGGTTATATCCTATATTTTTGTTGATAACAATACTGTGAAAAAGTGGTTAAACAAATAAACGCTACATCATGTCGACATGTGCTATGAATGGATGTAAAAATGTTTGTCCACGAAAACCCTGGGCACGCCCGAGTCAGAAAAAAATCAACAATCCTGACTACGCTGTTTTGCAAAGCTATCTCTCTTGGTATATTATTGCTCTGAGTTAAGAAGTCATGATATTTGAAGAACGAAAGGAACTAGAACTGGTTCCTTGCTAAAAAAAAGATTTAATTAATTTTTCCCCCGCCAAAAAGAACCGCAACCGCACCGCACCAAGCATAAATATTCACCATTTTTATTTGCGGAAAAAAGAAACAAGTTCTTCAGAAAAATAATATCGGCGGTTCCAGGGACCGGCTCGGAACCGGTTACTTTTAACCGGGACAGGAATATCGACCATCTCTACTATCAATAGCACACTGCCGCCTTGGGAGACATATTTCGCGGTTACGAGTGGGAAGCATCGATAGGTGTAGGAAATGTGAAGAGGGCGAAGAAACTCCAATTCACACCTTGATGGGAAGAAGGTTCCGATTCCTGGGAAGTTTAAAACCATGTTGTAGAACCAGGAGACATGGTCAAACACCCAACGATAACCCCGGAGACCTTTATAAAAGTATCTGGGCTACTGTCTAACGATAAAGGCAAAACATGGAAGATTGTACAATGTCCTATGGTCTGCGTGTTTACTGTGTAGATGTTCAAGTAGATTTTTTTGATTCTCGTAAAGCGCTAAAACATTTACTATAATGGCGATTATTCATATTATGAAATAGAACAATCATTGAAAATTTGTTCATTAGAAAAGCGTAGGAAAGACTTTGATTTAATGTGCATTTTCAAAATCATCGATTGTATTATTGACTCACCTTCTTTGTTGCAACTCATCCAGTACAACATTCCTTGCCGTAGACTCAGAAACAATGAATTGCTGTTCCTCAATCATCACTCTACTAATTATGGGTATCATTCTACACTGTCCAGAATGTCGAGACTTGTTATAGGTCTCACCACGAGAGTTGGTGCCGGCCAATACTCACACAGATGCATAGCTTACGTACAGCGTGTCGAACTGAATGAATAGGACACGCATTAACAATATCAACATAAACACTCGCTGTCCCTTTTCCACTAGTGACAATAAGTAGGCGTAAACAAGACAAAGGGCTCTTTCTTTATGACACATCGTAAATACATCGCCACTGGAGCGTATACCGATACACAGTAAACCCAACGATATGCATGTATTGTTTGTTTCAACTCTCGTTGGGCCAGCTATGACTCAAGCCACGGTTTTGAAATCTTTGGTAGCAGTCTAAGTGATTTTTGTCATTCTTTACGACTCTACCAAAACTTTGCCTTAACCTTGGCTTTGACTTGAATGCTCTTTCTTATGAATATTTTTGTCATTGCTTCATCTAATATTATGTATGTGCTGTTGATTTTTTTCCTATTTCGTGTTATGTATTTTTTGTAATAGGACATATATCGTTAGTTTATAAACAAATACTATCTTTTAATACGCAGTGGCGGCTCGTGACTTTTTAGTGTGCTAGAGTGGGAAGATTGAAAAAACGTCATTATTGATGTTGTTGTAGCCGAAAATTTTTTTTTTTTTTCAAAATTTCAATTTTTTGTATGAAGATTTTTCAGCAATCCGTGCAGTGCACCACCAAAACTGAAAATCTTCATTCAAAAAATAAAATCATGAAAAAAATATATAAATCATTTTCGGCTACAACAACACTAACATTGTCGTGGTTTTCAATCTAAGCGCTCTAGCACAATAAAAACTCACGAGCCGCCACTGTATAATACGTACGCTGGGCGCTAAGGCAGGCAAACACTGGACTAAAAAGTAAGGTGGATGGACAAACATAGCTCTGCAGTCACGCAATTGAGTTCAATTTCATGTCTTATGAAAGCAGAGAAAACAGATATTTGTTATGAAAATTCGTTGAAGGTCTGATTGTTCTTATCTATATCGTGTTATAATAATATTATGTCTACAACTTTTCACGATCTTTCTAAAGGTGATATGCGAAATTGATCTTTATACCCGATTGATCATTAATTGATGACCCAATTGGTGGCCTGTTATCGGCTCGACTCTGTGCTCGTTACCACCGGGAATTTAAATACAAAATTAATATGTTATCTCCTTTCGTCTGCCTGTGATATTCTCCTATCAAAGGTTCTATAAAATTTAGACTTATCGATTTTAATCTTCAATTTTTTTTTTAAATATATGGATAAGACGTTTTCATAATAATTATTGGAAATTCCAAAAAACGTCACAGACAATATTTGAGGATTTAAAAAAAGTCCCAAACTTATATCGCTTGCTTGAATCGAGCCTTCTCCCAAATAGTAAATATATTTTAGATGGCTGAAGGGCCACAAAAGTCTTCAGAATCAAACGAGAGTCAAAGCATTCGATGCAGACAAAAGAACTGATCAATACTGCATATTTTTCACACTTTTGACCAAAGTGTCGCTTAAGCTCTTTTGCCTTTCCGGCGACGATATCATATTAAATATATATTGTATACTTCAGTGTCTCCGTCCACTGCTGACCCAGCCTCCGAAGTTTCTTGCCCTCTTAGAGTACATAGAGTGGTATCTATCCAAGGCAGTGTAGTCAGTTTTTGATGATTTTTACCGGACTCGGCAGACCTGGGCTTGGCTAAGACTAAGGCTAGGGTATTTATACATCCATTCAATGCAAATATCGAGATAATGTTTTTGTTAATTCGTACAACCACTTTTTCACAATATTGTTATCAACAAAAATATAGCATATTACCTAAAAAACCGTTTAGTTGTGTCAAGTTTAGTGGCATAGTAAAAAATGTGGGCGGAGTCCCGCGGTGACCCAGGAGACCAAGATCTTCGTGACAGTACATAGAAGCGGTGTATTATATTTGTTGTCTCTTTTTCTCTCATGGTGTACGAAGTGAAAACCCGGAGAAAGTATTTTATCGCAAGTTTGTATAGGTTGGGTAAAAATAATTAGCTCTCCCTCCATATATTGTTACTTCAAACTTGCCCCACTTTTGTTTGCGGCGGCCAACCAGAGGTCTGCCTTCTAGAATAACGTAAAAGTATAGCTTAAAACATTAAGTATTTTATGTGGTTGTTTTGATTTCAATTGTCTACTTTCTTTCTTCTTATCTTTTCTCTTTATCTTTTATATACCCTTCGCGCGGTCGTTGTAGGTACTTAATAGATACATTGTAATAAAATCCCACCTTAAATCACCTTGCAAATAGCAATGTTTACTTTGGACCAGATAAAGATAAGACCAACAAGATAAAGGTTGTTTGTTGAGCAGACTTTGTGGACATTGGCTTTTATTGCAGTGTACTTGTGTATCTACATATTATTTCACACTTAATCTGTTGATCTCGTTTCCGAAGATTACAGTGATATCCTGTTAGGCGAGAATATTCAATTATTAACTGATTTAAACATATTAATTATTGAAATAATATCAATAATCGTCAACGTAAATATGAAACAGAAAAAATATAACGGTCGCGACCGAGACTCGAACTCGAAACTTCTACTCTACCCGGGAGTAACGCTTCTGCCAATTAAGCTACCGAGACCTTATAGGAAACCGGCATTTTAAACGACCACATTCTTTGAAAATTATTATTATCATTTATTTTAATTTTTCTTCCGATTTGGCTGCCATCTTTGTATGGTATACAAAGCTCTACCCGGGCACATATTATATACCTAGATGGTGTCTTGGATAAACCATCCATTTTTATCGTACTGAAGATTTTTTACTTCTTAAAAAAGTCGAGAATCAATATATTAAATAAGAATTAACTTTGAAGCTTTTATGTATATTATTTCAATTATTAATATAAAAATAATGAGCATAAAAGCTTCAAAGTTAATTCTAATTTGATTTAAATATATTTAGGACTATGGTACACTGCTACATCAATTTTACACAAATCTTTTTATTTTTTTAACATTTCAATAACATGGAATAAATGACGGCCTCCGTGGCCGAGTGGTTAAAATGCTCGACTATGAATCCAGAGGTCGCGGGTTCAAATTCCAGGGTGAGCAAGTATTTTTCACGTTCCAAATCAACAAGCACATCGATGACACACTTATTGCAACTCAGTTTTATTCATGATTTAGATAGCATCTATAGATATAACGTTAAGCAGAAAACCTGTCTGCATGATGCAGCAAAAAACTCTAGGATGGTAAGCTCTGGTGCCATGACATTCAAACATGTTTTGACTGGAGTTTCTGTAAAGAGACCCACCCATTCGCGCCAATTGTGCAGTTAACCCATGTCAAAAACCATTCATACAAACGTCCTTGTGTATTTCTTAATCGCTTCTTTTAATGTATTTCTATCTCTTAAATTGTATTGTAAGGGCCGATTTCTAAATTCCTTTGATCCCTTATACCACATGTTGGACTATGACCATTTGCTACAACTCTGTTCTACCCTCAACCCATTTCATCTAACATTACTATCCAGATCGCACTGCCGTGCGGTACATAAATATGTACAGTTAATGGTTTAATTATTGTACTCTATAAATTCTTCTAATAAAAAATATGCAAGTAAAGTGATTATATTTATTCTACATCCCCGAACAAAAGCGCGCCTTACCCAAGGGGCATTCTGTCGAGTTCGTCAGCGAACATTACATTTCTTTGGATCGTAAGTTTTTTTTCTCTGGATTCTGGGTGGGTCTAACGAATAATTCTAAGCGATATTTTCATCCCCCTATCACATGTTCGACATGAGCTATGGAGCTTAGAAATATTCACTTAACTGTCAAAAAAATAAAACAAGACACCATTATTGTAGGTTCCACGTTAAAAAATATTTAAAAATCGTTGGGTTTTGACAGAACTGTCGAAAAGTTAGACCAGGCAAGAATTTTTTTTTTTTTCGTCTCGAGCCAGTTGGTCTATGGCATCCCCAATGGTTTGAATGTGTAAAACGGACGGATGATGATAAGAGAACATATCAAAAGTAAATGGAAAAAGAAGTCGGGGATGCCTAAATGGCACAATCGAGTTATTAAATTAGTCATGACCAAATAGCTGGTATCCTTTTTTTCTTCTTTTTTCATAGGGAATTCCGCACAAGAGTCCCAACTGCTCCCAACCGTCTGGAGCCAGTGAGACTATGGCATCTCCTAATGGGGTATGTTGTGAGGCTGAAGGTAGTGGGGAGGGGAAGGAAATGGGGAAGAGGAAGGTCGAGAAGTACCTGGCTATTCAAATCTGGTCACCAAACACGGCTAAATCCATTTCAAGCAACGTTTCGATTCAGAATGGTGGTCTTTCACCAGGGCGATACCGAAAGTATATACCACTATGGAAATAGTAAATAGAAGAGTGTTACTTGTTGATGATGATAATATAGCAAGAAAAAAATCTAATGGTAAAATAACACATAGATATTAATAAAAAAGTGATTTATTTTTCGAACGTCGGGATTTAAATCCTCGACCTCCGGATTCATAGTCATGGATATTAACCACTGCACCACGGAGACCGTCACCGAAGAGAGCTGGTAAACAAAACATGTAAAAGGTGGGCGTGAACAGGTGAAATGTTATTGTTTGGGAGTTGCTTGGAAATGGTAGAAATGATGCAATAAAAGCTTTTTCAAAATAATCAATTGAAACGCGTAATTGTTTTAATTATTACAATCAACACGCGACAACTACGCAGGGGGGTATTTACGACAAGCTGCTTTATCAACACTGAACAGATATTTATTAGAATGGCGATCTGTACCTATTTAGAAATTAAAAAAAAGTTGTCGCCCATTAATATCAAACAGTTCGACTTTTTAATAGAATTATGTATTAGCTGAAGAAATCTCTACTCTAAGTATCGCCCTGGTGAAAGAAACGAAACGTTGCTTGAAATGGCTTTAGCCGTGTTTGGTGACCAGATCTGAATAGCCAGGTACTTCCCAACCTTCCTCTTCCCAATCTCCTTCCCCTCCACACTACCTTCAGCCTCACAACATACCCTATTTGGGGATGCCATAGTCTCACTGGCTCTAGAAGGTTGGGAGCAGTTGAGACTCTTGTGCGGTATTCATATAAAAAATAAAAAATAAATTAAATTTTTGAAATTTTTGACAGGTAGTAAGGGAAAATTGAGCTTACTTTGGGCACACGGATACGCCCATAGCAAACTTCTACCTGTTTATCTCTTTGATAATTTTCACCTAGTTCCTACTTGCAAAATTGTACTTCGATTCATCAAACTAATAAATAATATTAAATTGTTATCGAAATATTAAAACAGATACCGCGTTATCATTTCCGCTGTTAAAATCGTTTTTGGAAAAATGTTCAACTTTTTTATTATTTATTAATATATTTATATATATATATATATATATATATTAAAATAATAAAAAAATAATATAAATATTAAAAAAAATAATATATTTATATTTTTTTATATTTATTATGATTCACAAAGATAAATAGACAGTATATTTCCATATTTATATAAATTAAATAAAGATCATGGCAGACTGTTGCCATGGTGTTACAATATTATGCCATGGAATCATTCGGGAACGTTAAAACAATGAACGCCATGCTTTGTTTATCCCCAAATAATGGCTACAACTATTATTTTATACATTTTGGTCCAATTTTTATTTTATTTCCCACTTACGAACAGCTTTCCCAGTGAGCCAACTATGCCCCGATACAAAGGGTTAACCCACCAAAACCATGGTTACATCGATTTCCCTATTTTTACAAAAAATACATTTCCTCACTTATTCCAATGAGATCTCAACATAATCTGTCTCTCGACGAATCACCTTTAGATATACGAATTTTAACCAAATCCTGTACTGTATGACAAATTTAGAAAGGCCATTTTTTTATTTCGCTCCCATGCCCTAAATCGGAAAATAAAAAGAAAATAATACTAATTAAAAAAAATCATAATTATAATTTTAAGTTGACAAGTGTGTCTATCTGATAGGACCTGCCAGGTAAGTGTGTTCCTGTATATTTTCTTATTTATACTAGGAATTAATATTTAATAACAGAAAATAAGATCTATACAGCGCCCTTGAGGTGATTTTTCACAAAAACGGCGCTATACAAATCATCCAAATATTATTATTATTATTAATTAAGGTTCAGTAGAGCCATATGTCTGAATAGTCAAGTGTCACAATAGCCAGATGCTATAATAGCCGAGTGTCAGAATAGCCAAGGGTCACGAAAGTCAAGTGTTACAACAGTCATGTGCCAAGGTTCATCACAGCCATATGTCACAATAGCCAGGATCATTACAGCCAAGTGTCAGAATAGCCAAGATAGTGCCATATTAGCTGCACTAATATACCAGGAGGGATAGCTTTGCGAAACAGTGTAGTCAGGATTGTTCATTTTTTCCTTTCTGGGGCGTGGCTAGGGTTTTCATGGGCACACCTTTTTACATCCATTCATAGCACATGTCGACATAATCAATAACCACTTTTTCACAGTATTGTTATCAACAAAAATATAGGATATAACCTCAAAAACTGTTGAGTTATGTCGCATGACAAAACGTAGTGGGCGGAGTTAGAATTTGGATTGCGTTTGGGTTCTATCCTTGAAGTAACAATATATGGAGGGATACCTAATTATTTTTACCCAACCTACACAAACTTGCGAAAAAACACTTTCTCCGGGTTTTTACATCGTACACCATAAGAGAGAAAGAGACAACAAATTTAATTCCCCGCTTTTACGTAGTGACGCAATGATCTTAAGCTACTGGGCAACCGCGGGACTCCGCCCACATTTTTTATTATGGCACTAAACTTGACACAACTAAACGGTTTATTTGCTTATATGCTATATTTTTATTGATAAAAATACTGTGAAAAAGTGGCTATACGAATAAACAAAAACATTATGTCGACATGTGCTGTGAATGGATATACAAATACCGTAGCCCCAGTCTTAGCCACGCCCTTTTCCAACCGAGTCAGTTACTTCAAGGTAAAAGCTAGTAAAAACTGACTACAGATCGATCTACAGCTATACCTCTTGTATATTATTGCTCTAAGGTTCTATCAGCCTTCCGATAGCCGATGACGTTGCTGATCTAAGAGTCGACTGCCAATTCCGACTCAAGAATTCTTGTGACATACCGTCGCCGGAAAGGCAAAAGGGCTGAAGCGCCATTTTAGGAAGTTTACACCAGAGCACTTTTTGGATTTTTGAAAAAAAAATAAGCTCAGATAACTCAATGCTCTCACTGAGTTACCTAAAGCAACAAACAGTTTGAAAAAAGTCCCAAACTTGTGTCGCTTAAGGTTTTTTTTTTTTTTTTACGTGAATACCGCACAAGAGTCTCAACTGCTCCCAACCGTCTAGAGCCAGTGAGACTATTGCATTCCCAAATGGGATATGTTGTGAGGCTGAAGGTAGTGGGGAGGGGAAGGAGATTGTGAAGGGGAAGGTTGGGAAGTACCTGGCTATTCAGATCTGGTCACCAAACACGGCTAAAGCCATTTCAAGCAACGTTTCGATTCTGAATGGTGGTCTTTCACCAGGGCGATACTTAGAGTATCTACCACTCTGGAACGTGCCGCAAATATACTTTTTATTATTTTTACATGAATTGAATGTGTTGTGACACATATTAATTAAATAAAAGTAATTGGCGCACGCCGGGTTTGAACCCGCGACCTTTGGATTCGTAGTCGAGCGTCTTACCACTCGACCATGGAGGCCGACGTGTCGCTTAAGTCAAGCCGTCTTCCCAATGGTTAATATATTTTAGACGGCTGAAGGGTCACAAAAGTTTTCAGATTCAAACGAGAGTCAGAGCATTTGACGAAGAAAAAAGAACCGATCAAAACTGCATATTACATTATTTAACTCATTTTGGATCAAAGTGTCGCTTAAGCCGGTTTGTCACAATGTTCATAAAATCACAAAAAGGTGGGTTGACTGACATTCGAATATACCGTCCTATTAACAAATGTTTTTTGACCACAGACATCAGATTACGCGATCCGTAACATTACGGAAATGTTAAAAATAGATTACTTGTTGATGGTAATTAACATTTTGTTTTCAAGAACAGGTTGAGAATAGACGGCATAGAAGAAAATCCAGTAAAACTTGTTTTGGTAGGCATAGACAATAAAAACATTATCTATGCCAGTAAGTAGATACCTGCCAGAGGCGTTCGGTGACGTTTTACCGATTTGTCATAACTAACTAACCATCACGTCGTTTCCCCGCAGGGGTAGATACCGCCATACAACTCCGTCATGGCACACACTCCTTGCTTTATTCACATTCATACATACTCTTCTTTTATTCTGACTCTTCACATGGCCCGACTCGAGTATTTGATTCACTTGATCGTGCCACGTCTTGAAGTAACAATATTTGCGAGAGCTAATTATTTTTACCCAACCTATACAAACTTGCGATAAATCACTTTCTCCGGGTTTTTACGTCGTACACCATGAGAGAAAAAGAGACAACAAATATAATACACCGCTTCTATGTACTGTAACGATGATCTTGGTCTCCTGGGTCACCGCGAGACTCCGCCCACATTTTTTACTATGCCACTAAACTTGACATAACTAAACGGTTTTTTAGGTTATATGCTATATTTTTGTTGATACTGTGAAAAAGTGGTTATACGAATAAACAAAAACATTATGTCGACATGTGCTATGAATGGATGTATAAATACCCTAGCCTTAGTCTTAGCCACGCCCAGGTCTGCCGAGTCCGGTAAAAATCATCAAAAACTGACTACACTACCTTGGATAGGTACCACTCTATGTACTCTAAGTGCCATGTATTTCTCGGGCGTCCCTTCTTCTTCCATTGACTTTCGCGTCATATATTCTTCTCACACACCTTTCTTCGTTCATTCGCTCTACATGCCCAAACCATCTAAGCCAACTTCCCGACCTTCATCTTCCCCATCTCCTTCCCCTCCCCACTACCTTCAGCCTCACAACACACCCTGGTTCGGGATGCCATAGTCGCACTGGCTCTAGACGGTCGGGAACAGTTGGGACTCTGGTGCGGTATTAATTATAAAAAACAAAAAAGCGTCCCTTTCTTGATTCTATTCATTAAAAAAATCAAGTTTTGAGTTAAGTATGCTGAATTGTTCCTTAGAAACATATCTAGCAAGGAAAAATGAGATGAGTCAAAAAATAAAATAATGTACTATAATTTTTTGAAAACTGACATGGTAATAATAATAATATTTTTAATAATAATAATATTTGGATAATTTGTAAAGCGCCGTTTTTGTGAAAATCGCCTCAAGGAAGCTGTACAAATCTTAATTTCTACTTAATATTAATTCTTAGTTTATATAAATATACAGCAACATACTTACCTGGCAGGTCACTTCTGGCAGGACACAATCACCATATCATAGTAACTTAAAGTTTAGCTGATTCTCACATATATTTTTTATTATTTTTTTATTTATAAATATAAATATAAATAAATAAAAATATAAAAATGTAAATATATTTTTAACTATTATTTTTCATTTTTAGGGCATGAGAGCAAATTGAAAATAAAGTATATCGGAGATATTTTTTTCATTTTTCGTAGTGAGGAACAGATAATGGTGATAATATTCTAATGAATTTAAGGAATGAAAGTCTGAAAAGTTGTCTTGGTTTGAACAGAAATTCTATTGGGCTTGTTACATCTTGATTATGGATATGATTTTCTGAAAAAATGGGTTTTGAGTTTGGCTCTGAACTCTGTCGAGTCTTTTATTTCTCTCAGATCATGTGGTAGTCCATTCCAGGCTTTAGGACCTGACACTCCGAAGGCGCGCTCTCAGAGACATGTGACATATGACATGATTACATACAAAAAACGAAATTCCTAAATTATGTTTTGGCTCTCCTGAGAACATCTGCGTTTATTGAGTCATTCCGTTCTTCCTTGCGCACCCAGTATTTATAAAAATCACACATTTCAATGTTTTGAAAAAAAAAGTTTTATTGCTACGCCACTGTTTGCTAGCAGAAAATCCAGCATTTCCTGCTCTCACCTTTAGGTCCATGGCCTTGGCGGGTGTTGCCGGGTGATTGTTGGTCTCCGTGTTGTAATGATCTTTTCTGGTCCATATGGACCTCCATAGAAAAAAGTACAACAATAAAATAACTTTCATTTTTGTAACACACTGACCATCTCAACTTCTTACATTGGTCAGTTGTCGTCACTGAACACGTAATCCCTAGAAGCGTGAGCCATACCGCTTTGAAAGAAAACGTTGGCGTTGGAGACTTTCAGGCGGGCAATAGAAGACCCAGAGAAAATTAGGGGGCGTTGGAGACTTTCACGGGGGGCAGTAAAAAACCCAGAGAAAATTAGGGGGCGTCGGAAAAAATAACCGGTCACTGGAACGGTCGATATCCTTTGTTCGTTCTATTCGTGTTTTTTTGGGCGAGGAACCAGTTCTCCCGTTCTTTTTACTTTCAAATCTCTACCGACTAGTACTTTTTTTGGCAAGGAACTTTTGTCGATTTGCTAGTACTTTTCGAAAAAACACCAGGAACCGGTTCCAAAAAGAACTGGATAAATAACCGGTTCCTCGGTGGTCACCGGTAACTGGAATCGCGAACGCGACAGATAGAAAGTAAAAAAAAATGTTGGGCAAAAGAAGGTTGAGAACCTATGGTCTAGCTGTCTAGACCAAGAAATTTGATTTTTGTCCAAGAAAGCATTTAAAATTTTTTGATGAATATCGCCAAATGCATATCGTATTCTTAAAGTGAATACTGCTCCCAACCGTCGAGAGCCAGTGGGACTTTGGCACTCCCAACTGGAGTATGTTGAAGGTTGTATGAGGTTGAAGGTAGAGGGGAGGAGAAGGAGATGGTGAAGAGAAAGGTTGAGAAGTACCTTGCTATTCAGATCTGGTCACAAAACATGGCTAAAGCCAGTTGTTCAAGCAACGTTTCGATTCCAAACGGTGGTATTTCACCAGGGCGATACTTAAAGTATCTGCAACTCTGGAACGTGCCGCAAATATACTATATAATATTTCAGATGAATAAAATAAGAAATCACAAATATTTATTAAATTTAATTTATTTGAACCCGCGACTTCTAGATTCAAAGTAGAGCGTCCTAACCATTCGACCGCGAAAGCCGTCAAATGGTGGTTTCCACGTGGTCACGATCGCATGTTATTATATTTTTTTCCACTCCAAGGTGGAATTTGGTCTTCTGCGCCCTTCGCCTCTAGTCCTCAGTCCTTCCTGTCCTGCTTCAATCTTCTTCCATCTAGCCTATCCATTTCTTCTTCAGTCTGCCTCTTGGTCGTTTTCACTGGAGCACCCACTTGGTTATACATTCTGGTATGGTGTCATCTGCCCTTCTTTCTACATGTCCAGCCCATCGTGGACTTTGGGACCTACAGAATCTTACAGTGGTGTCATGTTCAACACATTCATATATTTGATATCCTGTTGTGTAGTCTTCTTTGAACATGTCCAGCCCATCGTGGTCTTTGGGACCTATAGAATCTTACAGTGGCGTCATGTTCAACACATTCATATATTTGGCATTCTGTCATGTAGTGTTCTTTGGACATGTCCAGCCCATCGTGGTCTTTGGGACCTACAGAATCTTACAGTGGTGTCATGTTCAACACATTCATATATTTCGCATTCTGTCATGTAGTGTTCTTTGGACATGTCCAGCCCATCGTGGTCTTTGGGACCTACAGAATCTTACAGTGGTGTCATGTTCAACACATTCATATATTTGGCATTCTGTCATGTAGTGTTCTTTGGACATGTCCAGCCCATCGTGGTCTTTGGGACCTACAGAATCTTACAGTGGTGTCATGTTCAACACATTCATATATTTGGCATTCTGTCATGTAGTGTTCTTTGGACATGTCAAGCCCATCGTGGTCTTTGGGACCTACAGAATCTTACAGTGGTGTCATGTTCAACACATTCATATATTTGGCATTCTGTCATGTAGTGTTCTTTGGACATGTCCAGCCCATCGTGGTCTTTGGGACCTACAGAATCTTACAGTGGTGTCATGTTCAACACATTCATATATTTGGCATTCTGTCATGTAGTGTTCTTTGGACATGTCAAGCCCATCGTGGTCTTTGGGACCTACAGAATCTTACAGTGGTGTCATGTTCAACACATTCATATATTTGGCATTATGTCATGTAGTGTTCTTTGGACATGTCCAGCCCATCGTGGTCTTTGTGACCTACAGAATCTTACAGTGGTATCATGTTCAACACAGTCATATATTTGGTATCCTGTCGTGTAGTCTTCTTTGAACATGTCCAGCCCATCGTGGTCTTTGGGACCTACAGAATCTTACAGTGGTGTCATGCTCAACACATTCATATATTTGGTATCCTGTCGTGTAGTCTTTTTTGAACATGTCCAGCCCGTCGTGGTCTTTGGGATCTACAGAATCTTACAGTGGTGTCATGTTCAACACATTCAAATATTTGTGTCCTTTATGTAGCCTTTTTTAACCTGTCCAGACCATATGAATTTTTAAAACCTACAGATTCGTACAGTGGTGTCTTGTTCAACACATTAATATATTTGATATCCTGTCATGTAGTCTTCTTTGAACATGTCCAGCCCATCGTGGTCTTTGGGACCTACAGAATCTTACAGTGTTGTCATGCTTAACACATTCATATATTTGGTATCCTGTCATTCTTTGAACATGTCCAGCCCATCGCAGTTTTTGGGACCTTCAGAATTACTGTCATTAAACATTTTATAATTTAATTCAAACTCAAATTTCCCATATTATGTAAGACCTTCCATAAAAAATATTGGTATTATCAATCTTGCCCCAAAACCCTGACCCGCTTTAAAGTGTCTTATATGTGCCAATAACTACCACATACCAGATGCTACAGACAGTACATATGATACTGGCTACGTACTATCGTAGATACTAGATCGCCAGTTTATTATTGTTAATTTAAATTACATGTTCTGGCTTCTGGCGACAGACTTATTTCGTCATTCTCCATTTAGGTGTAAATGGTGACTAGGGATACCGTGTTTAATAAATTTCATCGGTTAGATGGTCGAACGGTGCTAGGCAATAGGTTCCTCTGCTTCATCTTTGCACAACAACATTTTCCCACTATAATGATGGTAGATGGAGGAATTCAAATATTGACAGGATATTCTGTTCTTCTTTAAAAAAAAATAAGTAACTCACCTTTCTGTCAACCTGTTTGTGATGTGCTGTGTACACCACCCAGTTGTACGATGACGTGAGGCTGATTAAGGAAGGAGCTTGAGAAAAGGATTAAATTGTGAGGAAGAATCTTAAAGTAACAATCTATGGAGAGAGAGCTAATTCTTTTAACCCAACCTATACAAACTTGCGATAAATTACTTTCTCCGGGTTTTTACGTCGTACACCATGAGAGAGAAAGGGAGAGCAAAAATATCACACCGCTTTTATGTACTGTAAAGATGATCTTGGTCTCCCGCGTCTCCGGGGACTCCGCCCGCATGTTTTGATTTGCGACTTAACTAAACGGTTTTTTAGGTTATTTGCTATATTTTTGTCGATGACAATACTGTGAAAAAGCGGTTATACGAATAAACAAAAACATTATGTCGATATGTGCTACGAATGGAAGTAAAAAATACCCTAGCCCTAGTCCTAGCCACGTCCAGGTCTGCCGAGTCCGGCAAAAATCATCAAAAACTGACTACACTGCCTTGAATAGGTACCACTCTATGTACTCTAAGGGGAGAACATAATGATGCCGGTAGCTAATTAAAATGTATAATTATTCGTAGTCTTCCTTTTCTTCTTCTTGGTCTCTCTTATCGGAGGATGGCTGTTATCTGAACAATATTTCACCCGACAGGCTGCAGTCAAAATTACTTGAATTAAAAAAAGCTTCACTTTTTAATTTATTATAAAGTAATTGCAATTTGGTAACATGTTAAAAGTTTTTTTTTTTTTAACGATTTCGTAATACAATATTTTAAACTAAAAAACAGTGGAAAAAGTTTTGAAAATTGGTATTATCAAATCATTAAAACGAAATTGCACCACGAATTGACATTTTAAAAAATAGAAATGTTTTCAGACACTAAGGTTGGGTTGTTTCAAACTCTCGTCACATTTGATGGCCATCAAATCGTCGAACAGAGGCAATAAAAAAAATTGGATACTCCCGGTTAAACGTCGATTCTCGGCCCGTTTCAGCTTTTGATGAAATTGTGATCAGCTGATAAGCATAACTTTCAATGGCGGTAATAACAATCAACTTTCAGAGTGGTAGATACTCTAAGTATCGCCCTGGTGAACGACCACCATTCAGAATCGAAACGTTGCTTGAAATGGCTTTAGCCGTGTTAGGTGACCAGATCTGAATAGCCAAGTATTTCCTAACCTTCCTCTTTCCAATCTCCTTCCCCTCCCCACTACCTTCAGCCTCACAACATACCCTATTTGGGGATGCCATAGTCTCACTGGCTGTAGACGGTTGGGAGCAGTTGAGACTTGTGCGGTATTCATATAATTTTTTTTTTTTTTTAAATGGCGGCTCGTGAATTTTTAGCATGCTAGAGTGTTAAGACAGAAAAAAACTACATTATTGATGTTGGAGCCGAAATTTTTTTATTATTAAATTTGTGAGCTGCCAAAACTGAAAATTTTTGAAAATCTTAAAACAATTGTTTTTTTTTTAATCACGGCTACAACAACTTCATTAACGTCGTATTTTGAAATCTTAGTACTCTAGCGTACTAAAAAGTCACGAGCCGCGCTGATAACATCATGACCATTATGCTTGACAACATTGACTGATTACGATTCGATCAAAAGCTGAAACGGGTCGAAAATCGGCGTTTAACGGCAACCGTTTTAAACGTCAAAAAATCAAAATGGCGCCGATCGACGATTTGACGGTCGTCAAATGTAACGAGAGTTTGAAATACTCCAACCTTAATTCTCGCAACACTTAATCATTTCCTGGTGTTGACCGTTTAGAAAATTATTATTTTAATTGTCTAGAACAAAACCAAACGAATCAACGAAAAAGAAACCAGTTGAAAAACCCAAGAAGTCGACTAACATTAGATATTATTTTCGTATCTTTTTATCAATCTTGTCAATATTATTCTCGTAATAATATTATTGAGATAAAACGGTAATTCTCGCGCAGACACGGATCTTTTGTGCACCGGCGAAACAGATTAGGTAACCGTAGTTTATTGGGTAAGTACACAAGACGCTTGTTCAAAATATTTGTACTCGTGGACGTCATTTTAAATTGGAAAATAGACTGTTTTTTCAGTGAACTGTGGCTGGGTACACCATTGGCGCTTCAATCATGCTGTTTTCCTCCAGCTCCTTCCAACACTCCTTCTTGTTGGTTTTCCCTATTACCATGGCGAATGCGGTGGAATTCCTAAACATAGGCCATAGTCCAGCACCTCCCTCTCCTCACACAACATAATCAGACTTATTTACATGGCCTGTTCAGAAGAAAAGGTGAATACTGAATTTCCGCGGGCTGTGTACATTCGAATATCGTTTTTTGTTGTTGTTGTTATGTTGGTACACATATGTTTATCATATGTTAGCATTATCAGCCTTTTGGATTAGTGGTTTGTTTTGGACAACTGGAAAGGTTAGTCACGTTTTTGTTTGTTCTTCGATTTTTTACTTTTGAAAAAAATGGATCAAAGAATAAAATCCGTGATTTGTTTTTCAACAACCCCAGGACTCTCATCGTCATTAACATCTTCTCGGCCTTCTATAAAGCGCTTGTGCCACTTATAAACACTTTTTTGAGACAAAGTAGACTCGCCGAATGCCACAGTCAACATTTTAAGTGCGTCGGAGCACTTTATTACATTTTTAACGCAAAATTTAATACATATTCTTTGATCCATTTTTCTTCAAAAGTAAAAATCGAAGAACACACAAAAACGTGACTAACCTTTCCAGTTGTCAAAAAACAAACCACTAATCCAAAATGGCTGATAATGCTAACATATGTGTACCAACATAACAAAAAAACGATAATCGAATGTACACAGCCCGCGAGAATTCAAAATTCATTTTTCTTTTGAACAGGCCTCGTATATATTGCCGTAGTGCTGAATGAAGGAAAAGACCTAGACTCTGGATGATGATATTAAAGGTAATTTTTGTAGGGTTTTTACAAACATTTTTTTCCCTACGTAAACTCATGAATTTAAATTCAATATTTATCCACCCACATGAGGTGACAAAGTAAGGCGCATAGCGCCGTTCTATTGATATAAGGAACAAGAGTTAGAGTCAGTAACTTTAAATGATTCATTACTTCATGATAAATAAGAATCTAGGAAATCAAAAAAAAACTCCGTTTTGCGCGTTAATGTCGACGATGAACAGTGGCTAGGAGACCACATTTTCCTGGTAATTTTTTGAAGATAGCAGTTCATTTTATAAATTAAGTTTTCACTTGGTTTTTAAAGCGTTTTTTAACGAGACGGTGCGCACCACGTGGCACAAAAATTTCAGAGATAAGTCTGTCGGGTAGGTACGTGTTGTATAAGTGTAATAACATGTTTATTGCTATGTTGGTATTTTGAAATGATGATGTTTAATTATATAATTTAATAATATGTTTTTCTTGTGTAGTTTACATAAATATTTATAACTGTAAACAATAAAAACATATCAAAATACGAAGATACTCATCAATAAGCGAGATTCCGTAAATAGTTTAGCTAGCTATCGTAACAATAATAATATTAATAAAGGTTCACATAGCAGTAGCCGGTTAGTAACCAAATTGATGCGTCGGATTCCCGGCCAGACGTCATGGGTTAGATTTTCCTGTTAGCTAAGTCTTCCATCATCATTGCACAAGCAAAATTTTCCCGCTATAATGACGGTAGTAAGAGGTTTTCAAATATGTCCAGGTCATTTGTAACCTGGGAATGTTTGTATTTATAAAAAAAAAAAAAAAAACAGTATAACTTATTGATTTATTAAAATAATTTGTGTCAATTTACACCTTCCTTTAGGTTCTTATATAGCAAAATATTATCTACTTGTAGATTACTTCGATTCGTCGTAAATCATTCCTACTCTCAGTATCACCCTGGTGAATAGTCCACCGATCAAAATCGAAACATCGCGTCGCTTGAAATGACTTGAGCTATTTTTTTTTTTTATTTGTCTCCGCTAAACGCCGAGAAAAATGTATGGAGAGAGAGCTAATTCTTTTTACCCAACCTACACAAAGTTGCTATAAATCACTTTCTCCGGGTTTTCACGTCGTACACCACGAGAGAGAAAGAGACAACAAAAATAACACACCGCTTTTATGAACTGTAAGGATGATCTTGGTCTCCCGCGTCTCCGGGGACTCCGCCCACATGTTTTCAAAAGCGACTAAACTCGACACAACTGAACGGTTTTTTAGGTTAGATGCTATATTTTTGTTGAAAACAATCCTATTAAAAAGTGGTTATACGAATAAACAAACGCATTACATTGACATGTGCTATGAATGGATGTGAAAATACCCAAGCCCTAGTCCTAGCCACGCCCAGGTCTGCCGAGTCCGGCAAAAATCATCAAAAACTTACTACACTGCCTGGGATAGGTACCACTCTATGTACTCTAAGGTCATGATGCTATGCTTGACGGCTGCTCACAATTTGATCAAAAGCTTAAGCGGGCCTAGAATCGGCGTTGAATGTGGACCCTTCAGATGTCAATATACTCAAAATAGCGTTGATCGATGATTTGATGGCAATTTAATGTGAAGAGAGTATGAAACTTTCAAAAGAATTATCCCAACTGTTAGTACAATGGTTTTTTATTTATTTATTTAGTTATTACTAGTTGTTACCAGTAAAAAATCACAGAATATAACTTGACTTGCCAAGAAAAAATATTAGTTGCCTAATCCACCCTTTTCAAATATAGAATAATGTCTGTATTTGGTATACATTGTAGGTAGGTACTTCATTAGGTAGGTGGGGATTAGAAATGAATATTTATTAAATCCAATCATTTCAATTGGGTATTTTCACAAACTAGGGATATCGTTAAAAACATGTGGAAGATTTTAAGTTTATTTTACTGATTACTGTTATCGTAATAAAAATGTGTAATTTTAATATTTTCATTGACAATTATTGATTTTAAAAACGACCTAAATTTAAGCGGACCATGATTTGTATCTATTTATTTATTAATCCTTAGTTACATCATTGTGTGCTCTAAATGTAAAATATGAATAGTAATAATAATAATAATAATAAATGGATAACTTTTATAGCGCCGTTTTTGTGGGAAAATCACCTCAAGGGCGCTTTACAAATTAATTTATCTAACCTATAATTTATCACTTAAGCTTATAACTAATAACTTACAGTTAAGATTTATTACTAATGGCTTACACCTAATATTTTCAACCAGTGACTTACAATAAGGACTTATAGCTTGTAACTAACAGTGAAATAGATGCTAACATTAAAAACATTAATATTTACACATACAATAAAAGTAAAAATAAAACTTATAACCAACTTATTACCAAATTATTTACAACGTGGATATTCACAGACATAGTACAAGGAAATGCAAAGAAATCAGACTACCAGAAAGAATAAAATACATACCTAAACAGGATTATTGTAAACATATTTTTCAAATAATATTGTATAAATAAATTAGCATAATTATCGTCACCGGAAAGAAAAAAAGGGTTAAAGCGCCATTTTGGAACGTTTACACTAGAGCACTTTAAATTATATTTTTTTATAATAAAATTAATAAGTCTTCAGTACCTGGTTGGATTTTTGAAAAAAAAGTTAACTCAATGCTCTCACTAAGTTACCTAAAGCGACAAAAAGCTAAAAAAAAGTCCCAAACTTATTTCGCTTGATTCAAGCCTTCTCCCAAATGGTAAATATATTTTAGATGGCTGAAGGGCCACAAAAGTCTTCAGAATCAAACGAGAGTCAGAGCATTCGATGCAGAAAAAAAGAACTGATCAAAACTGCATATTTAACTAATTTTTGTCCAAAGTGTCGCTTAAGCCCCTTTGTTAAGGCGAAGATTTTTTATTATTTTTATTGAAGAATTTTATCAATTGTAGTAATTAATATTTGAATTTTATTGTATAGGTAAACGGCCAGGTACACGAGAGATTTTTCTTGATTTTTTTCCTTATTGGCAATCTAATTAATTCTGCATTTTTCGTCCCATACCTGTGTATCTCGTAATTGTAATGTATCCTCCCTTTGAATTCCTTAGACATCATTCATTTTATAATGTTATGTAAAAAAACATAAACATTAAAATAATAATAGTTTTCATCATCGTTAAATTTTATTGTCTAAATGTATAAATTGTTTTTTAATCACCTTCCCTGACTGCTCCTTATAAATGTTAATGTGGATAAATTAAATTAAGAAATTGTCCAAAAAAGCGAAGCTAGCAGCCCACAATGGAGTGCTTATGCCAACCCTGATGTATGGCAGTGAGGCATGGAACTGGCAGAGGAAGGATGAAAGTAGACTGAATGCTGTGGAAATGAGATCTTTGAGACGTATGTGCGGTAAAACCATGTATGGCCGTATTAAAAATGTGAATATCCGTAAATCCATGCAAGGCTGATGTGAGCGTAATGAATAGGATCAAGAAAGGGACGCTTAGATGGTTTGGGCATGTAGAGCGAATAAACGAAGAAAGGAGTGTGAAAAGAATATATGATGCGAAAGTGAATTGAAGAAGAAGTCGAGGACGTTCGAAAAATACATGGCACGATCAAGTAAATCAGATACTTGAATCGGGTCATGTGAAGAGTCAGAATAACAGAAGAGTATGTATAAGACGATGTATGAATGTGAATGAAGCAAGGAGTGTGTGCCAAGACAGAGTTATATGGCGGTTCGTCCTCTCTGCCTACCCCTGCGGGGAAACGGCGTGATGGTTGGTTAGTATTTTTTTAATAAATTAAAATAATATACTTCTTTTTAAATGAGTAAAAGAAAAACTATTTTTCAGTAGAAAAGATTTTTTTAAATGATAAATGCAATAATTTACGTTACATATGTATTTCACGTTGAATGTTGAAGCGTAATAATTTAAAAGTAATTATGTGCTATAAAAAATAATTTGTTCACATACATTATGCATTCAAAAACCACAACCATATTCCTATTATATAAACATACTAAATATTTTATGCATTTTCTATTAAAACTTCTTGCAGATTAATTAGAGTGCATATTATCCTTATTGTCTGATCTATGATGGGGGTGTTGTTGTGGTGTGTAGATGCATGCATTTTGCACGTGTCAAATGCCTGTATTCTGCTGATGACACGTTCCACGTGCATTCCTAATGCATTCCTAATGCAGCTATCCTCTTTGCTTGCTTTACTACCAACGGAGGTGCATTATTTTAGTAATTTTTCACTTAATCTTTTTCGACAGTAAAAAAACAGTGAAATTACCCTTGGCGTGATTTCCAAATTTAAAAGTTCGCATTCGTACGGTCGTACCCTTGGAGTAACAATATATGGAGAGAGAGCAAAATATTTCTACCCAACCTATACAAATTTGGGATAAATCACTTTCTCCGGGTACACCGTGAGAAAGAAAGAGACAGCAAAATTTCCCAAATTATTACACCGCTTTAAAGTATTGTTAGGATGTTCTTCGTGTCCCGCGTCTTCGTTGATACACACGTTTTGATATGCGACGTAAATGGACATAATTCAACGGTTTTTTAAGGTTATATGCTATATTTTGCTTATAACAATACTGTGAAAAGTGGTAATACGAATAAACAAAAACATTATGTCGACATGTGCTATGAATGGATGTATAAATATTCTAACCCTAGTCCTAGACACTATTCAGGTCTAGTCGAGTCCGGCGAAACTCATCAAAACTGACTACAGCAGCGCTCTTTCGTATATTATTGCTCTCAGGTCGCACCATTGAATACTCAGAGCAATAATTTGCCAGGAGGGATAGCTTTGCGAAACAGTGTAGTCAAAATTGTTGATTTTTTCCTGACTCGAGCGTGGCTAGGGTATTCATGGACGCACCGTTTTACATCCATTCATATCAAATGTCGACACAATGTTTTGTTTATTAGTATAACCACTTTTTCACAGTATTGTTATCAACAAAAATATAGGATATAACCTAAAAAAACCGTTGAGTTATGTCGCATAACAAAACGCAGTGGGCGGAGTCGCCGGAGACGCGGGAGACGGAAAACATGTTTAAATACTTAAAAGTGGTGCGATATTATGTGACAATTTGTCTTGTCTCTTTCTCTCGCGGTTTACGACGTAAAAACCCGGAGAAAGTGATTTATCGTAAATTTGTATAGGTTGGGTAAAAATATTTAGCTCTCTCTCCACATATACGAGTAAATTCTTACTCCAAGGAGCTAGTATAACTATTAATTAGGGATAGTTGATATCGGAAATTGGCTGTACTTGCGGTTCCAGTTATCGGTGACTGGCGAGGAACCGGTTACTTATCCAGTTATTTTTGGAACCGGTTCCAGTAAATTTTGACGGAGAAGATTTTTAAAGTACGAAAGGAACTGGAACCGATTCCTCGTCAAAAATAAGATTTCATGAGGAGGAGGAGGAGGAGGAGGAGGAGGAGGAGGGCGGGGGGTGTCTAGCAATATATTTTTTTTCTTCGCCAACAAAAGTATACATATTGGGTCGTACGTACAAATAAATCAAATTATTTATTGTTAATTACGAAGAATAAATAGTTGTTACTTTGTTTAGTCTTGTGCTTATCAGTTTTTTTTTTAAATTTAGTTCTAGAAGTGACCTTTGGGTCAATAGGATTGTTTGCAATCAAAAATAATCATAAGTTTTTTTTGCTAGTTTCAATGCCCAATGTATGTATATTACAAACCTATAAACATGTTAGAAGGTTGCTTTAAATTTAGCACATAATTAACTACATTTACATAGTAAATATTAATTAATTATTTTTTTCACCGCGATGTTGGGCGATAATAAACTTTAAAGTGACTTTTCACAGAGCCCATTATCGCGTGACATTGCCGTGTCAGAAGGAACCTTGCTATCCGAAGGGGTCAATATTGTACAAAATATTTTTTAATTTGGCAAATCTACAACTTAACAATAACAATTACGTACCAAAATACAATTGTGTTATTGTTTTGAAAGTTATCTTATTAGGGGTACTTAAAATAATTGTCTCAGATATGGCAGATTGTGAAATGGTCGTGTTTTTGCACTCAGGTGATTATAATCTCTTGTTATTAACAAAATATTTTTTATCTATATTCTTTTATTGGACATTGAACATGAAAGGCGATCGAAGGAAATGGCAAAGTTTGTATTCGTCACTCACCTGTCACTAATTGATAATGATTTTGAATAATTGATGATGAATAACAATTATTGTCATCAACCAATTTGCATACGAAACACCTTTACAAAAGATAAACTATTGAATGATTGAACTGTTTTTTTTTTTAAATGCAAAATATCTACAGCAGGTTCGCCCCAACTGCACAGATAAGTATATCTATCAATAGGGATTTTTAAAAAATCATTACTTTTACTATTTTCACAGTATTGCCCTGGTGAATGACCACCATTCGGAATTAAATTTTTTGCCTAAGATGGCGTCAGCTTTGTTTTTTTTTTTATTTTTATATGAATACCGCACAAGAGTCTCAACTGCTCTCGACCGTCTAGAGCCAGTGAGACTATGGCATCCCCAAATAGGGTATGTTGTGAGGCTGAAGGTACTGGGGAGGGGAAGGAGATTGGGAAGAGGAAGGTTGGGAAATACCTGGCCATTTAGATCTGGTCACCAAACACAGCTAAAGCCATTTCAAGCAACGTTTCAATTCTGAATGGTGGTCTTTCACCAGGGCGATACTTAGAGTACCTACCACTCTAGAACGTGCCGAAAATATACTTTTTATTATTTTTATATGAATTAAATGTGTTATGACACATATTAATTAAATAAAAGTTATTAGCGCACGCCGGGTTTGAACCTGCGACCTTTGGATTCGTAGTCGAGCGTCCTACCACTCGACTATGGAGGCCGTCAAACACTTTGCTGACCAGATATCAACAGCTAGGTAGTTTCCGACCTTCCTCTACTCATTTCCATCTTTCTCAACCCCAAAATGAATTCCAATTGGAGATGCCATAGTCTTACTGGCTCCCGTCAGAAATAATACTGTCGCTGGAAAGGAAAAAGGGCTTAAGCGACAATTTGGTCAAAGATTAGTTAAACATACAGTTTTGATCAATTTTCTTTTCTGCATCTCCTTATCACTGTTCTTCGTGTTGTCTATCTATGTCGTTCTGTCGCTTCTCGCTGTTAAAAAACGGTTACATCAAACGAAACACAATTCTCTTTACGTACATCACTTTATTTGTATAAAAAAATGCCAACTGGTTTCAGTGCACCCGCGCGCTTTTACTAGGGAGGGCTTAATTGATTGATTTGGCCTCCGCAGTCGAGTGGTAAGACGCTCGGACTACAAATCCACAGGTCAGTGGATTCAAACCCGGCGTGCGCAACATTGTATTTAATTCATATAAAATAAGATAAAGTATATTTGCGGATATTCCAGAGTGGTAGATACCTATATCACCCCTGGTGAAAGACCACCAGTGCTTGAAATGGCTTTAACTGTGTTTTGGTGACCAGATATGATTAGCCAGATACTTCCTAACCTTCCTTCCCTATCTCCTTCCTTACTCCGCCACCCTCAACCTCAATAACATACCCAATGTATTTGCATAGTCTCACTTGCTCTAGACGGTTGGGAGCAGTTGTGACTATATACGAATATACAATACAATCCTGATACTTATTAAGAGTATGAGAAAGTATATTTTCATAATATTTACTTCATAATTGCTTTTACAGAGGCATAGTTTTCTCCTGAAACCTTTTGGGGCATTTGTGTGAATAGAACGATGTATACAAAGAACGGTGTTTCATTCAAATTCCTTCGCAAATTCACTAAATTCCAAAAAATATTTAATCGTTTGAATGTCACAAGATAAAGCATGAGTCACAATGCCTGCACGCTGAATGTTGGTTCTCGCTACAAGTCATACGCCTTACCTTTCAGCTAACTTGTTATTCTAGTGTAAAATATCATCTCTTTCATGTACTAAAAATTAGATCGAATCGACAGACCTTCACCAGCTATTCTTGATTTTTAAATAATAAAATATAGATCCTATTTTCTGGAGAAATTTCACTGGCGGAGAGAAAGCACCGCGCCTTAAAAAAGTGAGCGACAGTTTCTGGACGAAGTAAATTTAAACTTCAATAGTTATGTTAAAATAGACATTGCTACTTATCAGCACAATAATAAAAATACTTTTTTTTGGTTTAGTACACGCAAAACTACTATTTCTTTATCTGTCAATTTATTACGGTAAGTTAGAAAATTTTCTAAGATTTCCAGTGAATACAATTTAAACAGTAATCTTTTAAATTCTCTATGGAATACATACTGGAATTTTTAGGTAAAATGTTCAAAAATGCCTTTGCTGGTTTTAGAGCTGCGCCTTTACTGATATTTTGGTAAGTTTTTCATAGAATTACAGTTAGTTAGCTATCCATAGAAAATTTTCAGATAAATTATTTTGTAGTATTGCTTATATTGCAATGCTACAAAGTGAGACGTTTAGCGTCATTCTTGGGTGATAGCCCTTAAGAAAAAATCCAGCTTTACAGCCGGACGTTGCGTGATCTGTTTTCGCGTAAAGTGAAACCATAATTTTCGACTTATCTGACACTTGTCCATAATTTGGATCACATCTCTGAGACAAATGGTCTGATCTGAGCGGAATCCAAGTGTTTTTTAAAAAGATGAGTTTATGTTTTACATTTTATTTCAAATTTCAAGTGTGTCTTAAAACTCAAAAAGATACGAGTATCAATATTTTACCCAAAGAAGTTAAACAAATTCTGGTTAAATTCTGTCGGTTTCAATATGATACATCCTGCTACTACCTCGCCCCTTTGATCTTAATACCCTGCTTGTTATGATACTACGGTACTTAAAAACATCCCTTGAATAAGGCAAATAAATCAATATAGATAACAACAGCTCAATATCTACACACAGTACTAGCAATACACACCCATTTGTAATCAAATTACACGCATTAGAAAACACGTTATTGTTACGAGAGTGATTTCAACTCTGTAACCTTCTGTTCTCGGGTGTCTAGGTACTCTAAAATCGCAAGCTGTCAATTTTAGGCCCGTTTCAGCTTTTTAACAAATTGTGATCAGCTGAAAAGCACAACTGTCATTTTATTATGCTTACGGGGACCATTAAATGTTTTAAAATACAAACTGTGACGATGTCAAATTTGAGAAATTTTGACACTGCCAACCTAAGCTATCGAGGCAACTTGTGGAGTCGCCTTAATTAACCGACACGTACATATAATGGATTATTTCATTGATAATCTTTCGTTTAAAAATAATATGTTATCAAGGCAACTCTAAAACTTATTATTGGCTCATTCAGATTGGCCGGATACATAAATAAAAACTTTATTAAATAGCTTTCTAGTGGTTTAGAGGAGTTATCGAGAGACAACTTATAGACTCGCCACGAGTAACCAATACCTACCCACAGACATAGATACATTGAATATTACAAAGCTGGATATGGGCCCTGAGTGAAATTATTTACCTAAGGGCCTTCTGTGTGAGATAATGTTTTTTTTTTTTACAACAAAATATAAGAAAACATTTTTTTTAAGTTCACAGAAACGGAAATTTAAAAATATCTATATTATAACATTATGGTCTCAATTCATTATTTTTTTAATTTCAACTATGAACTTATGTTCCCATTAATTATTATTATTACAATAATTGCCTTTGTTCAAGGAACCTTCTGAATTCTATCAATTTTATCCTGACTGTTAGCGTACTAGACAGCATTTCTGTAACTGCTTGTCCCATTAGAACTATCAGTTAGTTTCTCACCCGTTTAATAGCTTAAAAGCGAGTACCTACCTATGTACTAGAAGCATCAGGTGCTCTACGACCGAGCGGATCGTCTTAGATGCTAGATACTCCATAGTTTCGACAATATTAACCAGTGATAATAGTTAACACTTTAATTAGTTTTCCTTATTCCCAAACAATTAATTCCACATAGGATAAAGAGTTAGTTATCTATGGGATTACTGAAATTTAAACAAATAATTAATTTTAATGTAGCAGATTTAATCAAGGCTCTGGCAATTAACTTTAAAATATGAATTTACTTTTAATTTGGAATTAATAGGAAGTGATTAGTTAATTAAGTACTAGACGCATTATGAGATCTTAAAAAAGAATCGGACCTGATTTTCTTCATGCCAAAACTAATAAAGCACGGAAGGTGTCCTCTGTTGAGAGGTGAACGACGATCTTCATAAAATAACGATAAGATCTTTGGCCCCGAAGATGTGGGTTTGAAAACCAGGCGTGTGACAAATCAAAATTATTTAATCAATTTTATTTGTGAAAAATTCCTCGTTCCAGTTGGTAAACTTTGGCCCGCCATGCTTAGTGATCAGATCTGAAGAATCCGGTACTTCACAACCATTCTCTTCATCTCCTTCCTTTTGTCACTTCTTTTCTCGAGCTCACGATATTATTAAAACCTAACTATTTTCCAGTACCAGCGAGGTAGATACCAAGCATCGCCCTTATGAAAGACCATCTTTCATCATTCAGAATCGAAACTTTGCTTAAAATGACGGCCAAGCTTGGTGACCAGATCTGAATAGCCAGGTACTTTAACCTTCCTCTTCCCCAAATCATTCCCCTTCCCACCTACCTTTAGCCTCATAACATACCCCACTGGGATGCCATAGTCTCACACTGGCTCTAGACGGTTGGAAACAGTTGGGACTCTTGTAGTGGTATTCACTCTAAAAATAAAGAACCCAATCACAGCAGAAAAGTTTTTTAAATAGTGTTAATTACTTCTCCAGTGCTTCATTTATTTCCGCTTAAAAAATCAGGGTCAGGATACTTTGAACAGACCTCGCTTTATCCACAAAGTTTCCTCTGCAAATTTGTAATTAGTGGTGCAGTTCTAATCTGCTACTTACATTTTAATCAACAAATTTAATTTAATATTGCTTCTTATTGTGTTAATAAAACACAAAGATAGGAACCTACTTCTTTTCGATCGAAGACAATGAAAGCATTCTTTAAATCAAAGTAATATAAATGGACCAATAAGCTCTCGGGTTGAATTCATAAGCTTGGCTTTGTTTGTACATTGAAAAACTTGAGTCGGCTATCGATCCACGAATACTGACAAATTTTTGAGAGAACCTTTGACAGTTATTTTGTTTGATTTACAATTAAAACTTTCATGATACATTTACCATATTAAATTTAAGGCAAATAAAATCATTTTTGAAGATGAATTTATTTTGATGGCTAACAATTGCTTGCACCTAAAAATACACACTTTGTGACTTTGTGACTTGAAACTACCACTATCAAAATAATAAGAAAAAAGGATTAGCCAAGGATTTTTAAACATTTTTTAATAGCCAAGAGCCTATAAATTTCACCTAAATTATTTAACCTTTATAGAATTGAGGCAGTGATTATGCCATTGAATTTAGTTGTTCTAACGCTCTAATAATAATTAATATGAGCCTTTGAAATGTAATTATATTTTTAATTTAATTTAGTTAGTGCATAAAATCACTTTTTTGCAATTTGTATCAGGATTTACAGGAGCCTTAAAGGGTAATAATTATTATGAATTAAATTTGTTTGTTGGTAAAATCACATTTTTATGTGATTTTTACTGTGATTTCAGGTTTGGGTGAGCCTTAAAATGTAATAATTATTTTTAAATTTACATTTTTCTGCGGATTTATATCAGGACTTGTGAGCTTTAAACTACAATAATTTCAATTAAATTTAGTTTAAAATCGCATTTTGTGCGATTGCACCAGGAGCGGCAGGAGTGCGTTTAAGAGATGGTGCTTTGTTTGCGCGATTGAGTGGTCTGGCATTAATGTGTTTGTCCTTGTTTCCCAGGGCCCGTGAGACCGTCCGCAGTCGGCGGGGTTGTGACCCCAGTTTGTCCCCTTTGCCCCGCAGCCGCGCTGCTAGGGGCGCGCTCTCCGGGCTGACTCTAGTTGCCTTGCAGAGTTTTCCGGCGCGGACGCCTGAGGCCCCTCGCCCGCCAACATGGGCGCCGGCTTGGTCGCGCGCCGTGCTCCTACCAGCTGTCCGACACTACAAGCCCGGACAAGTGCAAGGGCAAACCAAACTAAACAATGTGAGTACCGAGCCTCGCCGCGAAGGTGGCCGCCAACCGCTTTACCTCAGTATTCCTTTGTATGTATTCCCAATGTCTTACTTTTAGAACCACTGCAAGAAAACAGCGCAATAGCGAAAGAGTAAGTACTGTGTCACCTCGAATTTCAGCACCCTCTACTTTCGTGCCAATTCCGCTATTTCGTACATACTCAAAATTTCGTTTTTATCGATTCTCAACTTCGAGAAAACTCCTGACAACAACTGAAGCTCTTAGCACGAAACATCGATATAAATTTGATCGACAATATCGATAATTTGAACAAAGCGAAGTTCCCGACTGCAGATCGCCAACGAACAACGACAGTTCACATCGACTAAATTAAGCATGTTTAGTCGACGTCAGCTGTTATTTTTTCGCTGGCGATCCGCAGTCGGGTCCGGGGGATGATTCAAAATACCGACACTGTCGATAAAATATATATCGATTTTTCGTGCTGCGTCCCCTGCAATAGTCGATACAATTAATAAATTTAACTTCAATGCTAACAACGAAGATATTTTAAGTGAGTTTATGGAATTTCACCAGAAGCTTTTTTCAAATGAAGATTTGATTGATCTACAAAAGCACAAATAAACTAAGCAAAATGTTGGTGGAAGAAATAGAAGAAGCTGAACAAACAAACGGTTAAAACTTTGACAATCAAGCATCTTGACAAATGTTTGACGATCATGGAGGAATGTGATTTCAATGGAGAGTTGTATATGGTATGTACGAAGTGCATTAGAAAGACAGCGTGTTACAGAGCTGTTTATCAAGAAATAAAAAGAAAATTTATGTACTGTTCAACTAACTAGAGAAAATGTATAAAGAAACACTAGATACTAATCAATAAAGTGTTACTCATTTGCTGCTAATGCACTTCATTCTAAAAAATGAATATAAAAAAAGAATTGCCCTTGTTTTTTACGATTGCTTTTTACTTTCGTGTACATTTTAGGAACCACTACGTACGAAAGTCGAAAACCGCCTGAATTTCAAATGTTGAAGAGGCAACTATTAAATATATATTTATTCAAAACTTATGCATAATTTTTCTTCATAAGGCAGTTTGCTGTTCAGTATTTACTCAAAGTGTTATCTATAAAGCTCCTGTCTCAATAAAACTAAGCATTATAATAACTACCACAAACACTTAAAAGATCATATCTAAAACATTCTTACTAAACATATTATGTCACCTTATCAGAAACATTCATTCTCCAAAACGCCAGAGGCTTTAGGAATATTTAAACATTAAACATATTGTACCGTTCTTAGCTCTGTTAAATTGAATATAATTCTTCTATCTGGTCCCCTAACTTTAAAATCAACACCGATTTTTTTTTAGATAAACTAACTATAAACATAATCTACCCATTGAAAAAATAATAAATTATGATAAAATTATTTGATGATAGAATTACAAATTAAAACTTTCAGATCGAAGAATTATTAACGAATTGATTTTTTAATATTTAAAATTGTCATGGTATTATAGACAGCCCTGATTTACTGAATTTTTTTTCCTTTCATATGCCAAGGAGAACAACTCGATCCAAATTATTTTGAATTGTAACAATAATATAGGACTGAGTCTTTCAGATATTTGCTTGTAACTAGATTGCATGTAGTTGGTAATACATACGCAGAGGTGGCTGATGTATTTAACTGCACGGAATGTAGATACAAGAAGGCTATAATAATATCATCACATATCTTCAAATGATATAAATTTAATGTAATCAAACAAATACCATGTATGTAATACCTATGTTTACAACTATTGCTTTTAGTATGAGCAAATAATTTTACACTTGCATCACTGTAAAACTACTGTACTCGTATATTTATATGTAAAAGCCCACTTGGGCGCATACAATTAATTAAATAAAAAACAAAACTGCAACAGATGAAGGTACTTTTTATGTTGTTTTTTTTTCTTTTATAAAATAAGTTGTCTTTATTCTTATTATGTTGTTTTTTTCTAATGAGCCCACGCAAGAAAAACAGTGTTAGTGAAAATAACGTTGTTTTTGCATAAATCCATGCATCCATGTAAAATATTCATACCAAAAAATGAGTTTAAAAAGTCAAAAGTAAATTGAAATTTCGTTGCTTACAATTTGTCATGTGAAATATTTTTAGTGATTAATTTATGTTATTCTTTTGATCATTTGTTTTATTCAACCTCAAATATAGAGATAAAAGCACTTATTTCCTATGCGGAGTTTTCTTATGATACAAAACAATCAGTGTTATAGGAATTCTGTCGCTTGGAAAATGATAGAAGATGCTGATGGTCCATTCTGGCTGGCCTACGTAAACCCCTAAGCATTCTGAGCAGGTGAGTTTATTAAATCCATCTTTGTCAAGTGGAAATTTGGTTTACGTAGACCTCAGAAGGTCTTGAATCTTCGATTCCGGATTATGAACACTGCAAGGCTGTCCGAAACGTTGGCTAACGGAGAAGAAAGTACGTCACGGCATAACAACCCAAAAAATCCATCACCTAACCCCCCATCTAACCCCGTTCTAGAACCATGAAATAAAAATAATTTTGGCTATTTATGTGAAATATCACCTCAAGGGCGCTTTACAAAACTTTTTAAGTTATGGCTAAGTTTACCATAAAAACTACTTAAATCTATAGCTTAAAATACCTCATTGATATTCAAAATTAGTTATTTATTTTTGTCGCGGGCTGTGAATAATTGTTAAACTTTTTGTTTAGCATTAGATTGAGGATACTATTATGCTGGTGAGTTAAGATGCTAAAGGGTTAGCCTATCTTTGTAAATTAAGACAATTCTGTTGTTTATGGATATGTTTTTCTGAAAAAATGAGTTTTATGTTTAGCTCTGAACTCTGGCGATTATTTTATTATCCTCAGATATGTGGCAGTTTATTCCAGGCTTTAGGAGTTGATACTCCTGCAGCACACTCTCCAAACTTACTGTTTGGTGTGCGCTTTGGTTCCTTCCAACTCTTCCGATAGCCGATGAAGTTGCCGATCTAAGGGGTTGACTGTCGCGAATTGGAATATTCAGAATACACGATTCCGATAATTGAGCCGGATCTATTCCATTAATATGATTTATCTATAAAATTTAATTATTTATGTGACTGAAAGGGTACCCAAATACCCTCTTCGATTTTCAATATAGATTTTTTGATGTTCCAGTAAGTCTAACCGGCTGAAACTTCCTGACTTCTCCACAATAGTAAAAATGAACAATTGAACATAACCGTTTGATATGTGGAAGGTGGTGTGTTAGCGGAAACGCTTAAGTAAAACTTACACCTTCTGATGACTGAAAAGTACCCGGTACCCTCATGTGTTTATATGATTTTTTAAGCTTGTCCGTATTTTATTAATCATTTTATCTTTTAAATTTTAAATATGATGTACTGTTGTGTTCAAATTACATCACCTGTATCCTTAATACTATTTTTAATCACCTATTTAATTAAAAAACCCTAGTAAAAGGTGGTACTGGGTGAAATTCCTATATACTTCCCCAAGTATTGAACTGAGCTGAAGTATATATCACGTCATCATAAAGTGGTCCAGCAAACTTCAACAAATGATATACTGTAAAAAAAATTTAAAAAGGTGTAATTTTCTTCAGTCACATAAGGGTTTAAAAAATCTCGTGAGGTGTTTTCCTTTATATGGCTGCACTTTCCGTGACAATACCTCTTGAAAATTTTATATTTCATTTGCAGAGCGAACAGGCTCGAAACAGGCTCGAGTATTGCAGGACCTCAATTTCGTTATAACTTTTAATGAATCACAGACACAAACCACGACTTTGATTAATTTAGGTGAAAGTTCATCTGAGAGTTGTTTGGTGAACTTTGCTCGACTTGTTGTCCTTCGGCCATTATTTCCTCTTGATTTTCTTCATTAGATTTTTTTATTTGGAGCCATTTATACTGCCCACATTTTCGTTATTACTACCTTAAAAGGGAATACGTTTATGGCAGAGAAGAGATATCTACCCCAGTCCATTGCGGCAAGCATCTCAGCCATGAATTTTTTTATGAAAGCCTTTTTATTGTCTAAAGGAATATCTAAGATACTCGTATACCATTTAAATCATCATTAATCTGTATACTTTTTAATGTTAGAATCGTTACCTTATAATACTTGAATATTGTTGTTTTTAAGTACTAACACTTTTAGTGTCTTCAATATTATTTCATTGTCTTTGCTTTAACAAATTTGTCTAAATTTATACAATACATATTCTACATCTGGGTTTTTTCTACACCCTTAGCTTATGTTTATTGTTTTCTTTCACTGTTATACCCATATCAAAACAATGTTATGTGTTATTTTGTTCGTTACTATGTTAAGTTAAGTTATTTATTGAAAATCGCACTTGATAGAGATGATTAGATGAACTATCACAAAAATGTTCTATATAAATTCATTGTTATTAAGGGTACAAGGATACAAGAGTACAAAGGGTGATATGTTTCTTTGAATTATTCCCTTTCAATTTCGGTTTTTAATGTTAAAATATAACAATCGATCATCTATATTTTGAGTAATTATGTACTAATGATAACAAAAGCTGTTTGTTGCCATGAATCGTAATAAATGATTGTTATTTAAACTTAATTTTCGGAAACGAATGGGCATTGTAATAACTGGTGCAGCTGAATTACATTCATGTAAATAATACAATTGCATACAATTTAAATAATCACAAATACTCAAACCATCTTTCTGTTATATACAGGTTGTTTAAATTTAATTTTAAAAACATTTTTTAAGTCAAC